>JAJSOF020000021.1:27102602-27285102 GCA_025594305.2 Periplaneta americana
GAATAAACTTCGCTCTATGCACACACACAAATCATTAGGCTTATTTACATAACCCATACGCACATACTGCAATCTCCTCACCACGGTTCTACGAGACAGGCATATGGCTTCCATTTCCCCTACTTGCTGTGGACAGAGTTCATCTGGCAATATAATTAAACATCGCTTGATGAAGTCACCTTCGTTGAATGTTTTCAATTCCTTTGCAATTCCGTGGCAAATTTTGTAGCTAATTCTCATAGCCGATCCACTAAGTACATTATTGTACTTCTGTTAATACATAATATAATATAATATAATATAATATAATATAATATAATATAATATAATATAATATAATATAATATAATATAATATAATATGATATAATATAATATAATATAATATGATATAATGATATGATATGACCATAATAATTAATATAATTAAAGATATGTTTATAGGTACATCATATTAGGGTATTTATTTGATATTTATATTGCATTATACGTTATTATAGTACATTTAGTAATATATAGTTTTAAATTATACAAATATTATGATATATCATAATACTTGTATAATTTAAAATTATACATTACTAAATGTATAATAACCTATAATGCGATGTAAATATCAAATAGATACTCTAATATAATGTACCTGAGAAACATTTTCTTTAAGTTGTATTAATTTATGGCGTTCATTACCAACATATTTGTCATATTCAGTAGCATGTTGTAAAGAATAATGTCGTTGAATATTGAACTTCTTAATCAGTTGGGGTGTTTTATGCCAAATTAAACACTTTGCTAATCCACTGCTCTCTACCAAAAAGAAATCCTCCTCCCATGATACATTAAACGCATTGGGAATAGCGGGACGGTTTTAGTGTATGAGCGGAAGCTCCGTCTTCAAAGTTCATCGTACTGCAGAGTCACCACTGCACGTAGAGTATGAAGTACAGTATGCATACGTCAGAGCGCTCGCAAGACCCGCTCTTTAAAGCATACAGCGCTCATTTCTCAGAATCACGTAATGTGCCCAGCCCTGACTTAGATCAATGAATTTTGGGCTAGAGTTAGACATATCTGAAATGTTTGTGCAATTATCACTTTTTATTTCAAAAATCTGTGACAGCACGTTCACGCATTGTAATTCAGATTTTTTCTTTCCTTTATTTAGGAAAAACTGCGAGTTTCAAAAATATTCTTGAGTTTGAAATTCGCGGCAAATTGATCAGGGACCGCCAGTCCCATTTACATTATAACACTGGGATTTAGTAAAAACTTGTCAATCAGCTTATTTCCTCCATTTTTAATAAACAGTTGTGGAATCTGTTACAAGTGTTGAAAGGTTAAATTTATTCCTTGAAAAAAAAAAGTGAAAATGGGTCGAAATTCAGTAGATAAGCATGAACATGAACGACAGATTATTTTAATGTGGAAGAATGACTTGAGATAATATCTCTAACTGTCCCCAAATTCATCCATCTAAGTACACTCATTCTGGAGCAATTAATTTTTTCCTATAAAAATGTAATTTGTCAAGAAGTTTCAATAACAGAAAAATTCTTATATAATCCATAGTTTGAAAGATAGAGAGGTGGGTTTAAAGTAAAAACTTCATTTTCTAGAGGCATTTGTATAAAATCGGGGAGTTTCTCATAAGTATAAATATAAAGTCAGGAGTGATACCATTTCTTTTGAAGGGGTACTTTACGTACAAGTTATATGTAGGTCTCCACAAATCGAACAATAACGACTCAATATGAAGACTGAAAATATAATTATTGGCAGGAAAGATGAAGAGCTATGAAAATAGTATGCTTTTGAACTCTGAGAATCATAAATACTGTAACTGCATAATCAAGTGGAAGACGAAATGTATGAATATAATTAAATTTATTTATACACAGAATTGTTTCATCTTAAATAAATTTAAGAAAAATTTAAGCAAATTATTTAGTATTCATGTCCCTTTTTCTTAATTTCAATTTACAGTATGTATACAAATGATTCGTCAGGTTTTGACATCGTATAGCTTAAAACTTATAATGTCCACTCATTTGTACTCATAGCCAATAGAAAGAGCATATTCTTAAATTTGGTATCTCTAATTTCAGATTTCATTCTGACTCTTCAGTGACTCACTAGTGGCGGTTGGTAAAATGGTGACTGATCAACAGAAAGCATTTTGTGTTTTGGAATATCAGAGTACTCAATCCATCATCGCTGTGCAGCGTGCGTTCAGGAGACAGTACAGAAGAGACCCACCAACCCACCAAAGAATTCTGTGGTGGTATCGACAGTTGAAAGACAAAGGGTGCTTGTGTAATGGAAAAAGCTCAGGACGACCAGGTGTTTCAGCTGAAAAGGTGGAGAGAATCCGAGAGGCATTCGCTCGTAGCCCACAAAAATCAACACGTCGAGCAAGTCGCGAACTGGACATTCCTCAGGAAGATTCTGCTCAGGATGATTTGACACTCCTCAGGTGGCCTCCACGGTCTCCTGACCTCACATTTTGTGTTTTTTTCTTCTTTGGGGGTACGTGAAAGAGAATGTTTAATGCCACCTATGCCGACAACATTGGCTGAACTCCGGGATCGCATCACTGCTCCGCTGAGGAACATCGACAATGACATGCTGCAACGTGTATGGGTCGAACTGGAGTACCGCATAGATGTGTGTTGGGTACCAAGAGGAGGGCACATAGAACATTTGTAATGATATGTACAGAACTTGAAAATGTGCTCTTTCGATTGGCTATTAGTACAAATGGATAGACATTATACATTTGAAGATATGCGATGTCAAAATCCGATGAATCATTTGTATACTATTTATGCATTCCAACTTGACTTGATTCTCTACTTTTATCAACAGTAATCTCACTAGAGGTTTTGATTTATCTAGAGAAAATCAAAACTCGCTAGCCCGTGAAGGGCCTTTAATTGGCCTCACGCCCACATACCGAAGCATTACACGATTAGAAGAAAGTATATAAAGAGATCCCCCAGCCGTAGAAGTAGCAAAGTACTCCAATACAATAAAATATTAATTGGCTTACGAAAATACAACTGTCTTCAAATGTATTATAGTACCATCTCATCATTACACTAGATGGCAGTAGTGTTTTATGATTATGTTTTATTGTTACCGGTATCAGTTGTGCCAACTATGGAATCATCATTGAACTCTGTGGACTGTTACTAGTCAATAAGGCTTTGTTGATTCAGTTTCATTTTTATTAAAACATTTGAATTCCACTTCAATCATCCGGATCCCAGTAATCAACGTCCCTTGACAGATGATTTTCAATAAATCTTAGTATTAAACAATCTCTGATACGAGACTATCCATAATACCATATTATAGCAGAAGCTATAATAAACATAAGCTAAATAATATAAACAAGTGTTAGAAAAGTTTTAATTAGGGATGATGAAATAAACAAGAAACATTTTAATTAACGATGATGAATTAAAAAATAAATATGAATAATTTTAAAAGAAACAATTATTGAAAGTACAATTTTCAAATTTGAATGTCTTAGTGGTTGGTGGTTCAGTTGATGTTATATTGTTATATTGTTGATGCGTAAAAGAAGTGAACTCGTTGATATACATGGTGTATCCCTCAACTTATTCAGGATTTCCGAATGGTGCTCTTCATATATGACCAGTGACATTTATTAATTCTTGTTCTTGAATGTCAATGAGAGTCATATTTGAAAGTGCTGTGCATCGACTGGAATGGTTTGTAATTTTTATGTTTTTTGACGTCCAGACCAGTGCAGTTTGAAATGTTGGCAAACAAAGAAACAAATGCTAGGGTAGTGATAAAAATAAACAAATGCTAGGGACGCGAAAAAATTAAACAAATGCTAGGGACGCGATAAAATTGTGCGATAAGCAGCCATGATTGGTTGAAAGACGTCCTTTCGTACAGTTTTATTGGTCGAAAGTAGTGTGACGTAAAAGTGTAATAGTCTCCGTAATTATTCCTGTGTTGTAATAATTGTATTGGTTTTGTAATTTTATTGAATCTTTGTTATGTTCTTTAGTACAAAATAGTTATTTATAGCAACCGCCCCCGAACATGAGCTTGATCAAAGAGATGTGTTTTACACGAGTAATATGTATTTATTTTGTATTGTATGTAGCGAAAAATACTAAATACTTGCAGGCACCTCTACTTCGTTTCTTCTTTCTTCGTTACAGCGTTTCTAACTTCCTTCAACTCATCTTTTCTCGTATCCTTTTCCTATGCAGAAGGGTACAGATCTTAGCGTTGCACCGTGCGACAATTTTTCGTAAAATTTGTTTTAAAACACAGTGTAAACAGACTGCATTTTGCGCCTCAGAAGATTACATTAAATAATCATGGTTACTCGAGTTGAAATTTCATAGTCTGGAATAAATATAAATAAGATCATAAGCGATATTGCAACTCAATTTTGGAGACGAGTTGTTAGTGCATTAGCACGGAACTTGGGGCCTTGATGAATAATGCAAGCTCCTTGTTATGCACTGTATACGGAATACAATATCAGACGGGATTCGAGCTGTAAGCTGGTTGCTCAGCAATCGCAACGCGCAGCCAGGATCAAGGCAAATGCGTGCTAAGAGAGAGGATTTCCTCTTGTTTCCATTGTTCTCAGAGCATGAGTACCGACATTCACGGGTTCATAACTGGCTGAAGGCAAAGGACATTAAAGAGGGATAAAAATCCGTAGGAAAAATTCCTCTGGAAAGGAAGTGGGTTACGTACGTACTTTGAAGTTACGACAATTCTATTTCTTATAATCAGGGAACGGATTCATATGTACTAAAAAAATGTATAAAATACGTAAATATACAGGGTGCCCCATTTATTTTGACCACTCAAAATAACTTTGTACGCAAACACCAAATGAAAAATTGTTTCATACAAAACTATTACAGTGCACTTATTGTTACTTAGTTACCATTACAGTGCAGTTTTGCGAAGACATGGAATAATATTGCTCTAAATTTTCAATGAAAAATATATTATATTCGCAATTTTAGAAATATCGTGCAAAAAATGTTGTACAATACATATTTGTGAAGTGGATTACAAACCTTGTATACTAACTAAAGAAAAAAAAACGTATTTTATAAACAACTTCAAATTAGTGTAATTCTGAAGGTTTTATTGGGTTATTTTATGACGCTATATCAACATCTAGGTTATTTAGCGTCTGAATGAAATGAAGGTGATAATGCCAGTGAAATGAGTCCGGGGTCCAGCACTGAAAGTTACCCAGCATTTGCTCGTATTGGGTTGAGGGAAAATCCCGGAAAAAACCTCAACCAGGTAACTTGTCCCGACCGGGATTCGAACCCGGGCCACCTGGTTTCGCGGCCAGACGCGCTGACCGTTACTCCATAGCTGTGGACAACTCTTAAGGTATTCAGAATAGGACCCATTAGCATATTACATTTTTGCTCAAAATGTCTTCAGAAATAAGCTCCGTAAGTAGCAGTACATTCTTATGAATCACCCTGCATAATTAAATACGAGGCGCGTCCATAAAGTAACTTTCCCACTCGTCCCACAGCTAGCAAACCATATGTTGCGCGAAGCGACTGCGTGTACGTGATAGAGTAATGTTCTGGCATGGCGCATGAGCTAACGGAACTTCCCGAGTGCTCTCAGTAGCTTCGTGGCATTGGTTGAAGATGGACGCTCCTATTCCAGCTCCCGCCGCGTGTGAAGTGCGGTCAGTGATAAAGTTTTTGAATGCACAGGGCATAGCGCCGATTGAAATTGATCGTCAGCTGTGCCAGGTCTATGGGTCTAACGTCATGAGCAAGCAGATGGTGCGTTGCTCCACAAGGCCGTCTGTGATGATGGCACATTTTGGCGTCCTGCTGAAAATTGTCTACAGCAGCAACGCACCATCTGCTTGCTCATTACGTTAGGCCCATAGACCTGGCACAGCTGATGATCAATTTCAATCGGCGCTATGCCCTGTGCATTCGAAAACTTTATCACTGATCGCACTTTACACGCGGCGAGAACTGGAATAGGAGCGTCCATCTTCAACCAATGCCACGAAGCTACTGAGAGCACTCGGGAAGTTCCGTTAGCTCATGCGCCATGCCAGAACATTACTCTATCACGTACACGCAGTCGCTTCGCGCAACATTATGGTTTACTAGCTGTGAGACGAGTGGGAAAGTTACTTTATGGACGAGCCTCGTACATCATGTTATTACACGCAGTAGATAATAATTATAATGTAGAATTTATGTGGCTTAAAATTTACAAAAACTGTAATAGATTGTGGCATTGTTAAAAAACTGCAATGGTGATTGGTTATTGTATTGAATGTTCTCATGGTTGAAATAGAGGGAGAGGATGTGTCTTCTTTTTTTTTTTTAAAGGGGGCAGTTGAATAGCAGATGGGGAACAATCTTCTTCTTCTTTTTATTTCACGAACCTTACATGTTTGGGTGATTTGTGATATAAATCTGACTAAATATGGCTTGAATATTCCAAGACTAGAAATAAATTCGGTAATGATGAAGTCGGTAGCTCATAATTAAGACAAATTTTCTTAAAGAATTGAAGTATTGAAGACGTATTTAGTAATACAATACTATGACATTAAAATTCTACAAAACTTTCTACAAGAAATTGAAAAATGGAACAAAAAATGGAGAACAGTCATGAACACAAATAAGTCATCAACAGTAATATTCACATACCTCAAAAAAGGAAAAGCACTTCCATTATACCTCAACTGTTCACCAGTGCCACAACATGAAGAAGTACCATATCTTGGACTCATCCTAGACAGTCGCTTGACCTGGAATAAATATCTCACTTACACCCTCCAGAGATTAAGGTACAGACTTCATCGATTGAAGACAATACTTTCCAGCTCTTGTCTTTCCCTTTCCAACAAAAGGCTAATATATGTAATGCTTCTCAAACCTATTTGGCTCTATGGATGTTCATTATGGGGATCGGCTTCTATAAGCCAAATCAAGCGTATTCAAACATTCCAAAATCGTGCACTAAGGATAATCACTGGAGCACCATGGTACATCAGAAATGAAACACTTCATTCAGATCTAGACCTAGCCAAAATAGAGACTGTACTTCATTCTTCCTATACACGATTATATGCAACATTGTCAACACATTCTAACAGCTTAATCAACCAGATTCCTCTGAACCTGCCCCCTGCACAGCCTGGTCGTCGCCTCAAGAGGAAAAGACACACGGATTTGTTGATGCTTTGAGGAACGTTAATGGACGTCACTCTCTCCACAAGCTTCATATTGTTGTAATGTTAATTATTTAAGCACAATTGATAGTACCAATGTACAAAAATTTTCAAATAAATAATAAAAAAAAAGAATGACATTAAAATGACAAATGAAAAATTCCAAATAAATTTCTTAAAAAGGCTCTATTAGCATGGAAAACAAAAAAAGCTATGAATTTACGCATTTATCTGTTATTACAGATATAGTTTCCATCGTACCCTTCTGAGGCCTCCGACAGAAGTCAGAGTCGACGGATCTATGTCGAGTTGTTTCTGATTTCATTGACCGTGGAGACGAGAAGAGCTCTCAAATGACGTCATGTGTCCGCTGCTGTTCATCCGTTTTCGATGTGCTAGCTGGTTTTAAAGCAAGCATGTGAATGGCATTGTTAGATCATGTTCGAGATTTCAAGTGTTTAACCCTGTCTAACCTGAGCACCACTCATCGACACTTGAATTGCAATATACGAGAAGGAAGAAGATGAATACCGCTACTGTTGACGGCTCAAAGGACGCAATTCAGTGACAAATGCATGTGGTGACACGGGGGAGAGAATATTTCCATCAAAATTTGTCCCTTGCACCTTGGATATCAGGTGATCATAAACTAAAGTGAAACTTAAACTAATAGATAACATTTATTCTGACGATCTACCTTCAACTAGTAATTCAGTGCAAACGGACGAATTTTGCAGAGAGCTGTATGAAATGATGGTGCATACCAACCAACATTCCTTTCAACAAAATTGAGGGCAAATACGTTAAAAAAATTATTGAAAAGTACACATGTACACAAGAGCAGTACATGTGTTTTAGTAGTTACTTACTTACTTATGGCTTTTAGAGAATCCGGAGGTTCACTGCCGCCCTCACATAAGCCCACTATCGATCCTTATCCTGAGCAAGATTAATCCAACCTCTACCATCATATCCCACCTCCCTCAAATCCATTTTAATATTATCCACCCACCTACGTCTCGGCCTCCCCAAAGGTCTTTTTTTCCTCCGGCCTCACAACTAACACTCTATATGCATTTCTAGATTCATTCATATGTGCTACATGCCCTGGCCATCTCAAACGTCTGGATTTAATGTTCCTAATTATGTTAGGTGAAGAATACAATGCGTGCAGTTCTGTGTTGTGTAACTTTCTCCATTCTTCCGTAACTTCATCCCTCTTAGCCCGAAATATTTTCCTAAACACCTTATTCTCAAACACCCTGAATCTCTGGTGTTAAAGTAGTACCGATATTTTAAGTTAAATTTTACAGCAAAGATGATTGCAATACAAGCTAAAACATTTAATTAAAAATAATGCCTCAGAAAGAGTAACATTTCAAATTAAAAGTTTACAGCAAAGACTATATTTATTTTTTGTAATACACAACACAGCCCTACTCTTGAAATCATTTGTGTGTGTTTGTTTTCCTTGATGCGGGAGTCGTCTCTTTTCATCGTACAGCACCACGCGCCACTACCCTTCTTGAAGTCATTAGTTTACTGCACCAATTCCGTACCCAGTTAACTAAAAGATAAGGGACTAAGATTTCCATCTCTAGTAGCTACTATAAAAATTGCCACTTGAATTTCACCTGGAATTATTCTCTTATTCAGGATACTCATCTTCACGTTCAGTAGAGTTGTTACAAGGAACATCAGCTTTATGTCAAAACATATCTTTCTTAGTTTTTATTATGAGAATATTTCTCTATAATCATATATTTTTATACGGATAACAGGCACTGAAATGAATAAAATATCCAATAAACCGTATTACGTTATTAGTAATATGCGTTACAAGAGCGGTATGTTGAAGTTTTCATGTTCGAGGAAGAGTTTGAAAAAGCGAAACGTAGTTGAGCTTATTTAATTTCCGAGAATTGAAAGAAAACATACCGCTCGGGTATCGTACATTATTTTGTGCGAAGATCGTTTATTACATACCTGAAAGAGGAATTTCTAATTAGTTGCAATGAAATCTCCATCTTGGTTTCTGTTCAATGACGGCAAATTTGTAAAACAAAAATATCTATCTTCAACAATGTTGCTTTAAAGTGTTTTCTGTGTTTACTATACTCCAGCAGGCCGTGATATACGTCTGTTCCCCCCCCCCCCAGTCTATAAATGCGAACTTAAAACAAACGGTAAGGTTATGTAATGATTTTTGCAAATATTTAAAAACAATAATTACTAGTGCAATTTAGGTGAAATTGCAGTGGTAAGTTTCCAATTTATAATTATTACTATATTGAACGTCTCTAAAAATAATATGTTAAAAGCCTAAAGCAGTAAAATCAATATGTCACTTAAGCGGTAAGGAGAGGGAAATTGTTGTGTGTGTTAGGTTGGGAATACTGAATGAGGAATTTGAGACTTTCCGCGGATTGGTTTTGTGCGGAAACCAAGGAAATACGCACGATCTCGCACAACATACTTTTGCATGATATTTTTTTTTTTCAATAGTACACATCTGCAATGCAGTAAGCCTCCAGAAAAACTGAATTAGTTTATTTTGACTCTTTGAGGTTGTTACAGGAAATAAAAAAAACTCTTCGTTTTTGTTTTTCAATTGTCGGAAAGAAGGTCTGGAAACTAAAGTGAACCAAATGCCGTTTGCTAAATTGTAAAGAACCCTGAGGTAATATCTAGTAAGAGCTTAATTAGCTAAAATAATTACTTTCAAAATAATAATTTATTTTTTAGATTATTTATTAACTGCATTACACTTAATTAAGGCCAACTCCTAACCAAGAATATCATCAAATTACGTCTACATGAACATTGGACTTGTTCCATTTTGTTTGTTAGCGCTTTAATTGTTCGCTGAATTGCGAGAAAAAAAAAGAAAGTGGGGGACAGAGAGAATTTATTTTAGTTGTAGGAAACAGTGTTATAAAGGAGCGTAACGAGTATAGGGGAGCAAGCCTAGATGTACGGGGAAGCAAAAAGACAAAAATTCTATGAGGAGGAAATGAAAGAACCAAAAGAAAACCGGAGAACGAAAGAGTCCAATTTGTTGCCAACACCAGCGGAGCATAGAAATGACGGAGAACTGGGAAGAAGCGCTGAAAAAGAGGATATGAACGTGGCCTCATTCTTTAAAGAAAAGTTAATGCCGGCTGGTGTACGCGGTGGTTAAGGCGCCGACTAGAGTATGCTTGTTTATCTTCCGTAAAAGTCTGTTGGTTGGTTGGTTGGTTGGTTGGTTGGTTAATTGTTTGATGTTTAACGCTGAACAGTTGACGATTTCATTCCTCCAATGTTTAGAAATTCTGAAAAATTAAGTAAAATCTAGTTATAAGCCGGGAGTTAAAATACTGAAAGAAAGGATGGCAGAAGGAGCATGCTTGCAAACTGCAATTTAGTACACTTTTGTGTCGAATTGTGAATTATTGCTATAGCTCCTGTTAGAACTGCAAAAAGAGATCTTGTGTCAAAATGGATTGAGGAAAAGGAATTTCTAAATACGGACAGTGGTGTTGTTTATTGTAGTTGTAGTAATAAAAACGTAAGTACTTGTGTATTTTGGGGCGCACAATAGCTTCGCAGTTAAGATGTAACTCTGCGAAGTAGGAAGGTCGCGGATTCGACTCTCGATGGGGTCTTCAGCGAATAGGGATTACAAAGAATGGACACTAAGCGAATTTTCCTGTGTTTTGTTTCTCTGTGCGCCCGCGTTTAGTTCCATTTTCAAGCGCTAGAGGTTAGTATAATCGAGCACACACTAAGATAATAATTGAATATAGAGTTGAGACACAGGATCCAAACATCGCCTACCTTATTGCATAATCCAGTAACGCTTTGATTCCAATAAATTCAAGTTAACAGCTTTTCCTTATTTCTCAGTCACAAACTGGTTGTTATAATAATTTTTTATATTTTATATATTATCATAAATTATATTATAAAATAATATAATACATTATAAAATTATGTATCAAATTCGTTTAATATTTGTATACAATATAATATAGGTATATGATTTTATATGGGAAAAGGAAATTGTACCAGAACAATGGAAGGAGTCCATAATCGTAACTATTTTTAAGAAGGGGGACACGAATAACTGTAGTAACTTTCGAGGAATATCACTTTTGTTGACGTCGTACAAAATTTTGTCGAATATCCTTTTGAGAAGATTAACTCCATATGTAGATGAAATTATTGGGGATCATCAGTGTGGTTTTAGGCGTAATAGATCGACTATTGATCAGATTTTTTGTATTCGACAGATATTGGAAAAAAAATGGGAGTATAAGGGTACAGTACATCAGTTATTCATAGATTTCAAAAAGGCGTATGACTCGGTTAAGAGAGAAGTTTTATTTAATATTCTTATTGAATTTGGTATTCCCAAGAAACTAGTTCGATTAATTAAAATGTGTCTTAGTGAAACTTACAGCAGAGTCCGTATAGGCCAGTTTCTATCTGATGCTTTTCCAATTCACTGCGGGCTAAAGCAGGGTGATGCACTATCACCTTTACTTTTTAACTTCGCTCTAGAATATGCCATTAGGAAAGTTCAGAATAACAGGCAGGGTTTGGAACTGAACGGGTTGCATCAGCTTCTTGTCTATGCGGATGACGTGAATATGTTAGGAGAAAATCCACAAACGATTAGGGAAAACGCGGAAATTCTAGTTGAAGCAAGTAAAGCAATAGGGTTGGAAGTAAATCCCGAAAAGACTAAGTATATGATTATGTCTCGTGATCAGAATATTGTACGAAATGGAACTATAAAAATTGGAGATTTATCCTTGGAAGAGGTAGAAAAATTCAAATATCTTGGAGCAACAGTAACAAATATAAATGACACTCGGGAGGAAATTAACGCAGACTAAATATGGGAAATGCGTGTTATTATTCGGTTGAGAAGCTTTTGTCATCTAGTGTTCTGTCAAAAAGTCTGAAAGTTAGAATTTATAAAACAGTTATATTACCGTTTGTTCTGTATGGCTGTGAAACTTGGACTCTCACTTTGAGAGAGGAACAGAGATTAAGGGTGTTTGAGAATAAGGTTCTTAGAAAAAATATTTGGGGCTAAGAGGGATGAAGTTACAGGAGAATGGAGAAAGTTACACAACGCAGAGCTGCACGCATTGTATACTTCACCTGACATAATTAGGAACATAAAATCCAGACGTTTGAGATGGGCAGGACATGTAGCAGGTATGGGCGAATCCAGAAATGCATATAGAGTGTTAGTTGGGAGGCCGGCGGGAAAAAGACCTTTAGGGAGGCAGAGACGTAGATGGGAGGATAATATTAAAATGAATTTGAGGGAGTTGATTTACGATGGTAGAGACTGGATTAATCTTGCTCAGGATAGGGACCAATGGCGGGCTTATGTGAGGGCGGCAATGAACCTCCGGGTTCCTCAAAAGCAAGTAAGTAAGTATGATTTTACTTCTCATAGGAGTTTTGTTTTTCCATTTTCAGCGCTATCAAATCATTACGTCATATTTTAATTGTTGGTGGAAGTCAACGTCTCAACTCTCATTATAAAGGAACTCTTGAGTCTACACATTACAGTTAATGAGGGATTTATCATTTCATAGGTCCAATTTATTTTATTTGAGTACATAATATACCTAGATATATCAATTGTATGTGTTATATTTCCGCTGTGTCGACTGCTAGCTGGCGTGATGTCAGTGCCAACTCCTGGGAGAAAGCAGAATCTCACGCTCAGACTGGTTTGAAGGTCATTGAAATCAGTCCTGCTACATCAAAGGTACCGACGCGAAGTGTCCATACTGTATAGTTATCTATACGCTGGGGGTCTTAATCATGCGGTAATGCAAAATACAACTCGACCTCACTTTGTCCCAAATTTCATCACTTAACCACACTATAGATATGTTCTCTATACTGTGACTTAACCCTTAAATTGGCAAAACTTCATTTATTAAACCGTATCGGACTGTAAAGAAAACAACTATCGCAATGTCCATATTTTATATGTTGTACAATATTATAGTATTGTGTAATTTTGATTAAATTTAATTTTCCTACCAATTTTTTTCTATTGTTCTATTAAAATTATAGCATACTAGTGGCTTGTGCAGCAAATGCTGCTGCAAACTAAGTTCGTTAGACGTTCAAATAAAAATTTTTCCGATTTATTTTCAATGAAGAATACTTGTCTTTTCGATAGTTATTTGCTTCCATAATAATGAAACATACTCCCTCTGAATGGATTTTTTTAGACCAAATACTTTTTCTTGAACCTATCCAACTTCAGTTTTTGAGTTTCAACGCGAAAACGCAAGTATCAATGTCAGGACGATAGCAGTAGCTATTTCAGGTCATTGTGGATTGCAGGCAAAAGTTAAAAGAATGTCAGGTTTGCTAAGCTTTCGAACAATAGCATTTTCGTATAGCTGCTGCATGTAGAACTTGAAATGTAGAGCATAAAATCATTTTATCCTACTAAGAGATCTTGCTGAAATGATCTGGAGGATCTGTTGTATCCTATTAGGATAGCCTACTTTGTGAATTTAAGGGTTAAGTATGCACTTGTGATTTCTTTTTATGACGTAGAAAGATCTTTTTTTGTGTTCAGATAAACACATGAGCTTAAGTGAAGAATATTTTGAGAAATTAGTCGTAGTACGTTGTTTCAAAATAAACTATACAAAATATGACAATGTAGAAATCAATTTTGATAGTGCATATTTTTACTGTTTTTTTTTCGCTTCATTGTACATGTTTTCCCATATGATAGGGCATGAATACATACATGTTTTAAGACTTGATAATGCATGAGAATCCGGGCTCTACTGATTACATGCTAGTATTTTAAAGATTCACTTTACGCACTGATAGCAGTGTGTAAAATGCAGCTTTACGGACTATCGTGGAAAAAAAAAAACGTTATTTTATGTGGTTTACTGGTAGACAAATTCTCGCGCTCTAAAGAAGTAATTTACAAGTTTCAAAGGTAATGTAAATTTCAGTACAATAAACTTTGAGTAATTTTATACATATGGTTTGAATCGTAACTGCAGGTTTTGTTCCATTCCCCCACGATAAAAAGGATATTGTACGATACCCTGTTAACAATTATTGCCCGAGGATAGAGGGTTAAAAGCTAACAATTATCATAAATCTCAAAAACTCGTTTAGAACGCAACAATCCCAATAGAATTTCGGAACGAATAATGAAGTGGGGAGGGGGGGGGAGGCGTACAAGCCGAACTGCCAACATTCGCATATTAAGTTATAAAGTTCATTACCTAACATTTACAGGGCACAACTTCAATAAAGGTTGCTACCCGGCTTCCTTCCTTTACCTGTACGGTTAGCCTGGCAAATCACTAGGGTTCATACAATCCACCTTGAGGCTATATACCCATATACAGTATACATCGTAGCCACAAGAAAATAGCGCGGCGGAGGTGTATCATAATGCTATTGCTTGTTAACTAACTTTCTAATAGTGAAACTGTGTCCCAAGCCGAGGAGAATGCAATTACAACTATAGCCTGCCTTCAGGTATCAGACTACAGGATCAGAGTAGCGCAACGCAATCTAACCATAAAGTATTTTATATGCAGCGTGAAATATTCGAAGGAGAACGGTATCACTTCTGCTCATTTCACAATAACGGAGTCCTTTATCATGCTACTGCACTTATCAAAATGGAACTTGCAACACCAAGAAGAAACTCTTTGTTTGTTTTGAGTTTTAAGTTATCAATTGGATAGATTCAGATAAGTAAACGATACCAGTTTCAGAGCCATAGGATTGTGCCACGTCATTGGCAGTTTACAACCTCCCCCCTCCCAGTATGTAGCGAACAGCATCTGTTCTTATCAGCTTAATACCAAATTTCTTGGCTTAAAAATCGATAATGTGTTAAATTTGAAAAATCATATTAAAGAAATTACCCCCAAACTAAATTCAGCTTGTTTTGATATTAGTTCTATGCAAAAGATAGTAAATATCAATACCTTAAAAACAATATACTTTGCATACTTCCACTCGGTAATGAGTTTTGGAATAATATTCTGGGGAAATTCCACAGATAGTAACAATATATTTCTATTACAAAAAAGAGTAATTAGAATAATAGTAGGTGCGAAATCTAGGGAGTCGTGTAGGACTATTTTCAAAAAACTACAAATAATGCCCATGGCTTGTCAGTATATCTTTTCATTAATAGTCTTCCTCGTATGTAATCGTGAAAACTTTGTAACTAATTCAACAGTTCATAGCATAAATACACGTAAAAAAAAATGACTTTCATACTCCATCGGCAAGTCTATCGTGCTATCAAAAAGGAGTGCGTTATATTGCAGTAAAAATTTTTAATAGCCTCCCTATCGATATAAAAAATGAAACTCAAAACATAAAATTATTTAGGGCCAAATTAAAGAAGTACCTAATTTCTCACGCCTTCTATTCTGTAGGTGAATTCATGACATTCAATAACACTTCATGAAATTGATACTAAAACTATGTGTTGTACTAGTAGACTATATTGTAAATCTCGTCTGTATATATTTCATCTAGACTGTGACTATAAAATAAGATTTTATAATAGTATTAAGTTTTTTGACTTGTTCCATATTCTAGCTGTAAGCACGTATGAATACCATGGAATGTTAATAAATACAATACAATACAATACAATACAATACAATACAATACAACCGTGCTGTGTAGTTGACTGTCTGTGAGTAATGCAGTGTAGCCAACAACTGTTACTTAAAAATCACCAAATAAGGTATCAAAGTCGCTAATTTAATTTTACAAGTAAAAAAAGCGTAGGGGGAGACTGTTTGAAGAAAAACTTTTTCGACACAACTGTGATGAACCTGACAGCTGACAAACATTGAAATTAGTTTATATCAGAACTACATTTTGCTGTATACACCCTCAATTTTGGGAAATAAAATTTTTAAAATGAAAAAATGCTTTTTGACCACACCGTACACGAACCTGGCTCTTATGGTAGTGGCTAGAAACATTTTTGTTTTATAAATTTAATTTGTACTCACTAGCTAGCTAGTTAAAATAAAAAAAAATAATTATTGAAGATTACTTTACAACTTCTTGTATGTATTTTCCTGTTTTACAGATCTATTAAGGATGAAAAAAATAAAATGAAGAGAGATGTAATGAGTTGGAAGGTACAACAGGTTCATGTACCTTAGAACATACCCTCTTGTAAGTTGAAACACTTGGAATATAGGTGGGAATATAGCTGTAAAAACAGACAATCATATTTAAAATGTATTTATAATCATAAACCAGAGCAGGCTTCTCTGATTGAGATTTTATTTCCTGGAGGAGCAATAACTGCTCCAATAGCTTTCTCCAAGTATCTGGATCAATTAGAGGCCTCTTATCTCCAGGCTTACTTCGTGACATGATCTTACAATAAAAGAAAAACAAAAACCGATAGTATCGTGTATCTTGGAACATGTTCCATGGTACAAGATGTTTTGTGTTCGAAGGTACAAGAGGGTGCGCGTTTAAACAAATATGGCTCCCAAAACTAGAGATTCGAATAAATCATGGAAATTAAAATATGTTATTACTCACCAGATGATAGGGGACACACTGTACTTGATTGATAGTAACAAATACAGGGACATCATTTTATTTTTACGAACATTTCTAATATTAACCTGGCTATACCTTTGGTTTAGAGGTTGTGAACCGGAAACATCGTTTGTTACCCCCTTCCACGATTGGAGTTCGATGATACTGGAGTAAGATACAAACAAATCGCTTTACTAGGTATAGGAGGGGTGAAAAGTAGTTCATTCATTTACGTAAACTAGGAAATATTGCGATTTTGAATTTGATAATAATAATTATTTTCATTAGGTTTTTGTTTAATCAAAATACAGTACAGTATTAACAATGAGTGTTTTTACTCTCGAACTGAGCTGTCCGTTCGGACGTATTCATTATGCAGCGCATATTATTCTGTCTACAGCACATTAGCGTACAATATAGAGAATGAAGTTAAATTGAAAAATAATCATAATATGGATATTTAAACACATTTTTGAAAATGATGGCCGTTAATTTCTATGCAGGTTTCAGTTCTTTTTTTGCATATTATTGCACATAGACTATTATACCTAATTCCAATTACCAGTTTCGTCTTTCGTACTAGTAACTCATGTTGAAATAATTGTGTACCTACTTTATAAAAGAATACCTTACGTACTGTAAATCCAATCTTCACTTCTGCCCGATCCGAAAAGATAAAAAATTAATTATTCAGACATGCTATTTACTGTCCTTCCAAGTGGTTTTGTCGTAGGGTCGTAGAAAGGGGGGAAATCACATGACAGTTAATTACTTAACGAGACCCTTTTATTTAAGTATTTTAAACAGTTGTATAATATTACGTAGACGTCCAATTCTTAACAGAAATTAATATTTTCAGAAAAGAGCTAAGACAGCCCAGCCACAAAGGGACGGGCAGAAGTGGGTGGGGGAAACCGGGATGCGACATAGGCAAACGGACGACAGTACCTGTGCGAGAATATGATTCAATATTGAAAGCGAACATATTTCTGGAACGTACTATACTCACTAACTCAGTACTGTTTGTGTTTACTATGACCGTAAGGCGACTTTGACTGTATACGCTTGGTTCTGTGTGGAGAACGACTGGAAGTTTACTAGTAGAGGGGATGGGAGTGAAGTACATTCAAAAACTTAAATGTTATGTTTTATTTAACGACGCTCGCAACTGCAGTGGTTATATCAGCGTCGCCGGATGTGCCGGAATTTTGTCCCGCAGGAGTTCTTTTACATGCCAGTAAATCTACTGACATAAGCCTGTCACATTTAAGCACACTTAAATGCCATCGACCTGGCCCGGGATCGAACCCGCAACCTTGGGCATAGAAGGCCAGCTTCAAAAACTCAGGTACAATAAAAATTGAAGTAAAATAAAATGATGTCCCTGTATAATTTGGTTTTGTGTTAGGAAACATAATATCAATGAAAGAAATGTTTACTTTTGGTACTAAAAATTGTTTCGTCCACTGAACTCATACTTTGCAATAAATCAAACAGAAACTACGAGCAGAGGTATTTAGCGGCTTTCTCTACAATCTACTTCAGTTTGAGTCCTGTAGGCAGCAGCAAGAATTAAAAAACAAAAAATTCTGAAGGTGTAACAGTCTCCCCTATCTAAACGAATAAGATTAACAATAGCAAAATTTTATTGTAACTTTTAGAGATATAAACCATCCATATCCTCCTCTTCTACTGTAGCTGCTGACGTGGAAGACAAGGATTCATATAGACCGGAAGTGGAACGTAAACACGCATCAGTATTTCCAGTCTTCCGCAGAACACTTTCAGGAAATTTGGTATTTGTAACTCGTTTTTCCCGAAATCCTCAAGATGTTCCAGTGCTAGTGCTATATCTCGCACTATATATAGCACTAGCTGTTTTTATATGAATTCTGTTTCGTAGTTTTGGTTTGACTAAGACTGGCTGAACAGGCGTTCTACCTCAGCATTGAAATAGGAAAGAAGTACAGCCATAGCAAACATAGACAATTACTACAGTTAACCTCGGCAGAAAATTTGTACTGGTATACCTCAATCCAGAAATTTACTTTAATGAAATACTACGCCATTTAACAACGCCAAGAATTCGCCAGAAGAAAGATAATGCAGAGGATTTAGTTTTTATTTAGTTCTTTTTCTTTTCGGTTGTAAATGTGACTTATCTCAATACTGAATCTGAAAGAGCTCCGAAAGGGGCTTTCAGTAGTAATAAATAACTGAAAAATGGCAGTTTTTGAGTTGTCGCACTTTTGAACTGGACGATCGAAATATTCGATACCAAAACATTATGGAATCGTATTTAGATTCATTAAGCACACCATACTCACGTCGAAATTCCCTTTCAGCTCTTTGATCTCTCAAATTTAACATACCAAAGAACACATGCGTCCGCTATTGATTTGTAGTAGCCATTTTAATCATCTACGATTTTCATTTGTCCTTTCAGATTATGCATTGTTGATTGTCATATATGGAAACTCCCATCTTTTAATCATAATACAACCAGCATGAAATTTTTCCTAATATCATAATAGCTTTGTAATAATAAATTAATATTATCCATATCCAAACGGGTCAGACTGTATTACGGGTGGCAAATTTTGACGTAATTACTTAAGTTGTTGTGGCACAGTAAAAATTACGGTGAAATAAAATACAATTTGTCCGTCTATAAATCATTAATGTACAGCAGAGGTCTGCATAGGACGTTTTCGCTCGAGCGCCAAGTAGTTCATAGCATAATCCGATAGGTAGCGCACATGCATGATGGGTAAAATTGTCACGAGCGATAAATCCTCGAACGGTATAAGCCGAGCGTTAGACATTCGTTCTTGTTACATGAACTGTGTAGTAACATCATAGATGTTTATCATTTCAAAACTTTGTAGTGTTTAACTAACCTCTCCATAGTACAACTACAAAACTTGCTTTAAAATGTAATATAAATGTTGTAGGTAAATGTTTCCCCCCCACACAGGAGTGATTTTGTTTTTGCTATATCTGATAGATGTTATTGGATGTAAATGTAATTATTATAAACGGAGAACACAATCACGATAATGCAAGAACTGTATCAAGTTTTCTATTAGTAGTGGTAGTGGTAGTGGTAGTGGTAGTGGCAGTGGCAGTGTGGTGGTAGTAGTGGTGGTAGTAGTGGTGGTATTAGTGGTAGTAGTAGTGGTGGTAGTGGTAGTAGTAGTAGTAGTATTAGTAGTAGTAATAATAATAATAATAATAATAATAATAATAATAATAATAATAATAATAATAATCTCTAATAATTAGTGTATCAATCTTTGCGTCTGTAACAGTTGTGCAGCATGATTATTCGTTTTATTATATTTTCTGTGACGTTATCTCTGTACTAATATTGTTATTAATCTACTGCTATATCAATAATATTATTTGTAAAACGTTTCTACATTGTCGCAGTATATAGGCGGAACACTATGTATGGACCTATCATATTATATATGTGGTAAATCAAATATTGAATAATTATTAATTGGCAATAATAACTGTATATAGAAATTTTTCATACTATTTTATTTATAACTTCATGTTCCAGTTTTGGTACGTTCCATTGGCTGTTCCATTAAACGCAGAAAATAAAGCCTTATTTTTACCGTGTGAGCAAAACATAATATATGTATCTTATCTGTCGCCTTCCATACAAGATAAGACATGTCGGTGAAATGACCTTGTACTGTGCTTCTATTTATTACGAGTGTATCACGACCGATCGTATCTCACTCGAGGGTGCGACACTCGACCGAGTTCAAGCGAGCGATTTAACTCTAATGCAGCACTCTGATTGTATAGTCTACATCAGATTTTCGTGTTGAGAATCCGCCACTGAATCCGAACCGAGTGCTCTATAATCCTCGATTGATATTAAGTCATATCTATTGCGGGCTGCGTCCAGTGATGTCATCGTGAGTAGAAATTTGCCGATGGCTGATCTACAGTATGTACGCTGCATTCACGGCGGATTCAGTCACAGGTGGCTCTACCGCGTTTTCGCTCAGAGTGTGTTGAACTGCTGGCAATAAGACAACGGGCTTTGCACCGACACTCCCACCAAATTGTTCTTATTTGTACGTTGGTGCACTCGAGTTACGTGAAACAGCTGTGTTGCCTAGGTTCACTGCATTCCTCCAACACACGGGTCGGTTTCTCCTAAGGTTACTTTTCACTTGCTACAATGGATTGCGCAACCGATCTCCCGTTTCCTTCATGAATGACATACTTTCGAGCCCACAATGTTCAAGGTAATCACGCTGCAGTTTGAAAGGTGTGGAGGTTACGGGAACACGGGATCAAGTTAGCAGCAGCGGATTCAAGTCTGGGGAGCTGATTCTAATATTATAACTTATAGTTAGCCTTGGACCTCCGTTATAAACAAAACCGAAAGAGGTCACAATCAGGCTTTAAGCTAGAAAATAAAAATTGTTGCTAAAATTCACAAATGAAAAATTATATTTGTGTAAATTGCGAAATGCCTCCGCAATATTATAAACTAGCCGTACCCGTGCGCTCCGCTGCACCCGTTAGAAATAAATATAAAGTAATTACATAATTAAAATAGGACGTTTGATCCAGGGAACATTCGTGTTTGATAGAAGGATAAATCGTTTAACATGTCACTTAATTTAAATTGTATTTAAATAATTAAAATGCGATCATTTTGGTCCAGAGAGCACTAATTTGATGCAATGACAATTCCTTTAACATGTCTCTTATTTGTTATTACATGCAACCATAGTTTAATGAATGTACAAAATAGCCTATTAACGTTTCTGTGCATAAGAAGTTATTTTAATCTTACCTGTCCTCGATTCACTCAGAAGTTACTGTAATAACATTATAGCATTATGTCCATCTAGAGAAACTACACTTTCTAATAATTAATTATACAAATCGGTTAATTTAGCTTCCGATATTACTTCATTCAAACACAGAAACATTCTCTGTAGACTATCTTTCATAGCTTTCGATTGTTGCTGTCCAAGGCCCCTTATAGACGAAGTCATTTGTTTTTTTATTTCATTACACCGCCTTAGATGGCAGTTATTTTAATTTTAAAACTCATTTATCTCATTAAATATCAGTTCTATCAAAATTTTGCAGAGAATAAAACTTATCGGAAATGATGTTTAAAGAAACTTTTGTTATGTAATATTTTTCACAAAAATCAATAATAAGCGAGATATTTCGATTTATTTAATTCAATTCAAATAAAGTATTTTGAATGCCATATAGCCTAAAATCTAAGCTATAACGAACTTAATTTATATACCAATTTTCATACAAATCGGTTCAGTCATTATCGCGTGAAAAGGTAACAAACAAACATCCAGACAGACAGACAGACAGACAGACAGACAGACAGACAGACAGACAGACAGACAGACAGACAGACAGACAGACAGACAAACAGACAGACAGACAGACATATATACATACATACAAACAAAAATTTCAAAAAAGCGATTTTCGGTTTCAGGGTGGTTAATTATATATGTTAGGACCAATTATTTTTGGAAAATCGAAAATTACCAGAAAAATTTGGGCTACAGATTTATTATTAGTATAGATAATTGCACAGAAAGATAAAATGAATACAGTGTGCAGAGCCAAAAAGTTATGTAGTAATTTGTTTCTTGGAGTTTTATTACTTTCAATCCGTCTTATCACACTCTAGATATACAGGGTGATCCCTTTGGGTATGGATAAAATAAAAAACACCGTAAACATTTACTATTGAACTTTATTTGTTGAAACTTTGTGCATACAGTACTGAAAGATGGGAGATTCCTCAGAGCTCAACATGACCCCCATTGCGCACCCTGCACAACCCATAACGGTGATGCAATTCAGCCCATATTTGTTGTAACATAACAGGGGTGATTGGCTGAAAAACTCGAGTAATTTTTACTCTTAGATCATCAATATCTGTGAATATATAATGTCCTTAACGAAACTCCACTCGAAGAACTCAAGAGGGGTTATAGATCTGGAAAGTCTGGGGACCAAGCCAAGAGATAGCTGCTTCTCGTATTGGGTTTCGCCTGCAAGGTCCTGCTTGTTTTTTTAACACAACCTGTTTCTACAAATGTTCAATACCACAACATTATGGAATTGTATTTAGGTACATTACACACAGCATACATCGAAATTCCCTTTGAACTCTTTTAACACTTTCAAATAATTTAGCATACCAAAGAACACATTGTGCCCGCTGTTGATTTGTAGTACCCATTCGAATCATCTACGATTTTCATTTGTCCTTTCAGATTATGCATTGTTGATTGCCATATATGGAAACTTCCATCTTTTAATCATAATATAATAAGCAAGAAATTTCTCGTACTATCATAATATATTTATAATAATAAATTAATATTATCCATACCCAAACGGATCAGGCTGTACTTATGTAAGTAAATCATTAGACGTAGTTATGTTTAGAAACGTGCTGAATTTACATCACATTAAAATACGTTATTTTATGGGCACTCTAAACATTGAAATTCTTACTAGTAGACCTTCAAGATTTACTGTTAGCAGAGTTCTAACTTTTTACTGAAAGGCGGTTTCTAATTCCAGTTTTTACAAGATTCATGCAACTAAATCCTCGCTCACAATTTACAGTATGCGATGAAATTATGTAAACCAATTAGAAGAAATTGTTCACTTAACTTACATTAATTACACAAACTCTTTGAAATCAATTCCTGAACATCAATTGGTTAATACCTTTTTGAACATTGTCCATGCCATTAGCATTTCATTTACATTCAAACACATTTCTGATTTCATTTTCTTCATTACCATCTTCGTTTCTGAAGTCCAATGTGGTTGTCGAATTTTTGCACATTTACATTCAAAGTCTGTTGCATTTTTAGAAGTCGAGTAGCAAAATGCGACAGATGCGACTGTGCTTAAATCCTGGCCTTACCACGTAAAGAGTATATTGATGTTATTAGTCAACTGTTCGAAGACAGGTTTGAACCTCATAAGTAACACCAATAAGACATCACTCATAATGCAACTAAGCCAGGAGATAATTGGCAGGGTGGCCAGTTCCTTTCCTCCTCCAATGCATACATCGCTGACTAGCTACATATTACACTAGTCAGACTTCAGATGCATACAAACAGTATCTGTTCTTCCTCTGACAAATATAGTCAAGTGACATGTAAGCTTACTGCCTGATAATAGATGTACATATCAGCCAGAACTTCAATCAGAGTTAGTAAAGAGTTTGTTGTTTGATAAATATTTGGTGATAAATTAGCCGATTATATATTGTGAAATCCACACCTGTGGAGTAACGGTTAGCGCGTCTGGCCGCGAAACTAGGTGGCCCGGGTTCGATTCCCGGTTGGGGCAAGTTACCTGGTTGAGCCTTTTTTCCGGGGTTTTCCCCTCAACCAAATATGAGCAAATGTTGGGTAACTTTAGGTGCTGGACCCCGGACTCATTTCGCCAGCATTATCATCTTCATTTCATTCAGACGCTAAATAACCTAAGATGTTGATAAAGTGTTGTAAAATAACGCACTAAAAATATATTGTGAAGTTTTAAATAAAGTATATGCTATGTCTAATAAAAAAAAAATCAATGTTTATGAAAACTAATTATCGGTCGGTGAAATTGTTTAGTCAACTGTCCGAAGACAGGTCTGGATCCCATAAATGACACCAAGGCTTCACTCATTAGGCAACTAGGCCAGGAGATAATGGGGTAGGTTGGTCAGTTCCTTTTACCCTCTATTGCATACATTGCTGACAAGCTACATGTCTATTACACAAATCAGACTTCAGATGTATACAAACAATTTATTCAAGACCTAACATTCTAAATGTGCCAAGTGCCAATTTTTCAAATTCCATTTTATTCAATATAAACGAGGAACATCCATATGAGAATATCAAAGTAAATTGTCTTGATCGTAACTCAACTATAAGCGACTCATTCGTGACCCAAAAGTCAGTGTTGTAGGTACAGTGGAAGCTCTTAAGTTCGACATAGGCCTAAATCAAGTTCGATATCCTATAGTTCGACTGCTTACGTAGGAGAATTAGACACGCCCCTATACGGGCACTAAGAAATGGGTTTGCCATTTGAATGGGAATTGGTTCTGTGTCTTGTAGTGATACTTTTATTAAAGAAAAACAGAATATTTTATTGATTAGGACATCCATATTGATCACTGATTTTAAATGACTGAACTCTCCTTTTTCTATCTGAGAATTGTGCCGTTTGTGAGACGGAACTGTCGAAACCCACTGTGGTACTAGAAGCGCATACACAAGTCTCGGGGCGGGCAGGAAATGCAAGTACAGTACTGTATTCGTTGATGGATAACCAATAAGAATTTGTATTCATTTCACCTGTCACACCTACTATCCTTATTGGACTGAACTTTCAATTCTGTTTTGTCGAACTTAGGAGAGTCCGCTGTATCTCAACATGCATTTCGCAGTGTGTTTTTCATCAATATCTCAAAGTTGTTTTTGGCACTTAGCACATTTAGAATGTTACGTCCTCAATTTCTTTATAATTAAGATTCCCTTTACAATACCTATTAGTTTACGACGATTCAAGGGGAATTTCGACATAACCTGGTAATTCTGGAAGGTTTCGCAGGAGAATATATGGAACCTCAGAAACGCACTTTGTTTTTACTTTAATAAATAATGAGGAAACTCAACTCAAAGCCTCTTCTGAACAAACACTACGTTTGTGCAAGACAACATGGAGTCCGTTTCAGGAATTTCATTCCCGTCACATGCATGTTCCGTCACTTCCTGGAAGGACATATTATGCTTCTATCCGCCTGTTAATCACGTTTCTCCCTAGTCACGTAAATTCTTTCTTGCCCTCCAGCCATGGAAGCTTATCGACGGAACAGTTCACTTGCAAGCCGTATAACGTCGCTGGGGAATAGAGAAAATCGACTGCTAGCGTTATGAGGTATTTCCGTTATCCGACGTTCCACCGTGAGAAACATTCTAATGTTCTCGTTATACGTATGTATGTACATATACCGACAATACGCAGCAATGAAGCAGGACCTGTTTATTCTTTCCACGTATTTGTAAAACATGCAATATGCAGTACACATGAGCTATAATCAAATCAAATGAAATACAAAATAACAGATACATACTAATGAGAGTAACTTCTGAATAATCACAATTAGATATCATTAAACTTTGAAGATAATTAACAACCAAAAACATAAACAGTAACCATATAAATATATGAAATATTAACATGATACAACAGAAAATAAGATTAACTTAATACGCATATGATAATACAGGGTGATACATAAATGAGTGTAAATATTAGATAATAATAATAATAATAATAATAATAATAATAATAATAATAATAACTGCTAATGATTTATTTTAGCTTCACAGTTAAGACCGTAAGGCCTTCTCTTCCACTTTCAACCAGCAAAAATGTATATACATATGCATGAACTTACAAAGAATCAACAATTTGATTTAGATGAGAGTTACATGTATACAAAAGTTATTTACAAATTAAACAACAAAATACTATGAACTATTAATTAAACACTGAAATAAACTGTGTAGCAGAATTAAACTAAAATACATAGAATGTAAATATTAGATGGGTACAATGTAGCAGTAAAAACAAGAATAAAGCGTCCCGTAACACTTTTTCTGAAAGTACTTAATTTCATCAATTTCAGAGTTACGTAGCAGTGAAATGAAGAGGACCACTTGGTTGGCCAGCCAGATCACCGGACATGAACCTACAGGACTTCTACTGGGTGTTAAAAAAGTATCCAATATTTTAGAATGTGCTAGTATGCATCAAAAGAAGAAAAATGTGTAATAAACATGGGTCCTACAACACGTACTTTCTGAGATCTGAACACTTGTTCATAGGAGGTGCTCAATGTGACGTCCATTTATGGCAGTGCATTCCTCTGCCCTTCGGCGTAAGGAATCACGCATTCTTTGAAATTGACCTGGTTGTTCTTGATAACCAAAAGACTAGAGAATTTAGATTTGAGGAACGAGCAGGCCAAGGTGTGGGTCCTCCCCAATCAATCCAGCGGTCCTGAAATGTCAGCGTCAGGTGTTCACGCTCATTGCGGAAAAAATGTGCAGGTGTGCCATCATGCATGAACCACATCTGTAGTCTTTGCTGACATGGCACATACTCCAGCAAGGTAGGCAATACGTTAATAAGAAAGTCCTGATAACGATCCCCAGTTAATCTCTGTGGTAGCACGTATGGCCCTATTAATTTATCACCAAGAACGCTTGCCCATAAGTTGATTGAGAATCAGTGCTGATGCCTTGTTTCTTCAACTGCATGGGGATTTTCTTCAGCCCACACATGCTGATTACCGAAAATTCACAACACCATCTCTGCTGAACCCCGCTCATATCCGCAACCAGACTTTTGTTTTCAGTATTCCTGCGACGTATCAGTATTTCATGCCAGAGGTGTCAACTACGGTATGATTCTCTGGTAGTCTCCTGTATTGTAGGGCATAAAAATGCATTGCCATATATGGACGTCACATTGAGCACCTCCTATGAACAAGTGTTCAGATCTCAGAAAGTATGTGTTGTAGGACCCATGTTTATTAGACACTGATGCATACTATCACCTCCTAAAATATTGGATACTTTTTTAACACCCTTTATACTCCGTTTCTGGAATCGGAAGAGTATAGGAACCCAAACAAGTCCTTTGCGCAAGTGGTGAGTGAAGGGAGCCAGTCTAATGGCAGCTCTGGGGGAAAGTATTGCTGGAAGACGAGCATCTGAAATGCTAACCTGCCTATCACCTTCTGCCACGCTCATCTTACCTCTTTGCGGCCGTTAGCCGATGCAGCCCAGAACACAATCCCTCACTGATAGGCTCTGACCATTCGCTTGTCATCGACTCCACCCAAATACGTCGATTTACTTCACAGATTCCAGAAACGGAGTGTACTTGTGGCGTCGTGTGAAGTCATTAGTGTACGTCACTAACATTCCGGGTAGATACAAAATAGGCCTATAGTGTTGGGTTGAACGTAGCTGTGAAAGTGTTCGGAGTTGAACGGGTTGGTGAAAACTGTCCTGTTGACAATGGTTTCAATTTCATCTTTTGTAGGCTCAAACGAATAAAATTATTAAATGAAAAAAAAAACACTGTATCTAATCTGTACATAATTGAACTCGGCCTTATTTTTCTATAGTTAGTAAGGAAATAAAATAAATAAATAAATAAATAAATAAATAAATAAATAAATAAATAAATAAATAAATAAATAGGTATACAATTAGATAAATAAGTAAATAAATTAATATATAATTAGGTAAATAAGTAAATACATAAATAAACAAATAAATAAACAAACAAATAAGTAAGTAAATAAATAAATAAATAAGTAAATTAATAAATCGGTATATAATTTGGTAAATAAGTAAATAAATTAATAAATAATTAGGTTAATAAGTAAATAAATAATTAGGTAAATAAATAAATAATAAATAAATAGGTACAATTAGAGACGGCAAATATATATAATAAATAATTAGGAAAATAAGTAAATAATTAGAATGATTAGGTAAATAAATAAATAAATGAATAATTAGGTAAATAAGTAAATAAATAACTAAATAAGTAAATAAATAAATAAATAAGCATCATACATATGGACCATGACTTTAATTCGCATCTCCTTGATTTTACTTCGTTGATTATCATTTGTTTCAATCTAATTCAAATTGTTATTTTTCACTCTAACAACAATGTATCACTAAGCCTCAAGGGATTTATTCTATTTATCATGGTACTCTTTGTCAATGGCAACCTGTAGTGGTTACAGGAAGAAATAAAAATAAATAAATAAATAAATAAATAAATAAATAAATAAATAAATAAATAAATAAAATAACTAAATAAGTAAATAAATAACTAACTAAATAAGTAAATAAATAAATAAATAAATAACTAAATAACTAAATAAATAACTAACTAAATAAAACTAACTAACTAAATAAATAAATAAAAACCTAAATCAGTAAATTAAGAAATAGGTATAATAATAATAATAATAATAATAATAATAATAATAATAATGATTTATTTTAGCTGGCAGAGTTAAGGCCGTAAGGCCTTCTCTTCCACACAACCAGCAAAAAGTGTATATACATATGCATGAACTTACAAAGAATTCAACAATTTGATTTAGATGAGAGTTACATGTATACAAGAGTTATTTACGAATTAAACAACAAAATACTATGAACTATTAATTAAACACTGAAATAAACTGGGTAGCAGAATTAAACTAAAATACATAGAATGTTAATATATTTCAAATTATATTAGATAATAGAAAGAGATTATTATGAGACAATTTTGAAAATGCAGCACAATCAGGATGATGTCTAAAGAAAAAAGCAACAGTGTAGTCAGTAATATTTTAAATCAGTATGATTGGAGTGAAATGCTAATAAGGTTATCTTTTAAGCTGTTCTTAAAGGTGTTTGTTGTCTTGCAGCCCCTAATACTTTGTGACAAGGAATTCCATTGACGCGAGGTGGATATTGTAAAAGATGAGGAATAACAAGATGTTCTATGAAGAGGTATATTTAGCGTGCCACAGATAAGTGATCTGGTATTTACGTCGTGGTTAGAGTATAGATAAGAGAAACGAGACGAAAGGTAATTTGGTGTTGAGGTGTGCAGAATTCGAAAGAGTAAAGACAAAGAGTGTAAAGTTCTGCGTTCTTTAAGTCGGAGCCACGAGAGACTTGCGAAGGACGGTGATATGTGATCATATCGTCGGATGTTGCACACGTATCTGATGCACATATTCTGAGCTCGCTGTAACTTGACTGACAGTTCAGAACTTAGATCGCTTAACAAAACGTCACAATAATCGAAGTGCGGCATTACTAGGGTTTGTACTAGGGTAAGTTTTAGTTGCTGGGGCAAGAAGTTTCTCAAGCGACTCAAAGAGTGAAAGGAGGAACAGATTTTCTTTATCGTTTCTTTAACTTGAAAATTCCAACTTAGATTATTATCAAAAAAAGAAGCCAAGATTTTTTACGACAGATGAATAAGGGATTAGCGTGTTGTTAAGGGTAACAACTGAAAGATTACTGTTATTAAAAAGGAGTTAACTACACGCTTATGTCCAATCTGAACACTTGTTCTTAGGTGCTCAATGTGACGTCCATTTATGGCAGTGCATTCTCTGCTTGGCGTAAGGAATGATTCTTTGAAATTGACCTGGTTATAGACTGGAGAATTTAGATTTGAAGTCCGAGCGAAATTGGCCGCCCAAGTGGAGACAGTGGCTCCCAATCAATTTAACTTGTCAATCGATTCATTGATCGTATTGGGTCTGGAATGTATGTAAAGTTGTAGGTCGTCGGCATAGAGGTGATATCGGCAATACTGTAAGTTCTTTGATACGTCATTAATGTAGATAGATAAAAGTAGTGGTCCTAATACGGAGCCTGCGGCACTCCCACCTTTGTGTATCGCCATTGGGAGAATTGATTATCAAGTGAAACACACTGTTGGCGGTCCCGTTTAGGTAGGAGTTATCATCCAGCTCAAGGACGTCCATTGTCTGATAGGTGCAAAGTTTTCATCTTTGCAAGAAGCAAAATATTGTCGATATCAACAGAACCAAAGGCATTGCTGAAATCGAGAAGAGTTAGTGCCGTTACTTCACACCTATCCATAGCTTCACGGATGTCCTCGGTCACTTTTGTCAGTAGGGCTGTAGTAGTGCTGTGTCCATGCCTAAATTCCGATTGATAGTCATCGAGGAGTTTGTGTTCGTCGAGATAGTTCGTAAGTTGTCAAACAATATGTTCTAAAATTATTAAAAATGAAAAAAAAACACTGTATCTAATCTGAATTTGAATCGGTCTGTATTTTTCTAGTTAGAAGGTGTCGTAAATTTAAATAAATAAATTTCAATAATGCCATTTTCCAGAGTAAATAAATAGGACCCAGTTATAAATAGATGCATTGAATATAATGGGTGACGGTCAAAGAATCAAACATCTATTATTTTAAATAAGGAGAGTAATATTTATAATTGTCTACACCTTTAGGTTTAGATTTCATACATCGCAGCGTCTTCATTACGTCAGTCAATTAGGGTTAATGTATTTAAAAAGAATTTATCCCATACAGGTTGAATTTAGTTTAAATAAATAAATGAATAATTAGGTAAATAAGTAAATAAATAACTAAATAAGTAAATAAATAAATAAATAAGCATCATACATATGGACCATGACTTTAAATAAATTTTAGGATTATCATTTGTTTGGGGGTATATAAATAAATAAATTAATAAATAATTATCATAAATAAGTTTAATATATAAATAAATAGGTAAATAAATAAATAATAAATAAATAAGTAAATAAATAACTAAATAAGTAAATAAATAAATAAAAATAAATAACTAAATAAATAAACAAGATCAATTTAATATTAAAAACGGGGTACATAAACAATTATGATGGTATGGATTACGAAATAATATAAATAAGCCTAAATATTAATAATTGAAAATCACCTTTAAACGACAATGAAGAATTAGCTTTTGCATCCACCTTAACGAAATTAAATAAAATAAATAATAATAATAAATAATTAATAAATAATTAATAATAATAATAATAAATAAATAATAAATAAATAAATAATAAATAAATAAGTAAATAAATAATAAATAAATAAGTAAATAAGCAAATGAAGTAAATAAATAACTGGCCACTCTACTTCATTATCTCTAAACAATTATGCTTAGTTGTTTCACGAGTGATGCCTTATTGTTGTCTCTTATGAGGTTCAAACTCGTCTTCGGACAATTTAAAACTAACTAATAATAATAATAATAATGATAATAATAATAATAATAATAATAATAATAATAATAATAATATATGCATTGAAGAGGGAAAGGAACTGGCCACTCTACTTCATTATCTCTTGGCTTAGTTGTTTCACGAGTGATGCCTTATTGTTGTCTCTTATGAGGTTCAAACTCGTCTTCGGACAGTTGACTAACTAATAATAATAATAATAATAATAATAATAATAATAATAATAATAATAATAATAATAATAATCAAAATTGTTTCGTTCCTGTGTGGCATATAGGGCCTTACGAAATTTCGCCGGTGTATTCTGTTTTGAGCTAAATGTTTAGTATTACGCCTATGTCTTATTGAAGTGAAACTCTTTTAGGCAGGCTACGAGTCGAATGCTGTGGAACAAAATTCTGTGACCGAGGTTTTATGAAGGCTTTGCGTGTAGTTGTTACAGGACTGTGTACGTTGCTATGTTATCGAGTAAATAAAGCAGGTTTTCACTAATTTATATTATAATAGTATGAGTGGGGCTATTGCAGGACAGTGCATCTTCCATGTACTGTTGTAACGTTATATAGTCGAAACCAGCCAGTGAAATTACATGCACTGTTGAGAAGATGTTTTGCCAGAAAATATGCTGAAATCAGGGAATGTACGGAAGCGAATATAGCGAGCAAATGAATGTCGAGTATTTGGCAAAAGCGAAAAAGAGTAGACTGGAACGAGTGCGAAAATAGAGGGCAAAAAAAAAAAAGAAGAAGCATTTTCTAACCTTTGTTCTGCAGTTTAGATACAAAGTGTCAATGATTTAGTGAATGTTCCTACACAGCCAAAGTGAACGAGTGTAATACCAGATCGATCCGGTATCAGTGGTTTAGAATTAAGTCGTAGTTCACCATATAAAAATTTTAAATTAAATAAAATTCGAAAAACAATTTATAATCAATCAATTGTGCTCTTTATTTTCATATCTTATATTAGCTATCATTAATTATATTAGTACAGAGACATCAACACAGACATGAAAATACTACACATCCAACCAAAAAGCCAGAAACTAAACATACTAGAACAATATGAAATTATTCAGACACACAAAAACACACCCCAATGAAATTCTCAACACACAACTCAATTTCAGAACACACACACTCTTTGACTCCACTTTGCACCACACGAACACACCCTCACAGGAAACAAAACAAGAGGCATCAAGACCAGCAACGACCAGTTCTGAAGATGGCCCATAAATAGGTCGAAACATGTAAACAAGGTACGTTAGAATTTAACACAAGAAAGTTTTATCATACATATTCCGAAGTGATACAGTGTTAAAAGTTGTGTAATCAAGATGTATAATTATTAGTAGTTTAATTTTTCAATTCTGAAGAGTAATAAATACAAAAGTAACCTATCAAATTTAACCCTAAATTATATTCTCTGAATGCACGAACATTTTAAAAGATTAATACACATTTACAGCTTAAGAAGTTTCACTTCCGGCGCTCGTAGAGACTAAACTCTTTGTTTGCAGTTGTCAAGACTTATATTTAGCCAATGGAGTTCAACAGAGTGGAGATGTCTTACTAATAAATGACGAACTTTAGTAATCTATCTCTTTCTGAAGATGGAAGCATGAGTTACAAAACTTTAGACACAGTTTTCTTCAACACAGTTCAAATACTGGAAAATACATGCAAACTTCCCGCAACTTTTGTCTCCAACCCTTGCTACACAACTTCAAACTGCCAATTACTTTGATTCCAAGCCCTGACTCGCTACAGTATCAAACCCCTCGAACTTTGAGTAACCAAGTTTTCCTCAGTCATAAATCGTGTTGACCTTTAGTTCGCCAAGTCCTGCCCCCTCGCGACAGTTCTATCGGAGCATCAGAGAGCACGCCGTGCTGCAGCAAGCCGGGATCTCAACTTAATCCTTCTCGCTGCAGATTATTCCTTCGCCGAGAAGATTCCCTCAATGTCGATCTTTATGCCTCATCGTGCTCCAGATAGATAAACGTTCTCTGCAATGTCTGTTTCCTCATGTCACAAGATGCTGTGCTTACAGTTGCTTAGTTTGCAAATCTGAACGTGAGGGAAATAAGGAATTTTGTGCGAGATCGTGCATATTTGCTTGTTTTCCGCACAGAACCAATACGCGGTAAGTGTGAAATACCACATTCAGTATTCCCAACGTAACACACATAACAATTTCCCTCTTCTTACCGCTTAAGCGCGACATTCATTTTACTGCTTTAGGTTTTTAACATATTATTTTTAGAGACTTTAACATAATTAAAATTATTAAATTGAAACTTACCACTGCAATTTCACCTAAATTGCAATGTTAATTATTATTTTTAAATATTTGCAAAAATTAAGTAAAGTCTACTACTCCACGAAACTTATTGCATTCCTGATACAAGTAACATTAAGGAAGCCGTGAAAAAATCAACGAGATTCCAGATGCCGATGTTATTACTGCAATATGTTATATAAATAATATTGTTAAAATATTAAAATGAAAAATAAATCATTACATAACCTTACCGTTTGTTTTAAGTTCGCATTTATAGACTGGGGGGAAAAAAAAGACAGACGTATATCAAGGCCTGCTGGAGTATAGTAAACACAGAAAACATATTACAGCAACAATGTTGAAGAAAGATATTTTGGTGTTCCGAAGTTGGCGTCATTAAACAGAAACCAAGATGGAGATTTCATTGCAACTAATTAGAAATTCGTCTTTCAGGTATATAATAAACGATCTTCGCACAAAATAATGTACGATACACGAGCGGTATGTTTTTTTTCATGTTCTCGGAAATTAAAAAAGCTCAACTACGTTTCGCTTTTTCAATCTTTTCCTCAAACATGAAAACGTCAACATACCGCTCTTGTAACGTATATTACTATTGTAATCTAAGGGATTCCACTTTCATTGACAATCACACAGATATAAATACAGACGTAAATATATTGATTTACAGACGAAAGCAAGCTTTAGAAAATACACAACCATGTATGTACGTATGTTGTTTATTAATGTCAGCAAGTTGGAGGTCCCGTGTTCGATTCCCGGGCTCGGCACTCGGTGAATTTTTCTTGAAGAAGAAAAATTACCTGGGTATCTAGAGTCTGGAAATTTGTATGAATGTGAGTGTGATTGTGAGTGTGCCGGGTTAATATTAATTAACCAATCATCAAAAATATAAAATACATCAGGACTGTCGCTGGGCAGTAACCTGAACACACGTTTCAGCGTCACATTGTTGACAAGTAACTCCATCTGTTAGCACAACCATAAAGCACTAATAGATGCTATAGAGTTACCAACAAGGGGGAAAAAAATAATGACCCCCAGTGACGTAGCTCGGTAAGATAAGGCGCTTGTCTGCTGGTCCGAAGTTGCGCTCAGGCGTGGTTTCGATTCTCACTTGGGCTGGTTGGTTTTCCCCAACCGTAAGGTGAATGTGAGGTAATCTACAGCGAATCCTCGGCCTTATCTCGTAAAATACCATTTCGCTAGCACCAATCCCAACGACGCTAAATAACATGGTAGTTGATTCAGTGTCGTTAAATAACCAACTTAATATAATGATAATAATAATAATAATAATAATAATAATAATAATAATAATAAATATGTTTATTTATTTATTGATATTTATGTGCTGGACAACACTCATTGGCCGATAAAAGTCCAGCACAGTGATACAATTAATACAATAAAATGAACAACTATGGTACAAATTAACTAAATAATTGAAATAATAGTAAAATGAAGAACAAAGATTACAATGATTAATTTACTAGATGTAATAATAATAATAATAATAATAATAATAATAATAATAATAGTGCTATATTAACCAGAGAGGAATGTTGAAAATGACCGTCAAGATATACATAAAAAAGAAGCATCCATTTCACAATTAATAAATTCATTAATACTGTAGAAAGGGCTTACAGGCCTGTCTGGCAGATCTCTAACTGGTACAGGCAATTTATATTTCAGTTTGAATTGAGCCAATAATATGGTATGTACATCGTATGCGCGCATGAGTACAACAATTTATCTCTTTATGCATGTGTATTTGTGTGTGTATGTGTGTGCAGGAGTGTATCTATTCATGTTCCTATATACATAAATGTACATACAGCACATACACGTATGTATTATGTATTGTATTGTATTGTATTGTATTGTATGTATGTATGTATTTATTCGCAACCTTGTGGAATCCTAAATGTACTGGTATATCGTATTCACATGATAAACTATTGTTTAGTCTTACACATATTTTACGATTTTTTAAATGAGATGTTAAGAATTTAAAACGCTGCCTCTATAGCCTGAAATTATAATTTAAAATGGACAAAATCAGTCTCATGGGAGCAGATAAAACGTTATTTCTTTTTCTTTCACCTTACTTACTTACTGGCTTTTAAGGAACCCGGAGGTTCATTGCCACCCTCGTATAAGCCCGCCATTGGTCCCTATCCTGAGCAAGATTAATCCAGTCTCTATCATCATATCCCACCTCCCTCAAATCCATTTTAATATTATCTTCCCATCTACGTCTCGGCCTCCCCAAAGGTCTTTTCCCCTCTGACCTCCCAACTAACATTCTATATGCATTTCTGGATTCGCCCATACGTGCTACATGCCCTGCCCATCTCAAACGTCTGGATTTATGCTTTTTCTTTCACCATGTTAATAATGTCAAAGCGTCCACACCTGTGGAGTAACGGCTAGAGCGTCTGGCCGCGAAACCAGGTGGCCCGGGTTCGATTCCCGGTCGGGGCAAGTTACCTGGTTGAGGTTTTTTCCGGTAACTTCCGGTGTTGGACCCCGGACTCATTTCACCGGCATTATCACCTTCATCTCATTCAGACGCTAAATAACCTGAGCTGTTGATAAAGCGTCGTAAAATAACCTACTAAAATAAAATAATGTCAAAGCAAGTGCTTACACAAATTTTGGCCACTCGAGCGCAATTACTAGTAATTACCATGGTGAAAGAAAAAAAAAACAACTTTTATCTGCCCCCATGAGATGTTTGCTTGTAAGCTGTCAAAAGCTTTACTCAAATCAAAAAATAATCCAACCAGATAGTTAACATTATCGACCTGCAAACCAAGTTAAAGAAATAATAACAGAAGAGGACTAACTCAGCAATGTTACAAGTACCACAGTCTGTTCCCTTGCAAAATGAGTGCGTGCAGTTAGTGTGACTGATGACCCACTGCTAAGGTCAAGTGCAGTCAAGCGACCGGGTCTCTTAGTTCGTACTCGAGGGGTTCCTGCGTTTTACATTTAAGCACACTCATTACAACCTTCCTACTATCTAGTTCAAAAACATTCCCCGATTAGCTGACGCGATGGCAACTGAGCTAATTCGAGTACAACTCAAAGACTACAGGATTAGTCTCGGGATAACGAGCGGCACTCGTGCTCAGAGTTACAATGCTTGGGATCGAGGATGGGTTCGAATTCTGCTTGAGACGATTTTTTGGTTGAACGTTTGCAATTGTAAGTCGGATGTAAGGTAACCTCATGGTGAAATTTCGGACTCATTCCACCAAAGTAGCACCTCTGTCATCAATTGCAAGAACAATGGGCAATCTCCATTTTCGATCAATAACAGATTAAAAAAAAAAACCTTGCAAGCAAGAAAAAATTAGTGCATAGCAACGTCCTTCACGTTCTTAAATTTTCTATCTGCTATTTTGTATGTTTTATTTCATTCCTTTGGTTTCTCTATCTTCTACTTTATTATCGTCCAATTATTGTTTGTTATTTTATACCTTTCTTTGTAGTTCACTTACCTATTCCATTAATTTTCATTTCGTTTATCGTTTAATTCTTCCTGTGTTTTTCCTTTTTGCAAATAATTTTCATCTGTATTTCTCTTTGTTCTTTTCATTCTTCCTCTTTCATTTCCTTTATTTTCATTATATTCCACTTCTTTTCTCTCTGTCATCACTTTTCCACGTTTCTTTCCTTTGTTTGTTACATTATTTACTTTTTTTTTTTGATCTTTCTCTTGTTTCTCTATTCACGCACAATTTTTTTCTTGCTTACATACTCTATTATATTTTATCTCTCTTTTATCCTCCATCTACTCAGTTCTTTCTTTGTTTTCTCCTTTCCATTATTTGCCCTGTTTATTTTATTTCTCTCTGTCCTACTTCGTGTTCTTTCACTTGCATTTTTTCTTTCTCTTCTTTTCTCTATCCAGTTCTTTACCGCTTAGCTTATTTCTTTCTCTATTCTTTATTGTTTGTTACTGTCTATTTTTTTGCGTGTTTATTTCTCTCGACTTTCTTTTCTTTCCCTGTCGCCGTAATTTTCTTTCGCCGTCTTTCATTTTTCTTTTTTCTTATCCCTTTTCATTTTTTCATCTTGACATTTCCTACTTTTATTTAATTTTTTAAAATTAGCGTCCTTTACTTTTTTTATGAATCCTTATCTCTTTCTTTTATTATAACATTTTGTCTCCTTTTTATACCCCTTCAATTCATTACTTCATTTTTCTTTTATTACTTCCTTTCTCTTTCACTATCGCTTATCTCTTTCACTACCTCTTTTTTCTTCTCTACCTTCTTTTTCTTTTATTTTCTCCTTTTTCTTTTACTACTTTTCTTTTCTTTCATTACCTCCTTTTCCTTTTGCGACCTCATTTTTACTTTATTGCATCCTTTTCCTTCCACTACCTCCTTCACCTCTTACTGCATCATATTTCTCTTATCATTTCTTCTTTATTTTGTTACGTCCTTTTTCTCATATTACCTCTCTTTTCATTTAATATAGTTTTCACTTTTATTATCTCTTTTCCTTTTATTATCTCTTTTCTTTTATTATCTCTTTTTTATTTTGTTACGTCGTTTTTATTTTATTACATCTTTTCTCTTTTATTACCTTCATTGCCTCTTGCTGCGTCATTTTTGTTTTATATTTCTTTTATTACCTGTTTTCCCTTTATTACCTCCTTTTTATATGGCCTGTTTTCTCTTTTCTTATCTCAATTCTCTTTTATTGTCTCTTTTTTCTTGTGTTATCTCCACTCTCTTTTATTTTCTCTTTTTTTCATAATACCTCTCTTTTTCTTTTATTACCTCCTTTCTCTTCTACTATCTCTTTTCTCTTCTTTTACCTCCTTCTTCTTTTTACTACCTCCTTTCTCTTTTACTACCTCCTTTCTCTTCTATTACCTCCTTTTTTCTTATCTCGTTTCTTTTTTATTATATCCTTTTCCTTATCACTTTTTTCTTTTCCTATTTCCTTTCCTTTTTATTTTCCAATTTGTTTTTGCTCGTATTTTCTTATTTCTATTTATTTTCTTCTTTCCTTTCTTTCTTCTTTTCCACTTTTAATTTATTTGCTATTAGTTTTCTTGTTTGTTTTATTTATTATTTCCATTTTTTTCATTTTCTTGTTTTTACATATCTTGGAATTATTGAAAAAGTTGATAATTACATAGAGAAGCAATAAAACTTACCTTTTTTTTCAAGTAAGCCCATGATATCTATCCCTTTCCTTTGTTTTCCTTCTTTTCTTCTTTCTATTTTACATTTTTCTCTTCTTACTTTCCCTTTATATGAACTTTTTCTTCCTCTCTTTCTGATCAGTGTAGTTGACGGACTGCCACGCAGCAAATCTTCGGAGCGGATGAAGTTTCCAACTCCATCACCTCGCGTTATTGAATTGCTGCTTGTCTCCACAACTTAATATATTAAACAGGAGTGCAGCGAGCAAATCGATTCACAAGGGAGCGGAACGAATTCATAAACAAATTGTGAGTCCCAGACTTTGATAGTTTCCGCAAAACAAGACAACTTCTTGCGTCTAAGAAAACTCTCGGAGGTTAGAGGAAGAGACGTCAGCTGCACTAAAGAACTGAAGACGTACTGAATTGAACTCTGCGCTGCATAATAACATTTTATGGCTTCTTATCACTAAAGAATATAAGTGTGCACGGGGTACACATTACGTCAAGTTTCCTTGAATATTCACCTTGCTCACAAACACAAGTAACGGGCACTACAAGGTCACTCTAAACAGGTTCCTTACTCCTAAACAAGTACAGTATACTTCAGTTTAGCAATGTTTATGAAGTTAAATTTTACAGCAAAGATTATTGTAGGCCTAATGTAAATTGAAACATTTCACTCAGGCCAGTACTTGTGTTACAGTTGTACCGGTGTTTTAAGTTGAAATTTTACAACAAAGATTATCGCAGTATGAGCTTAAACATTGCATTAAGAACGGTACCTATGAAACAGTAACATTTTAAGTTAAAATTTTACAACAAACATTACTGTAACATATGCTTCAACATGTTAAGAGTAGTGCCTTTGATACAGTAACATGTGAAATTAAAATCTTACAACAAAGATTACTGTAACATAGGCTTCAACATGTTAAGAGTAGTGCCTCTGATACAGTAACATGTGAAATTAAAATCTTACAACAAAGATTACTGTAACATAGGCTTCAACATGTTAAGAGTAGTGCCTCTGATACAGTAACATTTGAAATTAAAATCTTACAACAAAGATTACTGTAACATAGGCTTCAACATGTTAAGAGTAGTGCCTCTGATACAGTAACATTTGAAATTAAAATTTTACAACAAAGATTACTGTAACATAGGCTTCAACATGTTAAGAGTAGTGCCTCTGATACAGTAACATTTGAAATTAAAATTTTACAACAAAGATTACTGTAACATAGGCTTCAACATGTTAAGAGTAGTGCCACTGATACAGTAACATTTGAAATTAAAATTTTACAACAAAGATTACTGTAACATAGGCTTCAACATGTTAAGAGTAGTGCCTCGATACAGTAACATTTGAAATTAAAATTTTAACAACAATGTTAAGAGTATTGATACTGAAATAACATAGGCTTCAACATGTTAAGAGTAGTGCCACTGATACAGTAACATTTGAAATTAAAATTTTACAACAAAGATTACTGTAACATAGGCTTCAACATGTTAAGAGTAGTGCCACTGATACAGTAACATTTGAAATTAAAATTTTACAACAAAGGCTTCAACATGTTAAGAGTAGTGCCACTGATACTGTAACATAGGCTTCAACATGTTAAGAGTAGTGCCACTGATACAGTAACATTTGAAATTAAAATTTTAAATCAAAGATTACTTTATATAGGCTTAAACATTTCATTAAGAGTAGTGCCTGTATAAAAGTAACATTTTAACTTAAAATTTTATAGCAAAGACTGCTTATTCTTTTGTAATACACAATACAGCTTCGTCTTTGATGCGGAAGTAGTCTGTTTTAATCGTACATCGCCATGCGCCACTACTCTTTGTCAAGTCATTTGGCTCATTGCACAAACTCCGTACTCACCTTCAAAGAGTAGTGACAAAGATTCCGGTCTGTACTCATCACAATATAGGCGATAGGCCTTTCATTATTCTTGGCATATGTTCTCGTGGCATCTCTTGAACATGTGCAAACCAATTATTTTTATTCCTGATTTCATCTAAAACTGGGATGACTTCACCCATTGAAAATTTTGCTCATTTCTCTTATAATCTGATCAAGTACATTGTGCAATTTTTCTCATAGATTCCATTTCTAATTCTTGATTTATCCTTGGGTTTTAGTGTCCGTATTTATTTGTCCTACATTAATATTGGAAAGGCATCTTTCATTCGAATACTTTTTGAAGATTTAGTAGTTTAAATGTTATTAATAATTTCTGTTAGTATTTATAATATTGAAATTTTGTTATATGCGTTTTTTTCATTTTCATAGGATAGTAAGAATCCTAGATAATTAAACGATTTTTGTTTCGGTTTACAAATGCAGAGTACGAATCTATGACAGGAAAGAGAAATAATTATTAATGAAGGGTATGTAATATATTTTCTCTTTACAATCCGAAATTAGTCCCAGCTCACAAAAAAAATTCACTATGGCTGACTTAAAGTGCATCGCGCCACTTCAATATTGCAGGCTGTGAAAAGATATACACAAATTCAACTGCTAGAACGGAAGTACACTGGCAATAAAGATTTCACAACTTTGCGATGTTATCAAAGTCTCCTGAACGATTTTTAACATTATTTTTACATAATTTCCGGGGCCGGGTTTTGATCCTGGGACCCTTCGCTTAGCGTACGAATGCTTTACCGACTGAGCTACCCAGGAACTACACCCGACACAGTCCCAATTTTTTCCTTTATATCTACACAATTCAAGTGTTGCTGACAAGACTCCAGAAACCCAACTTTGAGTGCACACAGACTCTGTGTAACTTGAATTGTGATTTTCTGTTAACGTAGGTACCTACAGTGACGTATGTATTATGCAATCTGAATTCAGGTAAAAATTCACTTGAAAGCCAGATTTGCATACTATTTTTACAATCTAATATCGAGATTATTGTAGAATAGTTCTACATTGCTTTCTCTTTGAAACAGCGAATTTCGTTTACCGATTTTTATCCACTTACCAATCTATTTTGCCTACTGTGCTGATACTGAAACAGGTTCCCATACTGGGTGCGGGGAAACCCAAATTCTACGTATAAGAAAATATAGACACCTCAGAAAGAAAAAACAAAACAGTAACACTTCCTAAGAACATTCTCTTACGTCAATTAATTCGAAGAACATACGCAAACAAAAGACACGTGGGAAATCTGAATCTACAACAATAAAGTCTTTCGGTTATCCATACTAAGAAATAGGAAAAAGACTTCAACCGCAAAATTGCTATGCGAGACGCAAGCTGATCGCAGACTTGGGTGTTACGTAACAAACGCCAATGCAGAGCGGACCCTCAACATTCTTCAGCTGCAGCAAGTGTTATAATTGTACGACGTGAACTGGCTGCACAAATAGCTTCTTTGCGGGTATCAGATCAACGTTATAGTTAAAGCAGTGTCGCCAACTCTACCAAATTCTTCCCATATGCAAGAGTCAATTGAAAAGTGGTTGTCATGGAGATGTGAAGATACTTTTTTTCGGTAAATATTTTACACGTTTCGTAACAAAACAGTTTCTTTATCATATTAGGTAGTTTATTTTCTTAAACTTGTATTATAAAAACAATAACTCAAATTTATACGTACGAGTATGCAAATAAGAGGAATTACATGCGTTTTTCAGATTGCACAGAAAACGCATTCTTTATAAGCCAAAAAGTAGCCTAATTATTATCCTTAGTCATTCAACCGAATTTAGTTCTTTATATAACGATACCAAGGAGTAGAATACAGTTTTTATCCCATTTTTTCATCTGAAGATTGACTCTATTTGCTTAAAGAAAGCTATGGATTATCGAAGTAAACTTTTTTTTTTTTTTTAATTCTTGTAGCGTGAATTTGTCGAAGTCCACTTCGGACAAGTCTAGTTCACGCGATTGGGAAAAAGATGTTAATTTTGCACCTAGTTTACCTCTCGAATATATCTTTGTTATAGATTAGTTGTAACACTCGTGGCCGGTATCTTCAAGTATTGTTAGAAAATTAAGGGCTGTTAAGATCTAAACAGTTAATAAAATATATTCGTTTAAGGTTTTCAACACTAGTTTGGCTTAACAGATTGTTAACCATTTGATAACTTTAAAAGTATGATTTTAGATAGTTAACTCATTTGGCAAATAGTTAAATATGGCAGATGACACCACAGCTGTTCAAATAGAACTTGTGAAAGTACTATTTTATCTCTTTCTAGGGAATGTTTAATATATAACTGGAATATAACATTTAATAGATAGGTCTGCCTTGAAATGTTTAATACATCAACGTTAATATAGGGAAGGTAATCTTTAAAAAGTCAACTGATTATCATCATATTGACTCCTTATTTTCATAGAGAGCTATTATATATTGAATATTTAGAAAATGTGAAACATGAACGAGGTGTGTTGTAACTATACTTCGTTCCATAATATGTATGTATTTATTCACACTACAAATGGGTAAATACCCGGTGGCAGTGATAACTAATTACACTTAATAATGGAAATTAATAAACACAATAATAACTACAAATAATAATACATTAATAATAATTAATACTAATAAATAATATTAATAATAAATAATAATAACAATAGTATAATAATATTAACGATCACTTAAAATGACATTTAAAGTAAATTTAATTTGTATCTTAACTTTAAGTTCGAAGTAAAACCCTCGAGTATGATATGTTCATACACGCACAAGTACCTTTCAGCACTACACTCATTTCGCTGTCAACTCATTCACTGCACTGGAACTACAACACATTTCACTGATACTATCCTGATTTCACTAACACTTCAAAAACATTTCACTGTTCAAATCCTTTGCTCTACCACTATAACTATAAAACTTGTCCACGGCCAGCGCGTCTGGCTGCGAAACCAGGTGGCCCGGGTTATATTTCCGGTCGGGACAAGTTACCTGGTTCAGGTTTTTCTGGGGTTTTCCCTCAACCCAATATAAGCAAATGCTGGGTAACTTTCGGTGCTGGACCCCGGACTCATTTCACCGGCACTATCACCTTCATCTGATTCAGAAGCTAAATAACCTAAGATGTTGATAAAGCATCGTAAAATAACCTGCTTAAAAAAACTATGAAACTTCACTGACACAAACACACTTCTTCACTGATACAACACTTCAATTAAACATTGCCGGCAGAGGAGGAGAGAAGTATAATTGCAATGGCACAGGTCACATTCCACGCTTGTCTTGAAGTTGGGCGGGGGTAGAACGCTTCAGACCGCCCAAGTTCAAGTCAAGTGTGGAATGATACCTCTGCCATTGGTTCAACAGCAATTACACTTCTCTCCTCCTCTGACGGCAATGTTTACTTCTCCTGTCAGACATTACGGAACGAAGTATAGGAATGATGATTCTAATATTTGCATGACACCCAATTTATGAGACGACTGATCTACAGTGGAAGCTCTTAAGTTCGACAGAAAACAAGTTCGACATCCTATAGTTCGACTGCTTACGTAGGAGAATTAGACACGCCCCTATACGAGCACTAAGAAATGGATTTGCCATTTGAATGGAAATTGGTCCTGTGTCTTGTAGTGATACTTTTGTTTAAGGAAAACAGAATATTTTATTGATTAGGACATCCATATTGATCACCGATTTTAAATGAATGAACTCTTCTTTTTCTTTTTGAGAATTGTGCCGTTTGTGAGACGGAACTGTCGAAACCCACTGTGGTACTACAAGCGCATACACAAGTCTCGGGGCGGGCAGGAAATGCGAGTACAGTACTGTATTCGTTGATGGATAACCAATAAGAATTTGTATTCATTTCACCTGCCACACCCACTACCCTTATTGATCAGAACTTTCAATTCTGTTCTGTCGAACTTAGGAGTGTCCAATGTATAAACAGACAGAAAAAGCAACAAATATACAAAACAAGGGGAAAACAGGGCGGAGTCGTGCATAAGAAATTCGTTCACGTGTGAACCTAAGCTCTCACGGAATCAAACGAGGTCTTCCGAAGGAATTTAGCATGTGGCAGTCGGTTATTATTTTTGTCTTATTTAAGATTATACAAGTGAACAAAACTTTTTGAATTCCAGTTCAATATAAAATATTTAAACAGCTTTTTTCCCCAACATTTAGTAAGACTGGAGCTGCCTCCATTTTGCTGCAAGCCTATCATTTTTAGTCCCAGCTCACAGAAAAAAAAAGTTAATTATGGTTCACTCAAAGTGTATCGTAGATGTCTATTACAATTTTAATATTGCAGAACTCGCGATTAGCCTATAAATCAAATGAGCGGTTGCACAGGTCTGTAGCTGCTATCGATGTCGAGATATTACTGAGAGAGGCCGCGAGGCACTGCTAATATTATACTGAACTTCTGCGTTCTATGCTCTTAGCGAGTGGAGGTGATGTCATTGCACACAAGTTACAATGCTTCATGGCATAATTACTGATAATATTATCATTCAACTTGGATTCGTAGTGTTTTTACAGCAAGCATTTGTATTTCTGCCATTTTTTGTTTCACTCCGGATTCCGGAACAGTTTAACATAATCGGTGCATATATTCTTATTCCAGAACTTCGTCGGCATAACTTAGTTGTTTTATTTATTTATTTATTTATTATGTCCCAACGAGTATAACTCATATGTAGGGGCTATACAAGAACACATACATATGTTATACAATGTAATTGAAAAAGTCATGGAACTACAGTCTGTGAAAAGCAAACAATAACACAAGAATTTATTAAAGAAAGAAAGAAAAATAAGAACAAATAGTAAGATAACATAAAGTTTTGGCCAGAAAGAAGAAAAAGTTTGAAACCATGAAATAAATAAATCAACTGAGAATTAAAATAAATAATCTACCCAAAAACGTATTTTTAAACAATTCTTAAAACACAGGCAATTTGGTAAAATGATGAAAGAGTGATGGAACGGAGAAAAATTCTCTCCGGCGCCGGGAAGCTCTAGCGTTAACGATGCTTTATCCTAAGCCACGCCGGATACAACCCCGACGCCGTTTGTCGTAAATCTCTTGGTTAAGATCCTTGTGCTGTTCCATAAGTCAAATCACAAAGATTTATTACGCATATCTCCCGGCGCCGGAGAAAAAATATGATGACGCAGAATATCTTTATCATATGTCTTGTAAAAAAAAAAAATAAGTCTATATTCTAAAGTTTGTTAAATATCTTTATTAAAGAAAAAAAGTATGTTGTCTTTTTGTCTTGTTAAATGTATATATATATTTTATATATCTTTATTAAACTAAAATATAATTTTACTATGTATTAAATTGTTAATAACTTTGTACATGAAAATAGCAGCACCTAATTTGATTTATTGATTCAACTGGTAGAACAAAAGAAAATTGATATAGATACAGTATTTAACTGGAGTCAAATAATGAAAACCCAATAAATTTCTTAATGCTCTATTTTGAATAATTTGTAAAGGTCTCAAAACAGTTTCCTTATTATGTCCCCAAAGAAATGACATATACATTAAATGAGAATGGATAAAAGCATAATATACATTCAAGAGACAATATATAAGAGCACTCAGCGCGCCAAGCTGAGAGTCTTGGGTTAGTTTTCCAGAGCCGGAAGAATTTTTCCTCCATTAATAGTAATAGTATAATACTCAGTGTAGGAAATTAGGTTTTCTCCGTAAAAAAAAATATACTCATGCACATTTATGCCATCTAAAGGAAACACCTTTAATACCAGTCCTGGATGTCAACGATACATCTCTTGTTGGGAATGTAATGCAATATCCACATATTATGTAGACTTCCAATTAGATGTAACATTAAATGAAATAAGACGAAGTTGCTATGATGAAGGTATGCATTTCTCTATCTAATTAATTCTATGTTGCTCTCTCAGAGTGACTGTTCTTGTTTGCCAGAATAGAAATTAATTAACTAGGTCTATTAAAATACGGGTTTCTCGAGGAGCGTATTATCTTGGCTGGCAGAATAGACACAATCCCGCTCTCTTGTTTCCGAACGACAACAATGTGTATTCATGATTCAGCATTCTCGTGGTATATAGTAGGCTATGGATAGCTGTCAGTGCGGCAATCTATTAGGATCACATAAAGCGAAAATAGTTACAATTATCACTGTTCTCAACTTAGACTACAAGATTTTAGAAGGCAAGGGAAAAACTAAGAATCTACTTCCTAAAAACTTAACAATTGTAAATTTGTTATTTTGACTAATAGCAAAATGACGATTCAACAAATTGTCAAATGTCTGTTTCATGAAGTATTTTGCCTGTCAAGGAAATATCGCGACAATTTGTAAAATTATGCAAATCTAGTCTTTCAGGTGAAGCTCCCTGTAAAGCAGATTTGAATAATTTCAAGGGAAAAATTGTTCCGGGCCGGGTATCGATCCCGGGACCCGGGGTAGAGCGCTGGTACGTTCAACCAGAGGTCCCGGATCGATACAAATCTGCTTTACAGGCATAATATATAATATATACGTTACTGTGTACGTTAACAGAAAACCACAATTCCAAGTCACACAGAGATTGTGTGCACTCGTTGTGGGTCTCTGGCGTTTCGTCAGCCCACGCGAGTTGTGTGCATATAAAGGGAAAAGTTGAGACGGTGTCGGGTGCCATCATATAGCCAAATGGCTGGTCTCGGAATTGAGACAAATCAACAAGGCTCATGACAACAATCACCTCCTACATAATAGCCAAATTGGCTAGTCTCTTATATGAGACAACTCATCCTGTCCTAAGGTATTCCGTGGTTTTCTTTAGGCGTAAGACAAATGTCGGGATGAGCCCTATAAGAAATGGGCCACGGACCTATATGCCCTTCCCCATATATATTCCCTTTATTATAAACGAAGTATGCCCTAGTTCAGAACTTATATAAATTGTCTATTAAATATAGGAGGTCACTCAATTATTCGCAATTGAAAGGACAGGGACCTCTCAAATTGCAGATTTAGATTTCACGGCGCTTCTTCCGACGGCCTTCACATGCTTTGTCATCGAACAACAGATGACAGCGTCTTGCCATCCTAACGGCAAACACCAGCCAGCTCTTCCTCTTCCCGTTCCGTGATCACTTGATCTAATCTCAGTCCCCCTCGCGTATGTGGTACCTAAGAGGTTGCGTCCAATTTCGGCTTCCCCTTCAAAATTTTCTAGAGTTCCTTCAGTGGAGCAGCGTAACCCGGAGTGAGACTAGTGGCCAACAGACTTGGAGCTCACATATATAGTTTTGTACAGCCCCCAACCCCTTGTAAGGACGCGTTTTGCGTACCTTTTAAAATTTTTCCTCCCAATTCTTTTTCGATTTTTCGAGACGGTGTCGGGTGGAGTTCCCTGGTAGCTCAGTGGTAGAGCGCTGGTACGTTCAACCAGAGGTCCCGGGATCGATACCCGGCTCCGGAACAATTTTTCCCTTGAAATTATTCAATTTGTAAAATTGTCATGACAATTTTTCAGATTCCTGTTTCATAAAAGTTTTACCATGAGAGGCAAAATTTTAAATTTGTCAAGACTTTTATGACTTATACTCCTGATCACATATAACAGATTGTTCAGCCTAATTGACTAGGAAGACAGCAACTTTTATCGATGTCACTATGCTGCCATTTAGCGACTGGAAAAGAAGTCAAGTTATAACCCTTATGGAAATGCATTTTTATTTTATTTTATTTATTTATTTGGTGGTGTCAATAAAGACACATGTCATCACAAGTTCCAGGTCACATGGACCCTTACCTTAACAAGAATATTGCTTAGAAGAATAACACATGAGTACGTAAATGAAGTGCGACCATCTTCTCCATCAGAAACAGAGACTGGTAAGCTGGACAGGTAGGTAAACCAACGAATAGGGATTATAAAGAATGGACACTGGGCGAAATTTCCAGTGTTTTGTTTCTCTGTGCGCCAGCGCTTAGTTCCACTTTCAAGCGCTAGAGGTTAGTGTAATCGAGCATACGCTAAGATAATAATTGAGAGTAGAGTTGAGACACAGGATCCAAACATCGCCTACCTTATTAAATAATCCAGTAACGCTTTGCTTCAAATAAATTCAAGTTAACGGCTTTTCCTTATTTCTCAGTGACAAACTAGTTGTAATAATAATATTTTATATTTCAGATATAATAAATTATATTATAAAATAATATAATACATTATAAAATTAAGTATCGAATTCGTTTAATATTTGTATATAATATAATATAACATAGGTGTATGTTTTTACTTCTTGTAAGGGTTTTGTTTTTCCATTTTCAGCGCTATCAAATCATTACATATTTTAATTGTTGTTGGGGTTAACGTCTCAACTCTCATTATAAAGGAATTCTGGAGTCTAGACATTACAGTTAATGACGGATTAATTATTTTATGGATCCAATTTATTTTATTTGAGTACATAATGTACCTAGATGTATTAATTGTATGTGTTATATTTCCGCTGTGTCGACTGCTAGCTGGTGTGATGTCAGCGCCAACTCTAGGGAGAAAGCAGAATCTCACGCTTTAGCTGGCTTGAAGGTAATTGACGCGAAGTGTCCATTCTTTATAATCCCTATTCGCTGGGTAAACTTTCAGATGGAATTACATGGAGTAATAGCTTGTAACTGTACTTCCATCTAGCGGTCGCTACCAAAAATGTCTTTTCAATAGTGGAAGCTCTGATGGTTGTTCTCTTTTTATGTTTTTATTTCATAACAGTGAATGGCCAATCTCATATATTGTGATCAGGGCATATATTTATATTTAAATGCCTTATGAAGGTTAAATTAAATCTATGCGACTACAATAAATTGGCTGACATACATCAATATAGCAATAGGGTGAATTGTCATTTGCTTGCACCCATTCTTAGACGAATTAAATTCAAACGTATATTCAATTCAATTGCAATATCAATGTTTCAAAGCTTCCACGTGAGGTTCACACAATTAATGATAAGATTTTTGAAAAATTCTTAAGCGATGAATAATTTTGAATCCGTTTGTTAATGAATTCTTTGAGTTGCCTGTAAATATTTTTGAGTTTTTAGCCTATAAACTAATATTTTATTTTACAATGTCTATAGCTTCATAATTTGATGCTCTATGACTGCTATTTGGATGCAAATATAAATACAAATACTTAATTTCATTTAACACAAAAGTCTCAATTCAATTATCGACATTCTGCATATCTGTAGAATGGTCATGATTGTAGGACTATTCAGTTTTATGAAACAGGGTCCACATTTTCGACGAAAAAATTGTTTATCATAACTGCCGCTAGGTTCGCTTCTACCTACTGTGTTCCAACCACGAGAAAGTCTTTCCGGAATGAAACGCAGGGGGTGATGCTGTGAATGAATGTTGATGTCATAAGATGTCATAAGGTCACACACGTGGGTACTAGTTTCTCTATTTGCTAGCTCTCACAGCACAAACAATAACATTGACACACACATGTTTATACTACCCTAGTTACAAAATTAGATCACTGTTAATCTCCTGGTCTTTTAATCTCTCCGTACAAATGCAGGAGAGCGCATGGTTTTTAAACTGACGTTATAACGATAATATTGTCTATCTACTTCGCTCCAATAGTAGTAAGCACATTCCTTTCGCGGTTGATCTCCTGGTTGGAGAACAGTAGCAACTACAGCCTTCGTCATGTTATGACATCCATTCTTGTATTGTATTGTATTGTATTTATTAACATTCCACGGTATTCATACATTGCTTCACAGCTAGAATATGGAACAAGTCAAACAACTTAATACTATTATAAAGTCTTAATTTATAGTCACAGTCTAGATGAAATATATACAGAAGAGATTTACAATACAGTCTACTAGTACAACACAAAGTTTTAGTATCAATTTCATGAAGCGTTATTGAATGTCATGAATTCACCTACTTGTTACACTATTAAGTTTAGAATTTATTGTCTTAATTTTGTTTTTAATATTATATACTTATTTGAACGGCTTTAATTATGAATTGTTTTTTAGAATAGTTTTTTTTTTACATTTTCTGTTTGTGAAGGTGCTTTGGGTTTATCTATTTTAGTTTCTATAATTCATAGTTATGGTAATGATTATTTTCAATCGTGAGAAATTAGGTACTTCTTTAATTTGGCCCTAAATAATCCTATGTTTTGAGTTTCTTTTTTTATATCGATAGGGAGGCTATTAAAAATTTTTACTGCCATATAACGCACTCCTTTTTGATAGCACGATAGACTTTCCGATGGAGTATGAAAGTCATTTTTTTTGACGTGTGTTTATGCTATGAACTGTTGTAAGAGAGATCTTCCACACTTCTCATCGGATCCGACCATTATACAACATCTGGCGAAGGATTTGTAGGTCTAGATATGCCCGGGTTATCAGATAGTGGACCATGTTCTGCATATAATCATTTCAAACTCAAATGCTATAGTGATCGGACTCTATGGGTACGAACACGTTGACGATGGTAGACTAGCTGGTAGCGGTAGTGGGGGAAATGAATCGCTAGAATCTTATGACACCGCACACGTTGACTCATGGATGGTCGCTTTACTGCTAGCTTTCCAGCACGCTGTAAGCTCCAAGAATGGTTTCAGTCATTCTTTCAAGCTTGCAGCGCAAGTCTCGGCGTGGAGCAGAGAGGCATTGGAGAGGTGATCTGTGGACCAGATGTCAATGATGACTTGTGTAATTAGTAGAGACGACTTTTATCAATTATTTGTGTAATTCGTGCTTTTTAATTTACACAGATTTGTATTCTATTTTAAACTACGCGCGTGATTTACTTTTGACGTTAATTGGCCGTAACTCGGTAACCAGTAAAGATTTTGAGGAGCGGTAACTTTCCATTCTTACTCAACATTTTTCTCGCTTTGACCCCCCATCTAACGTGAAAAACAAAAAAGTTTACCGCTTACCGCAAATTTTTTCTGTGAGCAGATCACTTCAAAGTTAGTATTTTTTTTCTCACTTTTAAAAACAATATTTTGACTTCGAATTGTTTTCTATGCTTCCTTGGACATTGACCTATCAATACAAAAATTGCAGCGCGATTGTTTGAATATCATAGATGCTACGACGTGATAAGTTAAACGGAGCGGGAAATATCATTCTTGATTACTCCGACTATCAGCCAGCGGCCTGTCAAGCTTTGAGCATACCGCTTGCTTCACTCGTGGCGGGAATCCTGTGTCAGTGGTTGTAAAGTTTTAAAACACTGCACGCATTGGATGTAGAAAAACGTATTGCTCGTGTGTTCGAAAGACCTGCCACGACATTAACTTTTATAGATTCAAAACTGGAGGTAGAATTTAATTAATTTTTTAATTACAAACTGAATTCGGATGAATGGACATCGTCGTTCACCAATAGGCCTGATTTGCAGTCTTCGACCTCATTTCAAGAGTTTAATCGCTTTCTTCTGTATGTGCCTTAATACCACGAAAAATAAAAAAATAAACAAATAAATAATAACTAATATCAATAAAATTATTGAGAATGTTCACTAGGCACTATTTTGTAAGAATTGTACTGTTTACCTCAGTGTGAGTATAAGCCGTTCTTCCAGCAAAATAGGATTCCTTTTTTCCAAGTCTTCTGTATGAAATCTTTGGTTAAATAGAGAAGATAATCGAAAGTTTCGATTTCCACTCTCGGGTAGCTAATGCATTTTTCTGGAAAGTTCCGCAGATATTTAAAAAGATAATATTCACCAAACGCAACCCTTTATTATTTATAGGATGAAGGGAACACTCGAGAGAAAAGAATTCTTGTAATAATAATTACTTTGATTCTGCACTGTGTAATAAATCAAATTCGTCCTCACTACTTGAATCCCTTGAGATATCAAGTCTACACAGAGATTCCAAGGAGATGACCTAATCAGCTGTGAGTCAGCTGAGAGATTAAAGCGACCTGCAAACAAGCTCCAAACCAAGCTTCCTTGTCTTTCATAAACACTGCTAGCGGAGCCTGCTAGCTTTAAAGCTAGGCGCCAACGTGTTCGTACCCTATGGTGAATCGTTTATAACTATATGAAATTTATTCTGGCCTTGCTTAGATGTTGACTTCCAACCCTGGGCATGAAAGGGAAGTGAGAAACTCCCGCCCATATCCTTTTCGCTTACACCTCCTTAGAAACAAAAGTACAGTAAGGTACTGTACATCAGTGCTGGATTTTAGGCAACCAGCGAGAGCCCAAAGTTTGTAAAAGCTTTGATGCCTGTCTTATACAATCCGTCACTGAGCAATGCTTACCTTCCTGTCTACTCGTATCAGACCAAAACATTACTGTCTCAGCCGGGGAAGGTGGAGCTGGTAGTTAAGGAGTAGTTTGCAGTGACTGGATTGAAGTATTAGTGTCTGTACTAATCGAAGAATGTGGTGAACAAACAGGTTCTTCTTCCGACAGAATTCCGTTCAAGAAATTGAGTTCTGTTTTATAACAGGTATGTTGGAGTAATATTTCTTAAATAACGCTTAGGTATATCTAAAAATCTATTAGGTAGAAATGTGGCAACGCTGGTGTTTAAATCACAATAAACAATACCGTAATGACTTTATAATCTACAGTATATTATAAAAGAGTGAAAATCATGGACGTTATAATGTGGCGAAAACTGGAATAAAGTTTCGTAGCGCAAAGGTTCGGGTAGCCACCAAGGTGCCCATAAATATCAGTAGGCCTATCAGCGTCTCAGTAGTGTACTTCAGATCGATTGAAATTGTAAGGTAATGTAATAGCTGTGGTTAGAATCGTGCTTTGCTCACCGTAATTAGAAGGCAGGTTGAAGAATGATTAAAGTTCCAGTTTTCCTGACGTTGCTGATTGAATGTGTGAATTCACTTGTTTTCTGTAAAGAAACAAAAAAACAGATGGTAAAACAATGGGAACAAATGAACGTCTCTGTGCGTGTACTATTTTGAAGATATCATAAGGGGCGTAATATAGGCCTACAATGTTTCTTTTTTTTTTTGGGTATAGGATATAGCGAGTCAACATTTCGACAAGATACCTAAACCTACGTATACATATCAACAATGAAGAAATAACTTAATCAGTGGGCCATGTTTAGAAATTAGAAGGCTTTGAAAATTTGTAAAACAAGAAAACATCAGACTTTGACTTAGCAAAACCACAGTCTAGTATATACAGTCACGAAGCTTTAGTTCTGAGGATCCTAGGAACAATAGACTGTGCAGGTACTATTTCTGCGTTGTCTGTAACGAGGCGATAGTAGCGATCCTAGTGGTCAGCAACTATCTATGAGTGCATATTTACTACGTATTGTGCTTCGTGACTGTTTATACTAGACTGTGGTAAAACCATAAATTATGTTCTCTTCTTTTACAAATTATGAAACCTTGTTAATTTATAAACATAACCTACTGATTAAGTTATTTTTAGTTGGTTATTTTATGACTCTTTATCAACTGCTATGGCCATCTAGAGTCTTGGTGAAATTAAATTGATAATGCCAGCGAGATGAGTCCAGGGCCCAGCACCGAAAGTTACCCAGGATTTGCTCTTAATTAGTTGAGGGAAAACCAGGTAACCTGTCTCAACCAGGATTTGAAATCGGGCCCACTAGTTTCACAGTCAGACGTGGTAACCGTTACTCCAATGCGGTGGACATTAAGTTATTTCTTCTTTCGTTCTTAGACAATGTTAAATCCTATACTCAGAAAAACACACGGTATATTACAGGTGTTTTAATTTGAGTTCAAATAAGGTGCAAGTTCCTTCAACTGTACAGTGAAGAACGAAGTGAGACAAGTGGCAAATAGGATTGGAGCTCACATAGGCCTATTTATTTTTTTCTCAGCCCAAAATTCCCTTAAGGATGCGAGATCGCCTACCTTTTAATTGTTTCTCTTCCCATTTCCTCTTCATTAATTAATCCTTTCATTTCGTTTCAATTCCATTCAAGTCAATCAATTCCATTCAATTCTATTCGATCCGATTTAGTTCCATTCGATTCAATTTTCTTCTATTCATTCACTCGATTCATTTATTGATTTATACGACTGATTTATTGATTCATTCGATTCATCCATTGATTCATTCGATTAATTCATCGATTCATTTGATTCACCCAATTCAATTCAATCAAATTCATTCATTACTTTTCAACCATAGCGATCCGCCTATATATGACATCTAGCCTATTTACGTCAAAAAATTTCCAAGTATGTTGAAAAATAACTCAACAGTTGCTGATCTGTTCCAATAAATTTTTCCATTGAAATTGTGTATTCATTCTGTAAACGGATCCAGAGAAACTTCTTTTTATGGCCCTCGTAATTGGATTCGAGTGGCCTAAAATTTGTATAAGCACTTGTTTTGACATTATTAACATGGTGGAAGTAAAAAATAACTTTATCTACCCCTCCCCCTTTAAGAATGTTACTTGTGAGCAGTACCTAATTCAGCCCGGTTACTAGGCTATGCCGCGCGTATCCACGCAACTCAAGGCTGACGAATGGATTTCTCGCTCACGCTATACGTTGCATGTCATATGTTAGCGTGTCATGGCTGCCGAGACGGGCCTTCTTTATACTCTTTGCCAATTTTCTGTGGGTCAAGTTCAAAACTAGGAACACGATCTAGCTAATATTAAAAGTGACAGGGTATAATATTATCGAACACCTACAATTACATGAAACATCTATCTGTTCGTGATTGTTATTGTGGGGATGATTGGGATTGTAAGAATGTTTGGGATTTGAAATAAAAATTTGATATTTATTTTCATTTCTGTCTTAATACGCCCCGCATTTAAATTCAACAAGGCGGAGCCTTCTCGTTAATTACTTCATAATCGCTTCCTCATTCCACGAGGCCTACTCTTTAAACAACAATGCAATTGATGACCTAATCGATCCAGCAGGCAGTGGATATAATATAGATTCTTTCACAGTAGTGATGGAAGAAATAAATTAAATACCGATATATTGATATTGCAATATATTGCAAACTTAATTTCAAGAAACGATATATATCGCAGGAATTATATCGATATGTCGAACGATTATCGATATATCTCTGTTCCGTAAGCAAATTGCATTTTCAGGCTACATTTACTATATTACAATAAAATTACTTAAATTTTAATATTCATTTTTACCATTGAAATTAACATCATAATAGTCAAAAGCATAAATATAAAATTGTAACAATAAACAATACATTTTCAATACTATATGATGTACTCGTAGGTCCCAACTTTAATAAAAATTATGGTGGAGGCAAGGGAGCTGAAATGATATAGTGGGAAAGAGTTAAGTGAACTCTACATGGTTGAGTATTTGATATTGAAACAAGATTCAATTATTCTAATTTTATATAGGATTCAATCCAGGACACAGATATAATGCTCTTTTCTACCTAACAACGTAATCATTTTTAAATGTAAGTAAACAGAACTTGTAATTATTTTTAAATGTTAGTAAACCGTACTTAGAATGTTACAAATTTTAACAAACTTCACAGATGATTTGAAACAATCCTCCTATAGTAACATCCCATTGCAAGTTATTGTTACCGGTACACTCCAACATTCCAAACAACAATGGTGATGATTATAGGGATAGAATTTTTATGCACTAAAAGATATAATAAGAAAACAGAATGTCAGCACTAGGTTGTGCATAGAAGTCATAGACGTAAACAAATGTCACATCGGTATTAAATCCTTGTTTCTCTTTCCATTTCAGAATATATAAATAAAAGTTTAGATACTCTTTTGAGGTCAGACGGTTCCCTTTCAGGGTGGAATTATTTCAACTTGAGAATTAATAACAATATTAAAACAGTAGTAGATCAACCTTCGGCCTGTCTCACGTTCGCACACGCTGCATTTTGAATTTGGTGCAATATTAAACAGTTTGAATAATAATCCAGCCAATTAGAACAAGGTATTGAAGGTTGCACAGTCCACCTTCATTAGCGCCATCTCTCGGGAATTATCGGCCTAGTGTGGATTTTCAAAAATGTTGTAATAAATAATCCAAAAAAATCGACAAATTTATCAGAAAACCGAGACATTATACGATATTATGCAAATCTAGTCTTTCATAAAGCCCCTGTAAAGCAGATTTGAATAATTTCAAGAAAAATAGTTCTGGGGCCGTTCGATCCCGGGACCTCTGGCTAAAAACCAGCTCTTGTTAACCGGCCCCGAACAATTTTTCCTTGAAATTATTTAAATCTGATTAAGGACAAAAGACCTAATTTGAAAATTATCAAACTTAACAGAAAACCATAATTCCAAGTCACACAGAGATTGGATGAACTATGTGGGTCTCTGGCGTTTCTTCAGCCCACGCGAGTTATGTGGATATAAAGGGAAAGTGAGACGGTTCGTAGTTTAGCCAGTTAGTAAGAGCGCTGGTACGTTCAACCAGAGGTCCAGGGATCGATACCCGGCCCCGGAACAATTTTTCCTTGAAATTATTTATACGATATATTGAATGAAAAATTCGATATCGATATATCGCTATATCGAAACGAAAATATCGGTATTTCGTAAAAACCGATATATCGTTCCCATCTCTATTTCACGGTGAAGGTCGCAACGATAAATCTGACATCGCGCTGACATTTATATCTTAACGGGACTGGAACCGAAGTCCGTGAGTTCGATTCTGCGCCGTAACGGCTGCTGTCACCGCAGATATTATCCAATTAGTAACTGCAGTTCTGCAGAACGGGCTACCCACTCAACTGTTGAAGAAAGTTGCTGGATTAGAAAATGATGGAATGGATATTTCCCGGATCTGCGCTTTTTTTTTCCCTCGCAGATTCAAGGAAAGTTAGCGGCAGTGTCTTGCACCCACTTCCGCGGAGTGACGTGTCGATTTCTCCGCTTGGCGCATTACAGTAATCCGGGGTGGCGAGGTGACAGATTCCGACCGCGATCGGAAGTGTGATTCCTGGGAACGGCTGGACATCGCTTTGCGGAAAAAATCAGGAGAAGAAAAACGGATAAAAGTGAGGAGAGGAGACGAAGAATTATGGGACTAAGGGGAAGATATGAATGAATAAAAGGCGATGAGATGGAGGAAAAGTGGAGAGATAGAAAAAGAAGTTCAAGGAGAAAAATATTAAAGACACAAACAAGGAGATATTCGAGAATTGGGAGAAAAAAAAGACAGAAATAAAGAAGTAAAGTGTTTAGAAGGAAATAGAGAATAAATGAAAGTATAAACAGAACAAAAAGTAAAAGATAAGTAAGAGGAAAATGAAAACAAAAATGGAAGAGAAATGAATAACCAAGTCAGAAACTCACCGCTGTGGAGTAATGGTCAACGCGTCTGCCCATGAAACGAGCGGGCTCAGGTTCAAATCCTGGTTGGGACAAGTTACCTGGTTAGGATTTTTACGGGGTTTTCTCTCAACTAAAGGAATCAGAATTGCTGGGTAACTTTCGACGTTGGACCTCGGACTCATTTCGCCATCATTAATTCACATATCATCATACCATAGCCCGGGTTAAGTTCACGGTGCGTCGTGCTGTACTTGTACAAGAGCGCGGCAGTTCGGCTATCTAATTAATCACAGAATAAGAGTGATAAGCACAATAAGTCTCAGGCTGCAGTACAAGCCTTCGGGTCCCTCCTCTGTACAAGAGAGAAAAAAAAGTCAGATAAAAAAATAAATAGAAAAACGAAGTAGAAGACGTGGAAGAAGAAAGGGGATTAAAAGAGAAAAAAATATATAGTGCAAGTAAATATTAGAGGAGAAAATTAGAGAAGAGAAAATTAGAGAAGAGGGAAATTAAATTGAGGAAGAGAAAGAATGAAATGAAATTGGGGAAGGGAAAAAAGGAAATGAAACTGGACGAGAGAAAGAAGGAGAACTAAAATTAAATTGCACAACAGAAAGAAGGCAAAGGAGAAACGAAATTGGACGACGAAAAGAAGGGAAGAAAGAAATGAAATGGACGAAAGAAAGAAGGAAAGAGGGAAGTGAATTGGACGAGAGAAAGAAGGAAAGAGGGAAATGAAACAGAGAGAGAAGGAAAAAGGGAAATGAAATTGGACGAGAGAAATAAGGAAAGAGGGAAATGTAATTGGACGAGAGAAAGAAGGAAAGAGAGAGAAAGAAGGAAAAAGGGAAATGAAATTGGACGAGAGAAATAAGGAAAGAGGGAAATGAAATTGGACGAGAGAAAGAAGGAAAAAATGGAAATGAAATTGGACAACAGAAATAAGAGAAGAGAGAAATGAGCAGAGGAAAATAAAATTTGACGAGAGAAATAAGGAAAGAAGGAAATGAAATTGGACGAGAGAAATAAGGAAAGAGGGAAATGAAATTTGACGAGAGAAAGAAGGAAAGAGGAAAATAAAATTGGACGAGAGAAATAAGGAAAAAGGGAAATGAATTTGGACGAGAAAAAAGGAGAAAAAAAGGAAATGAAATTGGACGAGAGAAGAAGAATAAAAGGAAATGAAAACGAGAGGAAGAAGGAAAAAGGGAATGAAATTGGACGAGAGAAGAAGAAAAAAGGAAATGAAATTGGACGAGAGAAAGAAGAAAAAGGAAATGAAATTGAACGAGAGAAAAGAAAAAGGAAAAAAATGAAATTGGACGAGAGAAATAAGGAAAAAGGGAAATGAAATTGGACGAGAGAAATAAGGAAAAAGGAAATGAAATTGGACGAGAGGAAGAAGGAAAAAGGAAATGAAATTGGACGAGAGGAAGAAGGAAAAAGGAAATGAAATTGGACGAGAGGAAGAAGAAAAAAGGGAAATGAAATTGGACGAGAGGAAGAAGAAAAAGGAAAAAATTGGACGAGGAAGAAGAAAAAAGAAATGAAATGGACGAGAGGAAGAAGGAAAAAAAGGGAAATGAAATTGGACGAGAGGAAGAAGGAAAAAGGAAATGAAATTGGACGAGAGGAAGAAGGGGAAAAAGGGAAATGAAATTGGACGAGAGGAAGAAGGAAAAAGGGAAATGAAATTGGACGAGAGGAAGAAGAAAAAGGGAAATGAAATTGGACGAGAGGAAGAAGAAAAAAGGGAAATGAAATTGGACGAGGAAGAAGAAAAAGGAAATGAAATTGGACGAAGGAAGAAGGAAATGAAATTGGACGAGAGGAAGAAGGAAAAAGGGAAATGAAATTGGACGAGAGGAAGAAGAAAAAAGGAAATGAAATTGGACGAGAAGAAGGAAAAAGAAATGAAGGACGAAAAAGGAAAAAGAAATGAAATTGGACGAGAGGAAGAAGGAAAAAGGGAAATGAAATTGGACGAGAGGAAGAAGGAAAAAAGGGAAATGAAATTGGACGAGAGGAAGAAGGAAAAAGGGAAATGAAATTGACGTGAGAAGAAGAAAAAAAAAATGAAATTGGACGAGAGAAGAAGGAAAAAGGAAATGAAATTGGACGAGAGGAAGAAGGAAAAAGGGAAATGAAATTGGACGAGAGGAAGAAGAAAAAAGGAAATGAAATTGGACGAGATTAAGAAGGAAAAAAGGAAATGAAATTGGACGAGAGGAAGAAGAAAAAGGGAAATGAAATTGGACGCGAGAAGAAAAGAAAAAAGTAGAAACGAGAGGAAGAAGGAAAAGGGAAATTTAAAGAAAAGGAAATGAAACTGGACGAGAGGAAGAAGGAAAAAGGGAAATGAAATTGGACGAAGGAAGAAGATTTTTGAAATTGGACGCTCTTAAAAAAGGGAAATCTTGGACCTAGGAAGAAGAAAAAATAGTAATGAAATTGGACGTTAAGAAGGAAAAAGGAAATACGCATCAAAAGAAAAATTTTCTAAATATCGAGAGAAATAAGGAAATGAGACAAATGAACTTGGATGACGACGGAAGAAGGAAAAAGACGAAATGAAAAAGGGAAATTTGGACGAGATGAAGAAAAAAGGAAATGAAAAAGGGAAATTAAAAAGGAAATTTACGTGACACAAAAAAAAGGGAAATAAATTGGACGAAAATGAAAGAGAAATGAAATTGGACGAGAAAAATAAGGAAAAAGGAAATGAATTGGATGAAGGAAAAAAGAGAAATGAACTTGGATGAGACGGAAAAGGAAAAAGAGAAATGAATTTGGACGAGATGAAGAAGGAAAAAGGGAAATTAAATTTTATGAACTAAGTAGGAAAGGAGAAATGAAATTGAAATTGGACGAGAGAAAGAAGGAAAAAAAAATTGACACTTTTTACCGTTAAGTAATTTTATGTTTTTTAACAAACAAAGTGAACGGAAAAAAAAAGGGAAATAAAATTGGATGAGAGAAAGAAGAAAGGGGGAAATTAAATTGGACAAGAGGAAAAAAGAAAACGGGAAATGTTATTGGACAAAAAAATAAGGAAAAATGGAAATGAAATGAGAAAAATAAAGAAAGAAAGATGAAAATGAAATTAAAGGCGGTAAAGTTCAGAAACTAAGAGTGAAAGGTCGCGAGATATGAAGAGATTTGAGAAAAGAAAAACGGTGAATTAGGAAATAGGAGAAAACGAAAAGTGCCATTAGAAATAAACAGACTAGGTAGAAAGTGTTGCGAAAGCCAGCTATAACGGCTGAGGGGGATCATCGTGCTAACCACACGATACCTCCATTCTGGTTGGATAATCGTCCACCTCTGCTTTGATATGTGAGCGTGAGACCAACACGGGCTGCAGCTTCATGGATTACATTATTATTATTATTATTATTATTATTATTATTATTATTATTATTATTATTATTATTATTATTTATTTTTGGTTATTTAACGACGCTGTATCAACTACGAGGTTATTTAGCGTCGATGTAACTGGTGATAGCGATATGATATTTGGAGAGATGAGGCCGAGGATTCGCCATAGATTAGCTGATATTTGCCTTACGGTTGGGGAAAACCTCGGAAAAAACTCAGCCCAAGCGGGAATCGAACCCGCGCCCGAGCGGAACTCGGATCAACAGGCTAGCGCCTTAACCGATCGAGCTACGCCACTGGCTATTATTATAATTATAATTATTATTATTATTATTATTATTATTATTATTATTATTATTATTATTATATTATTATTATTATTATTGTTAAAGAAAGTGATTATTATTATTATTATTGTTATTATTATTATTATTAATAAAGGAGAAATACAAATAGATAAAAAAAGGCAGACGAAGTAATTTTAAATGGTGGTGTTCGGACACTTAGGAAGGGAGGACAGAAAACAAAAATAAGAATGCGAGATACGGCAAATATAAAATAAGTTCAAGGAAGGGAAGATTAAGAATGTAAGGTTGTTATGCAAAAAGAAGCAATGGCGAATTGCTACAAGACTGTATGAACAGGACAAAAGATAATAACCATTAGCATGTTGATAACGTATATCGCTATGTATATTTCGTACCTATTATGGAGATGTGAAGGAATCTGACAGAGAAATCCGCCTACGGGCGTTGAGCTAAGGACCGTGTTGCTGGCGACCTACTTCCCACCTGAGATGACAATTCATGTCACTTGCTTTCACTATTTATTACTGTTTCATGTGCGGGCATTAGCTCTATTCTTGTCGCGGAGTAACGGAATTTGACTTTCAGTTCATTTTCCACTGCAACAGAACAAAGCTCAAAACTCACTTGGCTGGGAAGGAATTTTCGTAGCAGCAGAAGATTTTTTTGCAGATTTCGAGGAATCTGTATACAAGGACGGTATAGCAGGATCGCAGCACCGGTGGAACAAGTGAGTGAATCTCACAAGCAAACATTCTGATGGGAGCAGATGAAAAAGTTATTTTATTTTCTTCCACCATATTAATAAAATCAAAGCAAGTGCTTATACAAATTTTTGCCACTCTAACGCAATTACGAGGGCCGTAAAAATAAGTTTCCCTGGGCCGTTTACAGAAAGAAAACACAGTTTCATTGGAAAAAATTATCGAAACATACAACTTTTGAGCTATTTTTCAAATATTCCCCACTGGAATTGAGACATTTATCATACCGTTGGATCGACAGAGAGGTGCAGACGGCTGTCATACGCTGGTTCCGATCCCAGGCGGCTGACTTCTACGACGCAGGGATACAAAAGTTGATCCCACGGTATGACAAATGTCTCAATTCCGGTTGGAAATAAGTTGAAAAATAGCTCAACAATTGTCGTATCTGTTCCAATAAATTTTTTTATGAAATTGTTTTTCCTTCTGTAAACGGCCCCAGGGAAACTTATTTTCTTACGGCCCTCGTAATTGCGCTCGAGTGGCCAGAATGTGTATAAGCATTTGTTTTGACATTATTAACATGGTGGAAGAAAGAAAAAAAACTTTATCTGCCCCCATCAGAATGTTTGCTTGTCAGTGGGGGATTATGTTGAGGAATAAAGATTGTTTCAGAATAATCCTAGTGTAATTTCTGTATCAGATAATTAACTTTTTAAACAACCTTCGTATTAATAATAGTAGCAGCAGTAACAGCACAGAAATAGCAATAGCAGAAAATTGTACAGTAGTTGCAAAAAAAAAAAAAACCGGACCGACCCTTGTAGCTGATTTCAGAGCCTTGTTCACTCCAGAGCACGATAGACTGGTAACTAAGACTTTCGTGGTTCGAATCCTGCATGGGAAGGAAACTTTTTTCCTTCCTTATTCAAATTTATTCCCAACACTTTTCGATTGCAGCGATATTTTACTAATTAATTAACTTATTATTCCCAGAACATGAATTTTACCAGCGATCGAAAAGTACTGGGAATAAATTTGAATAAGGAACAAAAAAGTTTCATTCCCAGGCAGGATTCGAACCACGAAAGTCTTAGTTACCAGTCTATCGTGCTCTGGAGTGAACAAGGCTCTGAAATCAGCTACAAGTGTCGGTCCGGTTTTTTTTTTGCCGCTACTGTACATGTACTGTACACTGTGTAGATTATTGTGCGCCGAAATTCAATGTAAGCGTGAAATAATGGCCTCAATGAGGAAGGGACAAGAAGAATGGATAATATCGGAAACTGACAAAAACAAATGAACACAAATATGCGTGTTCGTGCGCGTAGTAGATCGCAGAGAGGTACAAATTTGAAGAGTTCATCGCCAGGCACGTTCAACTTCGAAACCGGTCCGTTCAACTCGTTGCCCAGCTGCAGTTGGCCCCCACGTGATAAAGTAGGCTACTTTTTATAAACTGCACGGCATGCTAATGACTCACGGAGCTCGTGTAGCTGTCCTTATAAAGAGGCAAATTGTAATTTTATAACGTAATATAAGTTTAATTACTACAGCTTTCCTTCTCACCAAACAGATGTTGCTAACATAGCATGTTAATGAACTATTTCCACATTTGTAACATGGTCATACTGGTGAGGATTTCCAGCTGTGGTGACCTAGGTTTGAATTCGGGCGAGGTTTATTCTGATATGCTACATGACCCCCTTACCATTTAAAAAAATATTATGGACTGAAAATGACAGATTTTAAGATGACAGCCGTGTTCCTGAAATACCAATAAAAATTAGACTCCTCTCTCATTTTTAATGGGGTACTCAGATCTTTAAAATTTTCTTCCGTCTGGGAAATAAAAGGCTGTCCAAGAACTCTGACTAATTCTGTAATGTTCTTTATGGTTGTGAAACTTGGACTTTCACTTTGAGAGAGGAACATAGGTTAAGGGTGTTTGAGAATAAGGTGCTTAGGAAAATATCTGGGACTAAGAGGGATGAAGTTACAAGAGAATGGAGAAAGTTACACAACACAGAACTGCACGCGTTGTATTCTCCATCTGACATAATTAGGAACATTAAATCCAGACGTTTGAGATGGGCAGGGCATGTAGCACGTATAGACGAATCCAAAAATGCATATAGAGTGTTAGTTGGGAGGTCGGAGGGAAAAAGACCTTTGGGGAGGCCGAGACGTAGATGGGAAGATAATATTAAAATGGATTTGAGGGAGATGGTATATGACTGGATTAATCTTGCTCAGGATAGGGACAAATGGCGGGTTTATGTGAGAGCAGCAATGGACCTCCGGGTTCCTTAAAAGCCAGTAAGTAAGTAAGTACTATACTAATAATATGTCAACACAAATCGTCACTCAACACTGCGTAGTTTCGAAGAAGCTTTATACAAAAATACCCTCTCAGGCATTTCTTTCCCACAGTAGGCGTTGTCCACTGCATTGGTAAGTTATCTATAGGGGATGAACCGTAAGTAAGTCATTAATTTCAGGGAGTTATTCTATGAGATATTCCAAATAAAAAAGTTTAATTCGAGATAAAAGTTATTTTATATGAAACATTTCACACTGTGGTTTGAGGAAGCCTTGATTGAATTCCCAATATGCTGAATCAATGTACAAGCGCTGTTTATTATGATGGACCTAGTAAATGATTGAAAGAATTTTAGCTTTCCCTTTAAATGTGCAGAAATTTGATCCGAACAAATGTAATTTTTCGTTCTGCAAAGAAATGTTGCAATGTTTTGTTTACGTAAAGATTAATGTTTTGGTCATACAGAATTATCTGTTATGGTTACCATTGGTTATTAATGGATAAAAATTCGCTCCAGCGCCGGGGATCGAACCCATGGTAACCATAACAGAAAATTCTGTAGAACCAAAAAATTAATCTTTACGTATACCATTCGCCTAACAGTGCATATATACTGTGGAATCCCGGCCACCAAGTCACTGAAATGAGTGCGCTCCTTGTGTGTTGACAGTTGACTTAGGCCCGATTGTATAAAACTCCCTGACTAAAGATCAATTTTGATCGAAGATCGAAAAGTGAACCGAGTTCAGACACTTCTTCTATTGTATAAAACTTTTCTGCGATCAAATTACCTTGGTTCAAATGCAATCTAAGTTCACGTGAAAAGGATTTGGCAACATCGCATAAACAGGTGAAATACGTGATGCGCGGACCATGTTATACAGGTTTGTTCAGTGTTGCCAATCTAGCGACTTTAACTCTGTTTCAACAACAATTTATTTTAACTTTTATTTTGCTTAAATAGGGATTTAGTGACCTTTTTAGCACCCCATAGTGACAAAATTTAAACTTTCTTTGTTGATAATGAGAAATCTAGCGACTTTACAACTACTTTTTGGCGACTTTCCGTATTACACTCTGTTGGAGACACTGTTTTTTTGTGCAATGTAAATAATGGCGGACAATAAGAAGAAGGTTGACTGTTCTCCAAGTTGTTATCATGTTATGGTGTTTGATACTGCTAAACATAATAAAGCTTTATAAAACGACAATTTTCGTTTAGTAATACAGTTAATTGAACATTTATGAATGTACCTATCATATCCATTAATAATTAATGGTTGTTATAAACATAATACAATTATAGGTTATGTTATTTGATACTGCTGAACACGATAGAGCCTTATAAAATATAAGAATGTTTGTGTATTAAGGCAAGAAATTGAAAGAAATATATATAAATGTACCTAACATATCTATTAATATTAATAATAATGGATATTTTATTTGCACAATCTGCCACTCGTATATTTCAAACAGAAAAGAAATAACTGAACTTGGATCATCTAACTAAATCGGAGAAATTTCTTCAGTCAAAGTTGACTTTAGTTTGAGACAAATTAATCTCAGATTAGACTTTATACAACACAAAATTCCAAGTTCAGCTGAAACAAGGATCAATTTAACCTCTGATCTAAGATTAAATGGTTTATACAATCGGCCCTTAATGTGTCAACGTAAATATATCGAACATGGGGTAAGGCCACTAAGAGAAAATACCAAAGGAGGAAGATTCGATCCGGTGCTGTGAATTGAGCCTCGGCGTAGCTCAGTGGTTAGAGCGCCCAGTGCATAGACCTGGGAGTCCTGGCTTTGATACCCGGCGTAGGAGCGAATTTTTCTCCCTTAATAACCAATAATGTTACATTTGTTCGGATCAAATTTCTGCACATTTAAAGAACAAAACTAAATTTCTTTCAATAGTTTGTCATAATACTCTCCTCTCTTAAACTGACTGAGCAAAGGAGAAGGATTCGATCCGGTGCTGTGAATTGAGCCTCGGTGTAGCTCAGTGGTTAGAGCGCCTTGTGCATAGAACTGGGGGTCTCGGCTTTGATCCCTGGCATCGGAGCGAATTTTTCTCCCTTAATAACCGATAATGTACGTTTATTCGGATCAAATTTCTGCATATTTAAAGGGCAAAACTGAATTTCTTTCAATAATTTCTGCACATTTAAAGAACAAAACTAAATTTCTTTCAATAGTTTGTCATAATACTCTCCTCTCTTAAACTGACTGAGCAAAGGAGAAGGATCCGATCCGGTGTTGTGAATTGAGCCTTGTTTGTTCGCGTGAATTTCTTTCAATAATAATAACCAATAATGTTAGCTTGTGCATAGAACTGGGGAGTCTCGGCTTTGATCCCTGGCATCGGGGTCTCGGCGCTCCTTTAATAACCGATAATGTACGTTTGTTCGGATCAAATTTCTGCATATTTAAAGGGCAAAACTGAATCTCTTTCAATAATAATAACCAATAATGTTACATTTGTTCGCATCTAATTTCTACACATTTAAAGAACAAAAGTAAATTTGTTTCAATAGATTGTCATAATACTCTCCTCTCTTAAACTGACTGAACAAAGGAGAAGGATTCGATCCGGTGCTGTGAATTGAGCCTCGGTGTAGCTCAGTGGTTAGAGCGCCTTGTGCATAGAACTGGGGTCTCGGCTTTGATCCCTGGCATCGGAGCGAATAATGTACGTTTGTTCGGAAAATTTTCTCCCTTAATAACCGATAATGTACGTTTGTTCGGATCAAATTTCTGCATATTTAAAGGGCAAAACTGAATTTCTTTCAATAATAATAACCAATAATGTTACATTTGTTCGGATCAAATTTCTGCACATTTAAAGAACAAAACTAAATTTCTTTCAATAGTTTGTCATAATACTCTCCTCTCTTAAACTGACTGAGCAAAGGAGAAGGATTCGATCCGGTGCTGTGAAAGCCTCGAGCTCAGTGGTTAGAGCGCCTTGTGCATAGAACTGGGGTCTCGGCTTTGATCCCTGGCATCGGAGCGAATTTTTCTCCTTAATAACCGATAATGTACGTTTGTTCGGATCAAATTTCTGCATATTTAAAGGGCAAAACTGAATTTCTTTCAATAATTTATCATAATACTCTGCTCTCTTAAACTGACTGAGCGAAGGAGAAGGATCCGATCCGGTGCTGTGAATTGAGCCTCGGTGTAGCTCAGTGGTTAGAGCGCCCAGTGCATAGAACTGGGAGTCCTGGCCTTGATCCCCGGCGTCGAAGCGAATTTTTCTCCCTTAATAACCAATAATGTTACGTTTGTTCGGATCAAATTTCTGCACAGTTAAGGAACAAATCTAAATTTCTTTCAATAATATAAATTATCATAATACTCTGCTCTCTTAAACTGACTGAGCGAAGGAGAAGGATTCGATCCGGTGTTGTGAATTGAGTCTCTGTGTAGCTCAGTGGTTAGAGCGCCCAAGAACTGGGGGTCCCGGCTTCGATCCCCGGGGTCGGAATCTTTTCTTCCTTAATAACCAATTTTACATTTGTTCGGATCAAATTTCTGCACATTTAAAGAACAAATATAAATTTATTTCAATAATTTATCATAATACTCTGCTCTCTTAAACTGACTGAGCGAAGGATAAGGATTCAATCCGGTGTTGTGAATTGAGCCTCGGTGTAGCTCAGTGGTTAGAGCGCCCAGTGCGTAGAACTGGGGGTCCCGGCTTCGATCCCCGGGGTCGGAGCGAATTTTTCTTCCTTAATAACCAATAATATTACATTTGTTCGGATCAAATTTCTGCACATTTAAAGAACAAATATAAATTTATTTCAATAATTTATCATAATACTCTGCTCTCTTAAACTGAATGAGCGAAGGATAAGGATTCAATCCGGTGTTGTGAATTGAGCATCGGTGTAGCTCAGTGGTTAGAGCGCCCAGTGCGTAGAACTGGGGGTCCCGGCTTCGATCCCCGGGGTCGGAGCGAATTTTTCTTCCTTAATAACCAATAATATTACATTTGTTCGGATCAAATTTCTGCACATTTAAAGAACAAATATAAATTTATTTCAATAATTTATCATAATACTCTGCTCTCTTAAATCGATTGAGCATATTGGGAATTCAATCAATGAATTTCCCAAAACACGCTATGAAATGTTTCATGTAAAATAATTATCTCAAAAAGCAAGAAAAAAAAAACGAGCAAAATTGCTTAAAAATTTTTTGTTTGAAATATCTCAAAGAATAACTCCCTGAAATTAATTACATTAATTACGGTTCAGTTTGTATAGCATCAAATCATTAGTGGTATAGTGGTAGAATACCGGTAAGGAAAGCAGGTGTACTTCGAGAAGGCATTGTTTTTGTTCGCTATAAATTCCAGTTAACTTCACTGCGTTTCGAACCCGGATTACCAGCGTGGGAAACCGAGAATCTAGCCATTAGAAAACAGTGCGCCGTACAATTCAAAATAAAATATAAAGTAATAAATCTTAGCACAACAAAGCAATGTTATCATTTAACGATAACAATAATAATACTCATTCTACAATGATTAGGCCTATATTCTCGCTGGTTAGAGTGACTGAGATTGAGTCAAATACAGATTTTAATGACGCCAACACATCGCCTGCAACAGCTGTCGAATCATGGTACAGACAGGTGCCAGGATCTCTCGCGCCGATAGACCAGAGCTTTGCGGCTGCATAGCACGTTCGTATCTGAGAGAAAACATCTCTATGAAAGCAAATACATGCTATCAGAATTCCCATCAAGTTCCCTACGGCTACTTCATAACCTCTGTTTATTGTCTTTTATACTTCTTTTGTTTAAGTGTGATTGTTTTCATTGCCAAAGCCAACTGAAGAGGACTTCCCAGATTAAAAGATTACATAATAATAATAATAATAATAATAATAATAATAATAATAATAAAATAATAATAATAATAAAACGTAGAAAAAGACATTAGTGTCCTATTTATTTACTGAATTATCTGCGTCAGAAATGAAGAAGTATGAAGAAGTAACAGGAGATTTCGTGAAATTTAAATGATTGCGTGTAGTGTTTATACAGGAACTAGTGGCTTGTACGGCAAACGCTGCTGCAAACTATGTTCGTTAGACGCTCACATAAAGTTTTTTCAGATTTATTTTCAATGAAGAATACCAGACATTTTGAAAGCTATTTGCTTTCACAATAATAAGGAAACCTACTCCATCTCAATGGTTTTTTTATGCCAAATACTTTTTCTTGAACCTACCCACCTTCAGTTTTTGAGTTTCAACGCGAAAACTCAAGTAACAATGTCAGGACGATAGCAATAGTTATTTCAGGTCATTGTGGATTTTAGGCGAAAGTTAAAAAAATGTCAGGTTTCGAACAATAGACATAGCATTTTCGTATAGCTGCTACATGTAGAGCTTGAAATGTAGAGCGTAATATCATTTCATCCTGCTAAGAGATCTTGCTGAAATGATCAGAAGATTACAAAATTTTCTAGCCCTCTTATTTTATCAGTAAGTAATACGTTTTGGTCTTTTCTTAGGAACTGTAATTTTTGCGCTCTTTCGAGCCAATAATGAAGACAATGATACATATCAATATCTACACTACACCGCCATTAAGTATATGAAAAAGACCCAACCCCACTGGTTTAATAAGTATAAAAATATTTGATTTTTAATAACAATATTATTATCTTACTTAAGTTTTATACTTATATATAGCAGTCACTCAGTAAATTATAGAAATGAAGATTTAAATTAAAATATTCTCTACATTTATTTACATAACTTCAAAACGTTTCACTTTCATGTCATCAATATAGCATCAATATTATGTACAATTAATGAAAAATGAAGGCCTTCGTGTAATAGCCTATTGTTTATTGTAGTGTGTGTTTTGTTCTGAAATTCAATCAAGTCGGCCGTGATTCAATAAAATTAGTTCTCAAAACTGACAACAGATGGATTTTGAAAATAGGAAAATTATGTAGGAAAATTGACATTTCACTGAAAACTACTACTTTTCCGAAAAACTTTGGATGCCAGGCATGAAAATGAGGGGTCACTCTTTAAAATCCATTCAGCCGTTTTCCGTTTTGAATTACCAGTTCAAATTAATTTGAATTACCAGTTCAAATTATATATATATATATAGATAAGGCTAATGGAATTTAGATAAGTAAATACAATTTGCTGTCAGTGTAATTTAAGTGTGTCTAATGAACGGAATGATATAAACTGCAAAATATGAATAACAATTAACCCAATATAATAATAATAATAATAATAATAATAATAATAATAATAGTAATAACAATAATAATTATTAATATGATTTATTTATTTACTTATATTAATTAATATGCTCTACAACAGCCAATGGCCAATTACAGTTCAGCACAAAGACAATATAGAAAAAAACATTAACAATGATATAAATTACAATAAAAGTACAATGGAATAATTGTTAAAATAATGGAAATTACATAAAATGATAATTGCAAATCAAAGAATGCAACCATATAAGTAGTATTAGGCCTACAAAGATATACAAGATGACGAGAATAATATTATAATAAATATCTAAACAAAAGGCATAAATTAATAACTGACATAAAACTCCAAAAAATATACACTACACATTAAATTCATCCAAGTTCAATCCATGTAAATTAGGGTAATTTATACATCTGTAGACCGGAGAGAGAGATTTAGAATTTCTATTATAAAAAAAATATGAAATCTTAAACCCTTAGCAGGAATACGAAGACTGATATTGCTTATGAATCATTCTCAATCAATATCACCCTTAATGACATAAAAAAATAAATAATCAAGATCTTGACGTCTGGAAAATAAACTACAGCAATTAAAATATAATCGGAATTAGGTAAAAATCTTAAGAACACAAGCAAATAAATTTTCTTCGAATATTCTCCTATTTAGCCGAGTCAATGGAAGTAATGGAGTTCCATACAACAGAATAATAATAATAATAATAATAATAATAATAATAATAATAATAATAATAATAATATCTACTAATAATAATTGTAATACGTTTCTTTGATTTAGGTACGAATTACCACCATTTAATACGTACACTATTGAAAGTTTGTAATTTGTCTGCTCTGATGTGTTACAGGAATGTATTAGGTTTGCAATGCAGAAATGTTTTATTGCCCGCGATTTGCATTGTTGTCACGCTCACTCTCGGCGGCTCGAGGAATGCTGGGAAAACAAATGCTAATCACTGGAAGGTGACATAGGCATCTACAGCATATAACTGGGTCAGCGCAGTCTCTTTCTCTGTTCACCTTCCTGTGTTGGTTCGTACTGGTTTAACTGCAATATTTCATTACGAAGGAAGGTTATTATACCGAGCACGATAGTTCACGGTCAACCTGTATTACGATTCAACACCTACTGAACTTGCCTCACGTACAGAATATGATTCGAGTAGAGTCCGCAAAGAAGCGCTAACGTAGACGACGAAGAAATCTAGGGAAACAAAAGGATAAACTATTAGAAAAAATATGGAGGAAATGAAATTACAGGAAAAATGAAGTTGACGAAGAGGTTGATGAAAATGAGGAGTAGAAGAGAAGGAATAGGAAGGAATGAAAAGAGGAGGAAAGCAACAACAGGAGATAAGAATGGTTGGAAGATATAAAAAAAGAGAGAAAGGGGGGAAAATTCGAAGTTAAAAGGAGAAGAGAGAGTAAGATAAGAGGGAAAATAGAAATGAAAAAGAGTAGAACACGGAAACGAGAATATCAGCTAGTAAAGGGAGGAGATCAAAAAGAGAAAACACATACTGAAAGGTTGAGAGGAGGTAGGAAGAGAATATGAAGTTGGAAATGAATAAAACATGCAACAATAGAAGAAGTAGATTATGAAGGAGTTCAAGATGGGAGGAAAAAAGAAGAAATACAATTAAAAAACGTAGAAAAGTTAAATGAGAAAGAAAAAGAGCAGAAGACATAAAATGAAATTAAAGAAGAATATATAGAAGTGAAATGAGAAGGAAGAGAAAATGGAAGAGCAAAAGAAGAGCAAGGAATATTAACAGGAAAATAATATGGAACAGTAAAAGAAGAATGACGAGATATGGAATATTAAAAATGATGGAAAATGATATGAAATTGGAAAAGGAGAAACAACTAAGGCATATATACAATAAAAATAGGAGAGAATGTGAAATAATGAAGAAGAAAAAAAGATTAAAATATATAAAAAGAAAGAGAGAAAATATGGAACAATAAAGGAAGAAAGAGAATAAGGAATATTAACAGAAAAGGAAGAGAATATGGAACAATAATATAGACAATAAAAAGAGGATAAAAAGGGATGAAAATAGTGGTTTAATGATGGTGGAAAATATGGAAGACAACATAGAAGGAGGGGAGTAGCATAAAATTAAGGTTGAGAAAAGGAAGTAAGAAGAAGAGACTACGGAGAAAGATAACTACGAGCTACAACATTGACTTATTTAATGGAGATGATGATGATGATAGCGGTCGTTAAGGGTGTTCGAGAATAAGGTGCTTAGGAAAATATTTGAGTCTAAGAGGGATGGAGTTGCAGGAGAACGGAGAAAGTTACACAACGCAGAACTGCACGCACTGTATTCTTCACGTCTTAATATAATTAAGAACATTAAATTCAGATGTTTGAGATGGGCAGGGCATGCAGCACGTATGGGCGAATCCAGAAATGCATATAGTGTGTTAGTTGGGAGGCCGGAGGGAAAAAGACCTTTGGAGAGACTGAGACGTAGATGGGAGTATAATATTAAAATGGATTTGAGGACGTGGGATATGATGGTAGGGACTCGATTAATCTTGCTCAGGATAGGGACCGATGTCGGGCTTATGTGAGGGCGGCAATGAAATTCTGAATTCTCTAAAAGTCATTTGTAAGCAAGCAAGCAAGCAAGCAAGCGCTTGTCTACAAAAAAAAAATATTACATGCTATTTCCACTTTTATAAAAATTGTGAAATGATAATTAAAAAATATGATACGCAGGAAAAAGGGAATTAACTATATATTTTTATTACCTTTAGTGTTTCGACATATTCAATTTTTCAACAAAAGAAAGTACGTAATAGTCCTTAATATAATGATATTAATAAAAAAATACAACTACATATTTCAATTGGAATAAGCTATGAAATTATCATCTTTGTCTAAGGTTATATCAATGTTTAACGTATTAAGTTGGACCTTATCCTTCTTACTTTTTTGTATTCAAATTCTGAGGTAGTTCTTGCCACAGTTACACAATAGTCAGCAAGTAATAAGTTCAACTTAGCATTTGCTTTCATGAAACGTCCTGATGGAATTGCTCACCATATTCGTCACTCACTGCACCACAATTTTGGTTAGGAGGAAGAAGTCAAGACGGGAATGAATAAAGTGTATCTAACAGTTGATATGTTGTCAGAATGTCACAACCTTAACATAGTTTTCAGCTCTTGGAACACCCAGGAAGTTGTAAACAACAAATCTGAAGGCTTTCCTGCTATTTTATAATTTTTTCCAAGAAAAACGCCAAAGTTTTTATCTTCAGCAATTCGAAAATCTACGGGCCAACAAGTTTCCTTCTTTAATTTTACATTCCTCAATTTCTCTCGTTTAATCGCTACTCCATTCTCATTAATTTTCTTCACAAAGTTCATTATAAGTCCCAGTTTAATATACAAAGGAGACAGAATAATTTTATTTTGTTATAGTAAAACGAGGATGTACTGGGAATTATTTTTCCTTGTTCCAGTATTTACTTACGCACAATATTTTCTTGTAATGTGAAAACCTACAGCATTTAGACAGCTTCAACACTGGTTTCTGCATTCTATCTGAATTCCAAGTAATATTGCAATCACTTTCTGATTTTTCACTAATCTGTCACTGAAGGTCTTGTTATTATCTGCTTCAAGAAACCATTTTACAATTTCATGTCTCCCTTCATGTTTACAGCCATGGCCTACAGGAACTGTTAGTAATGGATTTCTATCATGCAAGAAACCAGCTTTCAGAGTTAACTTCATGGTCTATGGAAAGCTCCAATGTCGTGGATTATGTTTCATGCTCAAAGAAGTCATCAGACCATTAACATTGCAACAGTCGCAAGGTTGTTTTCTATTTCGAAAGAAACTGTGTCAAGTCTTTCTGTCGATTTCTTTACACTGACACTTTTATATTTTCTTGCATGAGAGATCATTGCTGAAGTATTAATGCCAAAGTTCAACTTTTATCAAAACCAAATCTGGAATTAATCACTCAGTTCAATCGAAAAATTCTAATCTCTTAATCGTGGAGTTTCATTCTAATATAAAATTAAGACATATTGAAGACTTTCAATATTCCCCATGTCTTCCTCAGACTCCAGAATGTACTCTTATGGTGGAATAGGAGCATTCAGATCTTCAACTACTGGTCGTGTCGTTAATATGATTTTTGAAAACTCACGTAGATTTTTAACACATCCCACGTCTTCCTCAGGCTGCAGAATGTAATCTTATGGTGGAATAGGAGAAGACAAATCAGCTACATCTACTGGTCGTGTCGTTAATAGGATTTTGAATGCTGACGTAGATTTTTAACACTTCCCAAGTCTTCCTCAGGCTCCAGAATGTACTCTTATGGTGGAGTAAGAACAGACAGATCATCTTAATTTACTGGTCGTGTCGCTGATCAGATTTTTTGATAACTGATGATCTTTCTTCTATACTAACGGGAGACACCAAGCAAACATTTTAATCACTTATATCATCTTCAAATTCTATCCATATCCCAAGATGATGTGGAGCAGAAGAAGAATTCTGTTTGTAATTTTGTACAAGATATGTTACTAACAATAAATTCAACTAAACTTCTCAAAACAAACACGAAAATTCACTACACATGCATTACAGAAAATATGTGTAAAGCAATAAAGAAAAAAATGAAAGAAAGAAGAATTAACACATCACCAGGGAAAAAATGTACTCATAAGATAAGGTCAAGATTTCTACATTCTAGAAAACCTCTTTACGGGATGTTTTTTCATGCAAACCTGTCAATATAGGTCTTTCTTTGCAAAACAAAAATACGTTTAGCTTCAGATCAGTTGACCTGGAATAATAATCCATAACTGTGCATTTCATTAGCATTGCATAAAACGACATTAAAATATTTCTAGAGGGCACTGTGTTTGTTGGAGGGAAATAATATTTTGTCAGGAGGGATATATGTTATTAGGGATTCATTATACTCGTATATATTGAAAACTGAAAAAACGACGTAACATATTATGTTAAGTTGTTATTCTAAGCACCACCTTAATTTCTTTTACAATAAGCCATTAACGTCACTGGACGCTCTTGAAACTCAGTAACACTACACCTTAAGGTTAAAAATCTAATAAATATATTCTTACAATCCAGCAAATGAGGGTAATATTAATCAGTGATAATAAATTTATTTAATCGATTATTTCGTTTATATGACGTCATTCCATTTTCGACCAATGAAGTGTAATGACATTTTGAATTCCAACCAATCACAGTCATACATTACGATAATTTTTGGAACTCGATTTATCACAGTCAATTTATCGCATGGTTGTTCTTTGTTTAGTCGGTGTCGCCAACTGTTTCCCCGTAAATCGATGAGCAAGAATACATTAATGTAACGATGATGTAATAACTAGTAATCGTAAGTCAAAATGGAGAGCATTATAAAAGGTTTTGGTGTTGTGTGAGGTAGTGAAATTGAAATAAATAATAATTCAAGTAATACAATAACAAAACAGCGAACTAATCAAATTCACGGGACATACCAATGCATCTGCATCTAAGTCTTCTCTACAGATTAACCAAAAACATAATATGGAAGTACCAAATAAAGTGCGAAATCCTACTTCCACATCTACTGTACATTTTCATCTTTTAATTCAATGTCCATTGTATCTAAAGAAAATGACGCACCTTCGTTCAGATTTGATAATTGCGTTTTCAAAAATTGTTCATTCAATTAATGTATTAATCAGGTTATTTGTAACTACATTATAAAATGTTTAAATTAAATTATGATAAAGAAAATGTATTTATTTTACAACAAGAGAAAAGCGTAGTAGGTTACATGTAATTGTTATTGTTTAGTCAACTGTCCGAAAACAGGTCTGAATATCACAAGTGATACCAACTTATGAGAGACTAGGTCAGTAGATAATGGGGTAGGGTGACCAGTTTCTTTCCCCCTCCACCGATTAGCTACATATTACACTAGTCAGATTTCAGATGCATACAAACAATATTATTCTTCCTCTGGCACACATCGTCAAGTGAGATGTACTGCCTGATAATACAGGGACATCATTTTATTTTTACTAAAATTTTTAATATTAATCTGGTTATACCTTTAGAGAATCGAAACACAGTTTGCTACTCCTTCCACGACTGTAGTTCGATGATACTGGCGTAAAACACAAACAAATCACTCTACTCGGTATAGGAGGGAAGAAAAGTAGTTCATCCATTTACGTAAACTAGGAAATATCACGCTTTTGAGTCCGATAATTTTCATTAGGTTTTTGTTTAATCAAAATACAGTACAGTATTAACAATGAGTGATTTTACTCACGAACTGAGCTGTCCATGCGGACGTAGGCTATTCATTATGCAGTGTATATTATACTGTCTACAGCACATTAGCGTACACTATAAAGAAAGAAGTTAAATTGAAAAATAATCATAATATGAATATTTAAACACATTTTTGAAAATGGTGGCCGTTCATTTCGATACAGGCTTCAGTTCTTTTGTGCATATTATCGCACTATAGACTATTGAATCTAATTCCAATTGCCAGTTTCGTCCTTCGTACTAGTAACTCATGTTGAAATAATTCTGTACCTACTCTATAAAAGAGTACCTTACGTACTGTAAATTCAATCTTCATTTCTGCCCGACCCGCACAGATAAAATTACTCAGATATACAATCTACTGACCGTCAACGTGGTTACATCGCAGGGGAGTAGAAAGGGGGAAAATCACGTGACATTTAATTACTTAACGAAGCCCTTTTAATTAAGTTATTTTAAACAGTTGTATAATATTACGTAGACGTCCAATTCCTAACAGACATTAATGTTTTCAGAAAAGAGCTAAGACAGCCCAGCTTTACAGGGGCGAGCAGAAGCAGGTGGGGGAAATCGGGATGCGACGTAGGGAAACGGACAGTACCTGTGCGAAAATATGATTCAATATTGAAAGCTCTTTTGTTACTGGAAAACGCGAACATATTTCTGGAACCTACTATAATCACTAACTCAGTGCTGTTTACTATATGCGGCCTTGGTTCTGTGTGGACAGTTGGAACTTCATTAGTAGAAGGGGTGGGAGTGAATTACATTAAAAAACTCAGGTACAATAAAAATTGAAGTAAAAATAAAATGATGTCCCTGTATATGTTACATGTAATTAACATTGTTAAACCTGTGTTTCGATTTTCTCAATTGGCATTACTGAATAACACCCAATGTCTTTATTGCACTAATCAATATTCATCAAATTCACAATGTCTGTATAAGTAAGTATTCATAATTAATATATAATTAATAACATTTTGTGAGCGAATTTTATGGACATATTATTCACATTTTTATTTTATTCACGAAATAGTCGTAATAACTGTTACTCGAGATCGGAGCTTTCCCAGATAAATCTCAGACCTACTGTGACGTTACTGTAGGTAATTATATTACATTTTTATTATATTTCATATATTGGTGTTATTTTAATCCATTTTGCTCTTGTATTATTAGCCATTTCTTGTTATATTTTGCATGCGAAGTTTAAGAACTAGGTCAGAACAGAATCTTGTAAGAAACTCTCTCAAATCACAGCTTTTACGAGAGTTGTGAACAGTTGAAAAGTTAGTTCCACGCATGACTACACATAACACTCAAGCAGATAAACAATTACTAGTGATCTCAGAGGATTACACAAGACAGAGAGAGCGAGCAGAAAGTGGTTCAGTTCTTGAAAACGTACTGAATGTGGTCGGCCTGCAATATACCAGCAACGAAAGCATGGAAACAAAAACGCAGTCTCATGGAGAGAGAGAGAGAAAAAATGTTTAGAAAGAGACGATGGACGAAAAGAATACAAAAAAGAGCTTGCAGTTCATTTGCCTCGTGTTCGGAGTTATTGTTACCCATACGCAGTGCCTGTAGGTAGGTCTCTTCCTATCGAGTTTTATCTGCACATTTCTCGGGGCTTTTAACTTTTTCGAATCACATTCTTTTTCTGCCCTTTGTTTCTTTTCTATAATTGAAAACCGCAACAGAAAATTACAACTCCAGCTTCTTTTTAATTATATTTTCTGTGGGTTTCTTATTTATTTAACGGAAAATCAGCTTTCTGAAGAGCGTTTAACACAGGAGTTAGCATAAAATAGAAATGACTATTTCGCTCATGCTCCAATTCACCAACAGTGTTGCCAATTCAGCGGTTTTCCTGCTAGATCTAGCGTTTTTCAGTGTTAGTTTAGCGGATAAAATTTATGGTATTTGTATTGTTGATATAGGGATTTAGCGGGTATTTTTAGCACTTACAGCGACAAAATATTCTAATTTTACATTGACAATATAGAAATTTAGCGGTTTCTGCATGGTTTCATAGCGGATTTTTAAGAATCGAGTTGGCAACACTGTTCACCAATGAGTTTAACCAATCAAAGCCACAATCAACTGCAAACCTGTCGGAACAATCTTGTCGCACCTGATGTGCATTTGTTTAATATCTTGTCCCACCTGATGCTCAGATGTTATATATTTTCATTGTTTCCTTAAGAATACAGTGGGCCGTGATGTTGCGTGATGGCGTGCTAGCAAAATATGTAAATATTAAAATAATAACTTTATTTATAATACAATCTGCTTCTGTTTGTTATAAAAATATAGATTATTTATTAATATATTAGGTAAATACAGTAGTCTTATTCAAATATCACAAGAGTTTTCATGAAAATATTTATTTCAAAATAAAATGTTATAAGTAGACTTCGTTGAATTGCCACACGCAGCATGCAATCAGGTTGCCGATGTACGGTAGTATAGAGGAGGTGAGCGACCGCCCGGTCTCGTAGTACCGGTATAAGCAATTCATGTTAAGAGTTGTGACCGGTCCAAATAGATAGAGTAGCTACAGCTAATGTATACCTATGTAAGCACTTGTTTTTGCATTACTGTGGTTGGAATAGTCAAAGCTTAACATTTGTTCAGTGCAGACAAGAATTCAATCAAACATACTACAATGAGAGTGTTGCTGTTCCAAACAATTGCCCCTGGAATATCCTTACCCCCGCAACCAGTCTTGACCCGTTGGAAAACGTGGTTGGATGCTGTTAATTATTATGCAAAATATTACGGCAAAGTAATGAAGGTAATTGATGCATTGGATAGCACAGTCAGTTCCGCTGTTGCAGCTGTAAAATCATTGCCTTCTGAACAGCTATTGGAAGATATTCTGTTCATTGATTCTAATTTTAAAATCGTGTCCAAAAGCATCACCCTTTTTGTGCCTATTCACAAACCCTTAATTAGTGTATTATAAATATGATGTTATCCAAAATAATAACAAAACGTTTCAGAAAAAATGAAATATAAGTTGAGAAATATTATTGAAAAGTAGTGATTTTTCCGTTCTTCAAATAAAATGCACTGAAAAGTAGTGATTTTCCGTTCTTCAAATATTACATCGTGTGATGTTGAACGTACATTTTACCAATATAAAAATTGTTTAAGTGACCATCGGAGGAGGTTACTTTGCAGTCGCTCAAAATGTACGTAACTCTTCACTGCAATGCACATATTCAAGGATGATGCGAGTATATTACATTACATTTTAAGAGTTAATATATCTCACTACAAAATAATTGTGTATTTACATGTTTAGACGTTTCCTACTTCAATGATCACTCATTATATTTCTTGAATGCAGGATACAGGTTTTATTGTAACCGCAGTATACTGCTCAGTGTTCAAATCAGAGGCATACTCCATCCGTTGCACGTCCGTTTCTCATACAGTCTATACCGCGTGCGTAGTAAACCTTACGATTCTCGTGGCAATTCCACGAAGTCTAGTTATAAGTATAACCTCAAATATATTTTTCTTTCATTTTGTCGTTACACTAATAATTAATTTATACTGCTAGATCAGCCTCATGGGCTAGCTTCTTACTACAGTTCGTGAGGTCCCGGGTTCGATTCCCGGTTAGCCATGAATTTCATATTGCAGGAGGCCAAAGGTTTGCAGGCCAATTAATTTTATCAAGTTACCAACTTGAACAAGTTATTTAATAATACTATAATTATGTTATCTCCTTTTTATTTATTCATTTTATTATTATTATTATTATTATTATTATTATATTATTATTATTATTATTATTATTATTATTATTATTATTATTATTATTATTATTATTATTATTATTGTGACTCACGAAACAGTCCTGTTCAAATATCACGCAAGTTCTAATCTCTTTGAATAATTCACTGATATTACGATAGGTACCTGATTGTTTCGTCCATATACAAATTCACCGCTGACCAGCAAATTAATCTATCAGAGCCATCTATCATTGGAATATTGTCCATTTCATGTCACTTTTGTTTGTTGCTGATGATTCGCAATTATTGTTCCTGCAAATGAATGAGGACCACCATAACCTAATTACCAATAAACTCAGTAACAATCAATTAACATCAATTTTCGCAACATCAGGCACACACAATACATTTACTTCCACAGAACATCACTTCATTAATTGCTGTGCATTTGATTTAATTTATCCATAACTGGTATCTATACTGATCTTTCTCTTCCAACACATTAGCAACAATAAAATGCTTGCATTCATTCATTTATAGCTTCTTCACAAACATCACATTGCAAAGGAAAGGGATACAATTTAAAATTAAATTTAGATACCAGTATTGAAATTAAGATACCAGTAATGGATAAAATATTGTATAGCAGACGAGAGTAAACAGATTTAATGTTTTTTTTTTAGTTGGTTATTTAACGACGCTGTATCAATTACTAGGTTATTTAGCGTCGATGAGATTGGTGATAGCGAGATGGTATCTGGCGAGATGAGGCCGAGGATTCGCCATAGATTACCCGACATTCGCCTTACGGTTGGAGAAAACCTCGGAAAAAACCCGCGCTGGAATCGAACCCGCGCCCGAGCACAACTCCTGATCGGCAGGCAAGCGACACCGCCGTCTGAGGTACGCCAGTGGCTCGACGCTAAATAACCGAGTAGTTGATATAGCGTCGTTACATAACCAACTAAAAACATAGTATAATTCTAAAGTAGGTCTACTTAAATGTCCATTAATTTTCATTTGAATATATGTAGTTCTCTGTAATCACATAGGGCCGTATTCATAGACATTCTTAGCGCGGGCTTCCGGTGGATGATCAGCGAACTAACGTTTTTCGTATTCATAAACCAGTGTTAGCGATATGATATGATGTGAACCCCGTACAAGTAACCAGTCGATAGCCGGGGCTTTTAGATTTATGTCTATGAATAGCATCCTTATTGTTTATCAACAGTAATCTCACTAGAGGTTTTGATTTATCTGGAGAAAATCAAAATTCGAGTGGGATTTAATTAACTATTACACGATTAGAAGAAAGTACACGATAAAGATGAGAAGAAATAAAGTAATCTAACACAATAAAATATTGATTTACTAAACTGTCTTGAAAATATATTATACCGTCTCATCATTACAAATATTCCGCTAGATGGCAGTAGTGTGTCATGATCAGTGTTCTCTTGTTACCATTGCACCAACTATATAATCTTGATTAAACTCTATGGACGATTACTATGGCCCGTCCCAAGATTATGGGGGCGGAGTCTATCTATACTAGAGTGTATTGCGGGCAGCATCAGTTCAAGGCCGCTAAGGAGTAAGATGCTCGTGGTAGAAGGCAGAGTAGAGTTCAGATAGTTAATGATGCAATCCCTGCAAGCCATTCCTATACCTGGTAAGATTTATCTTGTCTCAGTAGCAATAAAACCAAGTCCCTTCAAATGAGGGTGGAGATTATAGGAGGGTTGTAAATTTTCAGGATTTCTTTCAAAACCTTGTTATTGTACAGGCTACCGGAACTCAGTTTCTTGAAAGACAAGCTCAGTACGAAGAGAGATATTTCGTAATTTTATTTTGCGCTACAGAATGTATCAACTAGTCCCTTCCGCCACTGGATGGATGGACGGCACCGCTCCACTCCCCCATCGCCATTAACAATACAGACGAAGTAAGACATATCTCCTTTCTCTCTCTTTTCACAGTGAGACAAGATACATCTTTAGCATCGTTCAACCAACACCGTCATTGGCACTAGCTCTCCCACGTATCACTTGCGCAGAAGTCTTGGTTAGTCTTTCTAGTCGGCCTCGGTAACGTAGTCTGTATAGCGCTGGCCTTCTGTGCTCGAGGTTGCGGGTTCGATCCCGGCCCAGGTCGATGGCATTTAAGTGTGCTTTAATAGGACAGGCTTATGTCAGTATATTTACTGACATATAAAAGAACTCCTGCGGGACAAAATGAAGGGTTCAGAGCCATAGTGGGCCAAGTACCATTTATTAAAAACGGAGATAGCAAGGGTTAAAGTTAAGTGAATACCATAGTTTAATGAAGATTGTCATATCATTTAGTTTTAATGTGTATACTTTATATTATTTGCTATGTTTCCATTGAATTATGGTGATAACTTCATTTTAACCCTTGTTTTCTACGGTTTTAGTAAATGGCGCTTGGCCCACTATGGTTCTGAACCCTTCTAATTCCGGCACACCGGCGACGCTGATATAACCTCTGCAGTGGCAAGCGTCGTTAAATAAACCATAATTTAAAATTTCGTCTTTCTACTCTACAGATTCCTGAGACGGACCATAGTCAAGAAGGCTTGTTGATGCACTTTCATTTTATTGAAACAGTTGCATTCCACTTCAATTATCAATATACATTAAACAGTCTCTGATACGTGACTATCCATAACCTAAATAATATAAAACAATGCAAATGATAGAAAAGTTTTAATTAAGGATGATGAAATAAACATGAATCATTTTAAAAGGTACAATTATTGAAAGTACAATGTTGGAAAACAATGAAACAAATGTTATGGAGGTGATAAAAACAAACAAATACTAGGGAGGTGATAGAAATTGTAGGATAAGCAGCCATGGTTGGTTGAAACACGTCATTGCGTAGAGTTTCATTGGTCAAAATAGTATGTTGCAGTAAAAGTGTAATACTCATCATAATTTCAGACAACTCATCGGCGTCATATTGATGTGTGCATCGTTTCGACTATCAATTGCATTATTGTCTCGAGATTAGGCCTCATGGAATACGGAAGCGATTATGAAGTACTAGCATACTCTAGTATATACAGTCACGAAGCTCAATACATAGTAAATATGCATCCATAGGTAGTTCCTAACCACAAGGATTGCTACTATCGCCTCATAACAGACAATGCGAAATGGTACCTGCACAGTCTATTGTTCCTAGTACCCTCATAAACTCAAGCTTCGTGACTGTATATACTAGACTGTGTTACTACTGGGTGTTCATTTCAAAGTGTGTAATGACGTCACTGTTAATGAGTCAGCGATTTGAAGAGAGTTTCAGCTTTTATGTCAGAGAAGTTGCCTATTAATCAAGGCGTTCAATCTGAACTTGAGAACGTGTACGGTATAATTTGAACGTCGTAGCAACAGATGGCGGTCTGTGTGCTACCATAACCTCTTTCGAACTGTGTTTTGCGCGAGCAAGTCGTACGCAGGGTATTTGTTATCATCGGTTGCGTACGGCAACATTCCACAACACAAATCAAATGCTCCGTGTCCATGTTGACCGTCGAAGTTAATGTCAACAAATACGTAAGTAATCGTCTTAACCCTCTTCCAATATCCTGACAGTAAGAAAAAACTCACCTCAGTACACGTTTCGAAACAGTTCACATTCCTGCTACTACCGGCGTTACCGTATGTATCGGTAAGTACTCTTCTGAATGAACGCAGTACTTGCTAGGCAACTTCTCTGGCAGATAAGTAATACACCTCTGCGGAAGTGTAGGAAGATTGAATTCTCTAGGCTCATCGACTAGCCACATGACGGCATACAGCGAGCCATGACATACTTTGAACTGAACACCCAGTAGTTAATGAGAAGGCTCCATCTTGTTAAATTTAAATGCGGGGAGTATGAAGATAGAAATGAAAAGAAATATAAAAATATCATTTCAAATCCTAAGCATCCTTAAAATTTCAACCATGCTCACAATAACAATCACGAAAAACATAAACGTTTCACGCCAATACAAGGATTCTATGTATCACGTGTCACTTTTTTAATATAAAATGATTTGTTAACAAAATTAGAGGACTTTTTAATATTTCGCGACTTTTCAAAATGCGATGCCATCGATGTGCTTAGCCATGATTTGTCGTGAACATTCTATTGCTGAATGTTCTATGTTGTAGAGGCGGGGTTTGTTATAGGCTGCAATGTCGCGAGCTTGGTTTGACAAGGTTCTAGCTGACAAAATCAGCGAAATTGAGGTTGTGTACTCATATGATGGTGCAGAACTATAATACGTATCTGAATACGTATACCTAGGACAGCTAGTCTCCTTTCATCAGAAGACAGAGAAGGAAATAAAACGAAGGATTTCTCTCGCGTGGAAGGCATTCTGGAGTCTCAAGTTCATCATACTGGAGAGAACACTCAGCAAGAAACTCAGAGTAGAAATATTGGAGACCTGCGTAACTCCTGTACTGTTATATGGGTGTCAGACATGGTCTCTCACTGCCAAACTTCGTAACAGTCTCCAAATATGCCAAAGAAAGATGCTGAGAAGGATACTAGGCTTATCACTGAGGGACAGAGTTCCAAACGAAGTGCTACAAAAGATGGCAGCAATTAAAGACCCAGCACTGCAAGCAACCGACACCAAATGGAAGTGGGGAGGCCATGTTGCACGACTTAGAGACGGAAGATGGACGCAGAAAGTCACACTATGGGATCCACGCATTGGCAAGAGATCACGCGGAAGACCAAGAAGAAGATGGGCCGACCTCTTCAGTGAACGTGTAAGAAGCCATTGGTCAAGCAGAGCAAGACATAGGGAAGACTGGAAAAACATAAGAAGACAAGTGAACAGCGACTAAAACCAGTGCGACAGAAACAAGCGAACAATATCAAACAGTGCAAAATGTGAACCAAGTGAACAATTCCAAGGTTGTAAACATCTCTTACGCGGAGTAGCTCACCGCGTGAGACAAATAGAGCTCTCCCTCTATAGGAGGAGGCCTTTGCCCTTAACGGGACATTTTTAGGCTAATCATTTCATTTCATTTCATTTCATTTCATTTCATTTCATTTCAACCTCCCATTCAATCAGTTCTTTATAGGAAACTGACTTTTGCTGCTATCTGTTGACAAACAAATAAAATAGTACTATACCATAGTTCCATCTGCAATGCCATTGATAATTTTTTTCAATTTGACAAGATTGTAACTACAAAATCACAGCTCACTGTTTTTTTCTGCAGTGCTAGGCACCTTGGCGGATACCTGTTATAGTGTACCAGTCTTGGTCGTCTACTCATTGTTGGATACAGTGTTGCCAACAGTTGTTCGTGTAATCCCGCTAGATGGTTTTCGAAAACCTGCGATTTTCTAACAAATATCTCTAGATTTTAATTTAATAATAATAATAATAATAATAATAATAATAATAATAATAATAATAATAATAATAACGGTCAAGATAGAGCATCCACCCGCCAATATAACGAATATTGCACACTTTATCATTCCCGATGTGGCGCTATAAAGCAATTTTGAACACTTTTATCACAGCCACAATATATTTCAATTCTTATTGCACTATAGGCTATATGTTACCGTTAAAACTCAAAATTCGACAAAACCAGTTTCAACTAGTAAAAAAACTAGTTTTAAAATCTAGATAGATAGAAAGCGAACTTTCGTAAGATCTAGAATCAATGACAGGTTAGGTTTGGCTTGTTTAGGTTTTTTTTTTTAGGCTTTCACCAAACAAAGTTAAGGCACTTGCCTGTCGGTCTGAAGTTGCGTTCGGGCGCGGGTTCGATCCCCGCTTGGGCTGATTATCTGGTTGGGTTTTTTCCGAGGTTTTTCCCAACCGTAATGTGAATGCAAGATAATCTATGGCGAATCCTCGGCCTCATCTCGCCAAATATCATCTCGCTATCACCAATTTCATCGACGCTAAATAACCTAGTAGTTAATACAGCGTCGTTAAATAACCAACTAAAAAAAAAAAACCAAACAGAAACCTAAAAACCAAACCTAACCTGTCACTGATTCTAGATCTTACGAAAACTCACTTTCTATCTATCTACTATATCTGCTTAAACTAGTTCAAAGTGTTTTTGACGGATTTCGAGTTTTAACGGTAACATATATAGGTATGGAATTAATCACTATAGTCTCGTCGCTCTTATTTCCGGCAGCCAATCACGTTGCTAGTCGGTTACATTTAAACGTGTGCGTCTTGTCATTTGCTAATGATGATGTAATGCATTTCCTAAGGTTCGATAAATACTTAATATAATCGCCCGCCATTTTGACTCTTTCGTTGGCGTTCCCAGAAATCACACGAGGACGTTATTTGCCGTTCAATTATTTGCTCAATTACAGTAAGTTTGATTTATTATCATAGGAGCTAAGACATGATAATGTTTAACGGTGAAGCAAATAGATTCCTCATCTGGTAGCTCGGCAACGAAAGAACAAAAATGGCGAACGATACTACCTACCTAGACTTTATAGAGCCTTCACTTCCTCAGACGTAAGCAAAGAGGAGGAGTCACACCGGAAATAACAGCGATACGACTATACATTAACACATCTATTATTTCACAAAACACACACTGAACGAATTAAATGTAATTATGAAAGCCGCCAGTAATGCTAATATGAATTTCATTTCAGAAACTTTAAAGATTAAAAACCGCTAGTATTCCTGCTAAGCGGGATAACATAATTTTATCCGCGAGACGGTTATCCAAAAAAGCTACATTTAGCGGGAAAACCGCTGAATTGGGAACATTGGTTGGATACTCGCATAAATAACTTACTGAAACGAGTTTGTTGTTTTATCAGACGAGACCGAAGCACCGTGTGCGTTAATTGTGTTTTCACACGGTTCTCTACTGACAATAGTGCATGCTCTAATGAATATGCTAATAAACATCATTGCAATCGGAAATTATTTCTCCTCGAAGACAATGCACTATTATTTCAATAATGTAGTAGTACTCAGTATTTCAATTAACGAGTCTTTCAACAGTGGAGGTTATTCAACGTTGAATTTGAACGTAAACGAGCCGCCTTGGTGGCGTGTGGCTCATGATGACGAACCAGGTTCAGTCCCCTCCCCAACAGACGTAACATTCGTAGTGGACGAAGTCAAGGTTGTGAGAATTTCTTTCGGGGTATTCCTGTACCGTTCACCGCTGTGGAGAAACGATTAGCATGTCGATCGGGTCCGGGTTCAAAACCTGGTTGTGACAAATTACCTCGGGGTTTTTCCCTCTGAATCATTTTAAACACAATTGCGCTCGATCCTGAACTCATTTCGCTAGCATTATCTACTTCATCTCACTCAGACGCTAAATAACCATCGCAGCTGATATTAACTCATTCATTATGTTCTGCCCAAGGGCAGGTCTTTCACTGCAAACCCAGCATTACCCAGTATTTCCTATTTTCTGCCTTCATCTTAGTCTCCGCATATGATCCATAGCCTATATCTCTTAATGTCGTCTATTATTTGACATCTTCTTCTGCCCCGAACTCTTTTCTCGTTCACCATTAGCAGTTTCTCCTCAGCCAGTGGACCAAACCAATTTCTTTTCCTCTTCCTGATCAGTTTCAGCATTATTCTATCTTCACCCACTCTTTCCAACACAACTTCATTTCTTATTCTGTCTGTCCATTTCACGCGCTCCATTCTTCTCCATATCCACATTTCAAATGCTTCTAGTCGCTTCTGTTCACTTCGTAGTAATGTCCATGTTTCTACTCCATACAATGTTTCACTCCACACAAAGCACTTCACTAGTCTCTTCTCGATTTCTTTTTCGAGAGGCCCGTACAAGATGCTCTTTTTTTTCTATTAAAAGCTTCCTTTGCCATTCCTATCCTCCTTTTGACTTCCTGGCAGCAGCTCACGTTACTGCTTAGAGTACATTCCAAGTATTTGAAGCTGTCGCAGTTGATAAAGCATCGTAAAATAACTCAATTAAAATATATTGTTAATTAGTAGGCCATGCATCATTTATCAGATGTTTAAATGACTGTAAGGTCTTCATTGTTAACAGAATATCTTCCAACGTCTTGCAAAATGTTTTTGCACAATGCCCTACAGTATAAGTCATCAATAAAGTACGGATTTTTAGGTCGTTAAAATGTAATTTTAGATGCCTAAAATAGGAAATAGTCTGCAAAGAATTGAAAATAGGCCCTAACAAAAAATAATGTTTTCTTTAAAAACATGTTCCAAATCATCACTTCTAGAATTTAATAATTTTAAATGCTTATATACCGTTACTACTTACTTACTTACTACTAAAAGTACAAGAACAACAAATATCTAACTTAGTTATATATCAACTAAACAATTAAATGTGAAAAATATGTTTTAGACATAGATTCAGTACACAAGTCAAATGTAATCAATTTTTACCAAGCCTTGTCCGCCAATGTCCATAATTACCTTCACATTAAATTGAAAATACTTTTTCTAAATTTTCAACTAAAAAGCAATATCGTCTGTCACTCAACACAATTTGTATGCTGAAAATGAACGCTCCACATCCACTGAAGTAACAGGAGCGTATTTCAATTTCGACACTAGTTGGACAGGAATGTTACATTGTAAATCCGTGTTCTTCCCTGCTAGGATATCTGAAGCAGTACGCAGGTCCTTGAGTCCTACATTTCTCTGCAGAACTTGCTCCGGTTTATTGCGTACTTTATTTCCAACAGAACCAGGAACACATTTGGGATTTAAAACACGAATATTCGAAATAAGAATGGGTGTTTTGACCTATTAGAGATAAAACAATACTTAATAGGTCAAAGTAGACTTTGTCGTCAAAATAGGCATTTTTAGATGTTATTAAAATACCAATTTTAGGCATAGTTTTATATGAAACGTGTACTTGCAAGTTTTTATGAACTTATCTTTTAAGGATTAAAATAGGTTTTCACCTAAAATCCGAAGTCTAGTCATCAAAATGGCTTAAGTTAGGATAGTATCTGAATAACAAAATTACGTATTGGTAGACAAAGCGGACGTTACAGAGGTTTTTCTCGGGGCACTCCCGTTCCCCTCTATCATTCCACCAACACTCTCCACTTCCCCCTCATTAGCCTATCATATACAATAGTAAAAATAGGTTGGGGTGAAGTCTGGGGACAGTACGGGTTTCCAATTCTGATATAGGAAGGGCTCGGGGCTTCGGGCCCCAGGAGCTGACCAGGCTATTCGTATGCGAACAGGACCTGGCTCTATCAAGGTCTGAGGCACGATGGTCCACCTGTCAGCGTCGGATTCACGAATGTCATCCAGGCCACCTATCGGGATTGGAAAATCATCGCATCTATAGGATGCGCAATGAGCCAAAACGTGCATGTACGGATCCGTCCTGGGTCCAGGCCTCTTAAAGCCAGCCAGCTAGCTAGAGTCAGAGTGTAAACAAAGTTATCAGTTCACTGCCATTTAAGCTATTATTACTATATAAGTAAGCAAGAGTTTATTATCATCTACACTCTAATAGTTTAACCCCAGCACTTCAGTAATGAACTCTGACCCCTGTATCTGAGAATATCTTTGCTACACATCTGTTGCTCGAAAGCAATAATTGATCGTATTACGTAAGCGATGACAGTATACAAATATTTTACGCATGAAGAGTATTTATTTTTCTTTTATACAACACACTCTTGCCTCCAATTTTCAAGAAACGCAATTGAACTAATTGAAAAGAAAGTGAGAAGCAAAAGAAGAAGGAAAGAATGAAAAGGAAAATTAAACATTCCTATATCTTAAAAAAAAGAAAGAAAAGAAACTCAAATTGCTACGTAAAAGAAAAAGTGAAGCCGAATTCTAATAATGACAAAATACTGTAAGTAAAAGTCCTGCGCCGTGGCGTCGTGGTGTAAGGCATCCTGCCTAGGACTCGCGTTACGGAATGCGCGCTGGTTCGAATCCTAATGGGGGAAGATGCACTTGGAGAGCTACGATAGGTAGCGAAATCCGGTTACGCAAACCAGCTATAACGGCTGGGGGGGTTCATCATGCTAACCACACGATACCTCCATTCTTGTTGGATGATCGTCCACCTCTGCTTCGGCATGTGGGCGTGAGGCCAGCAGTGGGCTGGTCGGTCTTGGCCCTTCGTGGGCTGTAGCGCCACGGATTATTATTATTATTATTATTATTATTACTGTAAGTAAAATAAATACAGTCCACACCTGTGTAGTAAAGGTTAGCGCGTCTGGCCGCGAAACCAGGTGACCCGGGTTCGAATCCCGGTTGGGGCAAGTTACCTGGTTGAGGTTTTTTCCGGCGTTTTCCCTCAACCCATTATGAGAAAATGCTGGGTAATTTTCGGTGTTGGACCCCGGATTCATTTCGCCGGCATTATCACCTTCACTTCATTCAGACGCTAAATAACCTGAGATGTTGATAGAGCGTCTAAAATAACCCAAAAAAAATAAGTAAATAAATAAATACAGTAACACAAAACAAATCCAAATACATGAAATAAATAAAAACGTAATATTTAAGACCTAATAAGCTACCGACGTAGCTAAGGCGCTTGTCTGCCGATCTGGACCTGCGCTCAAACGCGAGTTCGATTCCCGGTTGGGCTGATTACATGGTTGGATTTTTTCCGACGAATATCAGGTAAACTATGGCGAATTCTGGGCTTCATCTCGCTATCACCAATTCCATCGACGCTACATAACATAGTAGTTGATACAGCTTCGTTAAATAACCAACTAAAAAAATATGTAACACAGTTCCGCGCCGTAACCGTGTGGTCTAAAGGCCGGTTCACAATAAGCCGGGAACGTAAACGACAACGAGAACGAGAACGGAAATATTGATAAAATAAATGTATTTAAATGTGAGCGTTCACAATTAACTATTGTGAATGCTCACATTTAAATACATTTATTTTAACATTATTTCCGTTCTCGTTATTGTTGTCGTTTCCGTTCCCGGTGTATTGTGAACCAGCCTTAAGTCGGAATACCTTGGACTAGCGTTGCGGAATGAACGCTCATTCGAGTCTTCATGGGGAAGAAATTTCGGCCAATATGTAACACCGGTGCCCACCTTAGCATGTTGATGAATTTGGGGAGCTACAATGAGTAGCGAAATTCGATTTCGTAAGTCAGCTATAACGACTGGAGAGGTCATATTACTAACCATACATTACCCCCGTACTGATTGGCTTTTGCCCTCCACGGGCTGTCTTGCAATGGATGTGTGTTTATTTTGTAATGGTGGTGGTGATAGTGGTGGTAGTATAACAGCCATTCCATAGTTACGGGTGGGACATTCTTACTCAGTTTTTTTTTACTTCAAATTGCTATTATTACTTCAAACAATGCAATTTAACCTTTCATGTTTGAATTCTGCAAATGAAAAATATTATTCTACATAACGAATGTAGTTTAAACTTTTAAATGATATTAAGGTATAGTATTTAAAATTATTTTTTCAGAATTTGTTACGGGTGGAACTAAAATGGAAAAATAATTTTTGTGCTAGATATTAAATTTAATCAAACATTTTCTGTTTTTCTGTTATTGTCAGAACTTTAATGTCGATATTAATGAAGAAATGAAGATTTGAAAAATGTGGAATCATTTTTCCAAGCTCCATAACATATATATTCACCTAGGAAAATAGCTAAATAAAGTTGATGACAGTGTTACGGGTGGGACAAAAAAGACGAAGTTTAATTTATTCTGAATTTATTTTCCTTTTTGCATTCCAACAGATTTTTTTTATTTTGGTAGGTTATTTTACGACGTTTTATCAACATCTAAGGTTATTTAGCGTCTGAATGTGATGAAGGTGATGCCTGTAAAATGAGTCTGGAGTCCAGTACCGAAAGTTACCCAGCATTTCCTCATATTGGGTTGAGGGAAAACCCCGGAAAAACCTCAACCAGGTAACTTGCCCCGACCTGGAATCGAACCCGGACCACCGGGTTTCGCGGCCAGACGCGCTGACCATTATTCCACAGGTGTGGACCATTTCAACAGAACTTACTTAGAACTATTTAAATAGTAAATGACCCCCTGTTATTAACGTCTCTATGTACCGACTATATGGAGGTAACTGATCTCTATGCACCACACAGTACACAAAAATGTTGAAATCATATGGTAATTTTAGAAAAAAAAAAAATAGTTATATGACACTGACACAAACTATTTAAATTTGAGCGTCAAACAAAATTTAAAAATTTTGAAATCTCAAAATATTATACAATAATAATAAATAGGCCTAATAATACTTACTTACTTACTGGCTTTTAAGGAACCCGGAGGTTCATTGCCGCCCTCACATAAGCCCGCCATTGGTCCCTATCCTGAGCAAGATTAATCCAGTCTCTACCATGATATCCCACCTCCCACAAATCCATTTTAATATTATCTTCCCATCTACGTCTCGGCCTCCCCAAAGGTCTTTTGCCCTCCTGCCTCCCAACTAACACTCTATAAGTATTTCTGGATTCGCCTATACGTGCTACATGTCCTGCCCATCTCAAACGTCTGGATTTTATGGTCCTAATTATGTCAGGTGAAGTATACAATGCGTGCAGTTCTGTGTTGTGTAACTTTCTCCATTCTCCTGTAACTTCATCCCTCTTAGCCCCAAATATTTTCCTAAGCACCTTATTCTCAAACACCCTTAACCTATGTTCCTCTCTCATAGTGAGAGTCCAAGTTTCACAACCATACAGAACAAACGGTAATATAACTGTTTTATAAATTCTAACTTTCAGATTTTTTGACAGAAGACTAGATGACAAAAGCTTCTCAACCGTATAATAACAGGCATTTCCCATATTTATTCTGCGTTTAATTTCCTCCCGAGTGTCATTTATGTTTGTTTCTGTTGCTCCAAGATATTTGAATTTTTCCACCTCTTCGAAGGATAAATCTCCAATTTTTATAGTTCCATTTCGTACTAGCCTATATTCTGGTCACGAGACATAATCATATACTTAGTCTTTTCGGGATTTACTTCCAACCCAATCGCTTTACTTGCTTCAACTAGAATTTCCGCGTTTCCCCTAATCATTTGTGGATTTTCTCCTGACATATTCACGTCATCCGCATAGACAAGAAGCTGATGTAACCCGTTCAATTCCAAACCCTCTGTGTTATCCTGAACTTTCCTAATGGCATATTCTAGAGCGAAGTTAAAAAGTAAAGGTGATAGTGCATCTCCCTGCTTTAGCCCGCAGTGAATTGGAAAAGCATCAGATAGAAACTGGCCTATACGGACTCTGCTGTAAGTTTCACTGAGACACATTTTAATTAATCGAACTGGTTTCTTGGGAATACCAAATTCAATAAGAATATTATATAAAACTTCTCTCTTAACCGAGTCATACGCCTTTTTGAAATCTATGAATAGCTGATGTACTGTACTCTTATACCCTCATTTTTTCTCCAATATTTGTCGAATACAAAAAATCTGATCAATAGTCTATCTATTACGCCTAAAACCACACTGATGATCCCCAATAATTTCATCTACATATGGAGTTAATCTTCTCAAAAGGATATTCGACAAAATTTTGTACGACATCAACAAAAGTGATATTCCTCGAAAGTTCCTACAGTTAGTCTTGTGCCCCTTCTTAAAAATAGGTACGATTATGGACTCCTTCCATTGTTCTGGTACAATTTCCTTTTCCAAAATTGCAAGTACAAGTTTATAAATTTCGCTAGATAATGCCCTTCCACTAATAATAATAATAATAATAATAATAATAATAATAATAATAATAATGCTAATAACAACAATAATAATAATAAATAATATTAATAATAAATAATAATAATATTAATAATAATAATATTAATAATAATAATAATAATAATAATAATAATAATAAAAGTTACGAGCTTCAATTTGACTACTCATACATAAAGTGTTCAAGTTTCTCTTGAAGTAGAAAATTCCCCTATTTTATGGAATGGCTGAGTAGTAGCAGTAGCCTCGAAATTCAATGTGGACGAGAAATGTCCGACATAAATATATATTTTGCCTGAAGCCCTTTATAAGGGATCATGACTCTACGACAGTGGGCTCATAGCTTTATTTCCATCCTGGAGGATTGACTGATTGATTTCACGAGGACTGCATCCGGGATGTATCCTTGCACTTGGGCCATTTGCGCCCATTGTACACGCTGATGACTGTCGAAGTCCAACGGATGGCTCCAGTGGCATTCGTGAATCCGACGCTGACAGGCGGGTCATCCTTGCTTGGCCCTGCACGTAAGGTCTTACCGAAAGCCCGGAGCCTTAAGTCCTTATAATCCAGATCAGCATCGGAAACCCGTAGGCCTACTGCCCCCAGACCACCCCAGTCTATTTTTACTATTACAGATGATAGATGAAATGAGAGACAACTGTTGGTGGAGTGAAAGAGAGAAACGGGATTAGAATAACCTTCCGCAACGTCTATTTTGATCACTAGAAATTCCACCCAGACCTGAACGGGGATCAAAGCTGGGCCGCCTGGATGGAAGTCCAGCCGCCCTAGCACTGTAAGCTAACCACAGACGCGACTCACTCCGAAGGGAGCTATACGAGTATATGGATTTTATGGCCATTTAAAATCAATCGTCCTCTACTAGATTCGAACTCGTAAACATCGGAGTCAAAAGCTAGTATGGTACCCTTACGACAATTACTGAGGGATACTTCGGTATCTTGAACAAACTCAAATTGCTATGTAGATGGAAGGAAAAACCGAAGTCAAGTAATAGTAGCTAGGTTATTTTCTTTTTGATAGAATGTATACATGTAAAACGTAACGAAATAATTATTAAATAAAAATTAGAAAAAAAAAGAATGAAACAAGGGAGGAAAAAATAACTAAAAGCGGGAAGAAAACGTAAAAGAAAAATAACCATTCTTCTTACAAGGTTACATTACTGCTTGAAGAAAATACACCGAACGCTAATGAGGCTAAATTGTTTTGAGAGAGGCAGCGGGGGAAAAAAAAAAAAAGGGAAGGAAACAGGAAAAGAAGGAGTTTAACAAAGGCCAATGAACGTAGGGCAAGAAAGGAAAGAAGAATATAAGATAAGAAAGAAAACAAAGTAAAGATAAAGAAAAACAAAGAGAGTAAATGAAAGAAGGAAATAAAGAAACAATCGCTCTCAGAATAATCTATACTAATAATAGTAATAATAAATCTGTAGCCCAAAAATTTTCTGGTAATTTTCGATTTTCCAAAAATAATTGGTCCTAGCATATATAATTAACCACCCTGAAACCGAAAATCGCTTTTTGACAGTTTTGTTTGTCTGTCTATCTGTCTTATCTGTCTGTCTAGATGTTTGTTACCTTTTCAAGCGATAATGGTTGAACCGATTTATATGAAAATTGGAATATAAATTAAGTTCGTTGTAACTTAGATTTTAGGCTATATGACATTCAAAATACTTTATTTAAAAGGGGGTTATAAGGGGGCCTGAAATAAATAAATCGAAATATCTCGCTTATTATTGATTTTTGTGAAAAATATTACATAACGAAAGTTTCTTTAAAAATGATTTCCGATAAGTTTTATTCTTTACAAAATTCTGTTAGGAATGATATTTAATGAGATAAATGAGTTTTAAAATTAAAATAACGCCATCTAAGATGGTGCAATGAATTAAGAACAAATGACTTCGTCTATAAGGGGCCTTGGACATCAACAATCGAAAGCTATTAAATATAGCCTACAGAGAATGTTTCTGTGTTTGTATGAAGTAATATCAGAAGCTAAATTAATCGATTTGTATAATTAATTATTATTTCACCATTGGAAAGTGTAGTTTTTCTAGATGGACATAATGCTATAATGTTATTACAGTAACGTCTGAGTAAATCGAGGACAGGTAAGATTAAAATAGCTTCTTATGCACAGAAAATTTGATAGGTTATTTTGTACATTCGTTTTCTGTATTTCTTAAAATAATATTTATGTACACTCATTTTAATCTCAGAGAATTAACGAACAACGAGAGTGTATTGATTTAGTATGCAGTAATAGTACGTTAGCTTAGCAATCCATTATTTTATAATTCAAATTTTAACTATGCTCAATTAAATCGTGCTAAAATACATAAAATATATATGCAATAAATGCAATGCAAAAAAATTTGGGTAATGAGCGAAGCAGATTATCTTGCGCTGTTGTAAAAATTGTTCCCTGGATCAAACGTCCTATTTTAATTATGTAATTACTTTATATTTATTTCTAACAGGTGCAGCGGAGCGCACGGGTACGGCTAGTAAATAAATAAATACAGACATGAAAACATGAAAAAAGTGTAACGTACATAAAACAAATTTAGTTAAACATAAATAAATACGAATCCATTTTGCTGTTCGCAGAATCATATGAATCCTTCAACTGTTTTACTACATACGAAGCTGTTTACTTTTAAAATAAACAAACGAAGATCCTAGAATAAGAATTGAAGCACGACTTACTTGTAGAGCACAGAACAGAACCGGTTGAGAAGGCACCTCCTGATATATCACTGTACACTGTAATACCGTTTACCGATTCACTGAGCGAAAAGGATAACTGTCGCACAAAAACACACAACACACGCACAGCGCACAGTAACTGACCGGCACCAAGTGGTTGATCATCTGATCGCCGCGCTCGTTCAGTAAGGAGCTTTTCCTTTCAACAGCACTCTTTCTGTGATGGAGGGGGGTTGTGGTTGGTTGCTAAGGTGAGGTCGAGCTAAACAGAGGAGGAACGCGACTCATCGCGGTGATTAGAATGTGTGTGTCATAGTATGGTAAACACAGCAGTGCGTGTGGTGGGAAATGATCAAGAATGACTAAAAACTTACAGTGACTGAGTTACTCGAAATAGAAGCATTATGAATGAAATACGTTTCTTCTCCAATGGAATTAAAAAAAATATCGTTCTGCATCTTCTTCCTCCTATCTTTTTTTATATTTTAGTTGGTTATTTGACGACGCTGTATCAACTACTAGGTTATTTAGCGTCGATGAGATTGGTGATAGCGAGATGATATTTGGCGAGATGAGGCCGAGGATTCGCCATAGATTACCTTGCATCTTCCTCCTATCATTTCTTGTACTTTGTCTACTTTATTTCCATTCCTTCTCCTCTTTTGTTTCTTTCCTTCAGTCTTCTTTTGAGCTCCCCTTTTTTCTCTGTTATGTTTTTGTTCCGCTTATTTATCTTCCTCTCTTTCCGACTATTCATTATTTTATTCTCTATCTTTCCTTTTATCTCTCCCTTCTTATTTACCGTTTTCTATTTTTCGTCTGTTTCTTTTCTTTTATTTTTCCCCTTTTATTTACCCTTTTCTCTTTTTTGTTAATTAATTTTCTTCTGTATCTTCCCGTTTATCTCTCATTTCTTATTTATCCTTCTTTCTCTTTTTTCTGCTCATTAATTTTCTTCTGTTTCTTTCCTTTTATCTTTCTCTTCTTATTTACCCCTTTCTCTTTTTCTTCTGTTCATTAATTACCTTCTGTCTTTTTCCCTTTATCTTTCCCTTCTTATTTACCATTTTCTTTTTTTCTTTTTTACATTAATTTTCTTCTGTCTCTTTTCCTTTTTTGCATTAATTTTCTTCTGTCTCTTTTCTTTTTCATCTAATTTATCCTCTTATTTTTCTTTTTCTTCTGCTCATTAAACTTCCCCTGTCACTTTTCTTTTATCTTTTCATTCCGTCCCTTTATATTCTTATTCTTATTTTACTTTTGCTCACAAATCTCTTTCTGTCTCTTTTCTTCTATCGTTTTGTTCCTCTTATTTATCTTTTTGCTTCACTTTTTTCTATTGCTTATTAATATCCTTCTTGTCTCTTTCCTTTTATCTTTTCCTTCCTCTCACTTATCTGCTTTTTATTTTTCTTCTGCTCATAAATCTTCTTCTGTCTCTTTTCTTTTATATTTTCGTTCCCCTTATTTATATTTTTCGATTTTTTCTTCGCTTATTAATCTTCTTCTTATCTCTTTCCTTTTATCTTTTTTGTCCTCTCATTTATCTTCTTATTTTTATTTTTCTTCTGCTCATAATTCTTCTTCTGTCTCTTTTCTTTTATGTTTTTTTCCTCTTATGTATCTTCCTGGCGGCCGGGTAGCTCAGTTGGTAGAGCAGCTGGCTACGGACTGAAAGGTCCGGGGTTCGATCCCAGGACAGGATTTTTTCTCGTTGCCAAACTTTCAGAACGGCCCCGAGGTTCACTCAGCCTCCTATAAAATTGAGTACCGGGACTTTCCCGGGGTAAAAATCTTCAGAGCGTGGTGCCGACCACACCACCTCATTCTAGTGCCGAGGTCATGGAAAGCATGGGGCTCTACCTCCGTGCCCCCCAAGTGCCTTCATGGCATGTTACGGGGATACCTTTACCTTTACCTTTTATGTATCTTCCTACTTCCTTTTTTCTCCTGCGCGTTCATCTTCTTCGCTCTCTTTCCTTTTTTTCTTTTCCTTCATCTTATTTATCTTCTTCTCTTTTCTTTCATCTTATCCTTCCTCTTATTTATCGACATTCCTTTTTTCCTTCTGCTCGTTAATATTCTTCTCTTTTTTCATTTACCGTTAACTTCTTATTTATCTTTTTTCTTGTGTTCATAAATCTTCTCCTGTCTCTTTTCTTTTATCTCTCTCTTTCTCTTACTTATTTTTCTATATAATTTTTTTTTCTTTTTCTACACTTTAGTCTTCTTGCCTCTTTAATTTTTCCCTTTTCTTCCTCTTATTTATCTTTATATTTTTCTTTTTTCTTCTGCTCATTAGTTTTCTTGTCTATTCTCTTTTATATTTTTCTTAGTTATGTCCTATTTTCATTTTTTCTGTTGTTAATTAATCTTCTTCTGTCTCTTTTCTTTTGTTTTTCCCTTCCTTTCCTATATCATCTTGCTCTTCTTTTTTATTCTACTTATTAACCATCTTCTGTGTCTTTTCTTTTATCTTTTTCGTTTTAGTTATCTCTTTGTTTTTTTCTTTTGTTCATTAATCTTCTCTTGTTTCTTTTCGCCCTTCTCTTTCTTCCTCTTCTTTTATCAGTTTTCCTCTTACTTCCTTTTTATCTACTTTTTAATTTTCTTTTGCCTCTTTTTAAATCTTTTTCTTTCTCTTATTTATCTTATTTTTCTTTTATCTTTTGCCATTATTTTTCTTTCTTCTTATTTTGATCTCCTCTTTCTTCCCCTTTTACATTCACTTTCTTGCTCTTACTCTTCTTTTTGTTTCTTTCCATCATTTGTTTGCTGCTTACATAATCTTCTTCTCTCTTTCTTGGTCTTGATTCATTCTTCTCTTCCTCATATTAGCATTTTTACTTCATTTTTCTCTCTCCTATTATTTATCTTTTCCCTATTCTTCAATATCTTTCTTGTTATTACTCTTTGCTTTCCAACCTAGTGATGAATTTGGGGAGCTACGATAGATAGCGAAATTCAGTTACTAGAACGAGCTATAACGGCTGGGAGATCATTCACACAGGCCATCATGTTGACCACACTTTTCCCCTGTTCCGGTTGGATGATCGTTCGCATCTGCTGAGGTATGTGAACGTGAGGTCAGCAGTTGGCTGATCAACCTTGGTCCTTGATGGTTGTAGGACCACGGCATATTTATTTAATGACGTTGTATCAACTACTCGGTTATTTAAAGTCGAGCCACATTAAATTGTTATTACTAGACAGCGGAAAAAATGTCATTCGGATGTGAAGGTAACTACAAAGCGAGTAGTTTGTCTCGTCAGAGGGTTGTTGTTTACGTTGGCACAGCAGGCATACTAGAGGCGCGTTCAGGTAAGAACTGTTTTCGAATCGATGCTTCAGAAGGTGCCTGATATTTTGTGTACTTTTCTATAAACCCTTTAAAGTGAGGATTGTCCAACGTTTTGAATGGAATATTGCAACTTGTCATCATTCGACACAAATCCTGGAAAAAGTCATATTTCATATTTGAGGCGGAATTTGAACTTGAACCATTATTTTCTTCTAATATAGAGCAACATTTTTCATTTGTTTCTGTGTATTACATTGCTGTTCTATCGATTTTTTTGTTATCTTTTTAATGCACACATATATAACCGACACTTAATTGTTTCACCAGTATCACTACTAAAAATGTGGCCACCATATTCTTGTATTAAAGAATACACCCTATGTTTTTAACATCTGTCTTCGACATTATGATCACTTCACCCAACACAAATGAATACAGTAGCACCCCGATTATCCGTCATCCTATTAACCGATTGTTGGATTATCCGTCTTTATTGTGCAGGAAACGTATTGAGTACTGAACAATACATTAGTAACTTACGTATTTTTTTTTATAGAGAGTGATATTACAAACCTTTGCTCTTACATGTTCGAGTGACATGTTTAATTTCTCTCCATAATGTCTTCCAGAAGTGCCGAAAGAATGCATGTTGTGCTGAGTATCGAAGAGAAGTGCATATAATTGAGTGGTTTTGGAAAAGAGGAACTGTGGTTCATCTCGCATCGGAATACGAGATTGTAGTTAAACTGTGCGAGATTTCATAAAAAAAAACAAGGATAAAGTGTATAAATTACTTAAATCTATAACATGAGACGTATACTTTTTGTATCTTTCCTCGAAATCCATCATAGAAGTTTCCTTGACCCTTAGAAACCCGTCATTGACATTCATTCATTCATAGTGTTGTCACTGCAAACCCAGCATTCGCCAATCTTTCCTGTTTTCTGCCTTTCTCTTAGTCTCCGCATATGATCCATATACCATAATGTCTTCAATTATTTGATATCTTCTTCTGCCCTGAAATCTTTTTCCGTTCACCATCCCTTCCAGTGATTCCTTCAGTAGGCAGTTTATTCTCAGTCAGTGACCCATTCAATTCCTTTTTCTCTTCCTGATCAGTTTCAGCATTATCTTTCTTCACCCACTCTTTCCAACAGAGCTATTAGGTCTATACTTAAAACTTCTGATCCACTACGTAATGTGTTAAAACACATGATCACGGAGAAAATTACGAAACTGTATTATGCAACGCTTAATTTATGAAAGTCTTCTATGGTACTGATTATCCGATTTTTTCGATTAACCGTTCAGATCACCCTCTTCATTACCACGGATAATAGAGGTTCTACTGTAATATGTTTACGTATCTCAATGTTCTCTGTTCACGTACGGACGAGGACTGACTGAGAACGCAGAGTGGCAGTTGTTTTCGGTGTTCGCGTGGTGCTCTCTGCGGACGGTACCGTGTTGTACCTACCTACTTGGGAAGCGTGCACACCTCATGCTATAGTCTATGCGTAAACCGTAAACATGACTTTTATTTTACTTTTTTTCCGCTGTCTAGTTATTACTCTTTGTCTCATTGCCACAACTTTATTACTCATCATGTTCTGCACTTTCTTTTTCGTTTTATATGTACAGGGACATCATTTTATTTTTACTTCAATTTTTATTGTACCTGAGTTTTTTAATGTACTTCACTCCCACCCCTTCTACTAATGAAGTTCAACCGTCCTCCACACAGATCCAAGACTGTATGTCATAGTAGCCTTACGGTCATAGTAAACAGTACGTTCCAAAAATATGTTCGCGTTTTCCAGTGACGAAAGAGCTTTCAATATTGAATCATTTTCGCACAGGTACTGTTGTCCAGTTGCCTACGTCGTATCCCGGTTTCCCCCACCTGCTTCTATTCGCCAGCTAGTGGCTGGGCTGTCTTAGCTCTTTTCTGAGGACATTAATTTCTCTTAGGAATTGGACGACTACGTAATATTTTACAACTGTTTAAAATAACTTAAGTAGATAGGCATCGTTAAGTAATTAACTGTCACGTGATTTCCTCCCTTTCTATGACCCTACGACATAACTACTTGGACGGACAGTAGATAGTATGTCTGAGTAATTTTATCTTTTCGGATCGGGCAGAAGTGAAGATTGAATTTACAGTAGGCCTACGTAAGGTATTATTTTATAGAGTAGGTACAGAATTATTTCAACATGAGTTACTAGTACGAAAGACGAAACTGGTAATTGGAATTAGGTATAATATTCTAGTGCGATAATATGCACATTAGAACTGAAGCCTGTATCGAAATGAACGGCCACCATTTAAAAAAAATGTGTTTAAATATCCATATTATGATTATTTTTTAATTTAACTTCATTCTCTATATTGTACGCTAATGTGCTGTAGACAATATAATATACACTGCATAATGAATACGTCCACATGGACAGCTCAGTTTGTGAGTAAAAACACTCATTGTTAATATGCTACTGTACTGTACTTTGATTAAACAAACAACCTAATGAAAATGATCAAACTCAAAAGCGCGATATTTCCTAGTTTACGTAAATGGATGAACTACTTTTCTTCCCTTCTATACCTAGTAAAGTGATTTGTTTATATATTACGCCAGTATCATCGAACTCCAGTCGTGGAAGGGGTAGCAAACAACGTTGATCCAGAGGTATAGCCAAGTTAATATTAAAAATGTTAGTAAAAATAAAATGATGTCCTTGTATAAGCTATTAAGCTTCTTCTTTCTCTTTGTATTCATTGCCGTTTTTTTCTTTCTAATTTTTTTATTCCATTTTTAATCTCATTCATACTCTTTCATATTTCCTTACCTTATTGTCTTTGTTCAGTTTTCCCTTTCTCACATTAATCTTTCGATCTATATGTTTAACATTTACATCTCTTCTTCCCCTATCATATCTTTATTTTCTTCTCTCTCTTTTTCATTCTACTATTTATTGTTTTATTATACTGTGATAGCAGCCTACGACTTCTTACAGCCACTTCGGACACAATGTTATGTCTGATTTCGTTACACAAAATGTTTTTATGACCTAACAGCACTGTTCAAAGTGTCGACCACTAACTTCTCCGCACAAGCATCACAGAGGAACAAGAAATTTCGCCGCACTCTCTCGAACATCCTCGACGGCTGCTAAGCGACGCAGCTGACATCCTAGCTGCAAGCTTCCTCCACATTAGGGACCTATGCTGAAGTTGAAATTTATTGGGTTACAATATGGAACTTAATGGATTTCAAAGAGCTTAAAATCAAGTGTTAGAACACATTTTCAGATAATGGGTATCATCAATATACAGCAATGATATCAAAGCAAGCGCATTTTTCTGACCTTGACGTCGTGCGCGGGCAGCAAGCACTAAGTATGGAAAGAGGAAGGGTTGTGTATATGAATAAGCAACTTGTTGGATTAAGAAAACAGTGGTGCACAAACTTCAAACGGAACGTGAAATTTTATGTCGTTATTTTTATATGGCTTCTTTCTGTTTAATATCATCTATATTGTCTGTAAAACAAAAGTACTAATATCAATTTCTTAATATTGAAGTTGTGTTTTAAATGTTAATAACACAATAAAGTATTAAGAAGGAATATTCACATAAATTCAATAGTAGTACAACTATACGGTACTAAATGGATGAAAGACATCAATCATAAAGAAAGTGATATCCCCAAAAAAGAGACTGAGTATGACATGATAAGTTGGAATTTATATTGATGGTACCTTTAGCCTTATAAAAATAATCAATAAACTAATCAAAACAATATTACAGTACAAAGCAAAGGTACCTAGATGCTGTATATGTTTTAAGTGTAACTAATATTCCATAACAAAACTCTTATCGCATTATGCTTTTAAGGTGATATTGGTGAGCAACTTCCTATCATCAGAATATTAAATTATTTTCTCGAAATCTGCTGAAGCTATAGAGCTGACATTTTTACAACACATGGGTACGTATCTTTTGCTTATGATGTATCAGTAGTTGCTTTGTTAATTAATTTCCTTACAAACAATTTCCATGCGAATATTTTCAAAATTTTCAACACACTATCTTCAGTAATACGTATTTATGGTTTATTAGATTGACGAAAATATTCTGTAAGGCTACTAAATAAATAGACCTATATCTGAAAATTTCACTTTTCTATTAAAAAAGTTGAGAAAATATTTCTTTTGAATAAAAAAAAATCAAACTTGTGAAAAATGAGCATTAATATTAAAACTTTCATTCTTGTAATGCACTTAAACTTCTCAGACAAATCTAAAAATTAACATGGATACAGTTTTAATGAGTTCTCTTTCCTTTATCCATTGAATCAGTGCTGGCCATCCCTGAATATAGCTCGACCAAGCGGCATATACTACCTCTTTTGTCTCTCTTTCCTTTCCGCTGTAAATCGCTCAGGCTCTCCTGAGCTCTAAAGCGCGCGCTTGCTCCTGTGGGCATCAATTGACATGCCTGGGTTACAATATGGAACTTAATGGATTTCAAAGAGCTTAAAATCAAGTGTTAGAACATATTTTCAGATAATGGGTGTCATCAATATAGAGCTATGAAAATATTGTGTCATGGTAGTCAATAGAGAACACCACAAAACATGAGAGGGAACTTTTTATTCCCATTAAAATGTCCAACAGCAATACTACTGCGAATGCGCTGCGAATACAGATCAAACGAATGGTCGCACAAGTCTGTAGCTGGTCTCGATGCCGAGATATTACTGAGAGAGATCTCGCGCCGTGGCTATCTAATACGAACTTTGGCGCCCTCATGCTCGTAGCAAGGATAGTTGTCGTCATTGGGTGGGCACACAAGTGCATCATGGTCTCCCCTGACTACTAATAACGTTAGTATTCGGATGTGGCTCGTTACAGTAAGCATTAGAATTTCTGTCAATTTTGTTACACCACAGATCCCGGAACACATGCCTATACTCGGTGGGGGAAAGACTTATTCTACGTCAAAATAAAGGAACAGCTAACCTGGGTTCCCAAGTAGCAGCTGAAGAATGTTATGTAATGTAATTGTGTAGGTAGGTTTTGACAGTATATGGTGTGTACTTTTTAAGTTTGAACGGATATGTCTATAGCAATATCACTGATTATAATTCCAGTGAAGAATGTCATGGTTATAATATAACAAACTGTAACATGTATGTAACACCAAAACATAATTTGTCTATGTACAATATATCAGCCATGATCCTAGGTTTAAAATTGTTCAAATACCTGAAAATACACTATCTACCAAAAAGTAACTGGGCACTGTTTTTGCCCCTTTAGAACCTCGTGGTACCACCTCTTGTTGCTATAACAGCAGCCACCCTGTCAGGCATGCTCTCCACTAGTTTGTGTAGGATATCCACTGGAATGCGTCGCCATTCCTCTTGCAGTTGGACAATGGAAGTTGGCCGCATCTCCCGAGACCTCAATCGCCGGTCCAAATTGTCCCAAAGGTACTCAATGGGATTGAGATCAGGACTCCGTGCAGGCCAGTCCAACCGGTAACATTATTATCTGCATACCACTGCACAGTAGCGGCCGAAACATGGGGCCAACTTCCATTGTCCAACTGAGTGCCATGTTGCAAGAGGAATGGTGACGCATTCCAGTGGATATCCTACACAAACTAGTGGAGAGCATGCCTGATAGGGTGGCTGCTGTTATAGCAACAAGAGGTGGTACCACGAGGTTCTAAAGGGGCAAAAACAGTCCCAATTACTTTTTGGTAGATAGTGTATTAAACAAATCAGAGAGAAAACATTAATGAGGAAATTGGTCAAAGAATATTTAGTCATACTATGTCCTTATGATAACAATGTTGTTAGAGCATGATGTATATTTAATATTGTTTTTTACTTTATTTTTAGTTACATTTTATATTGTTATACTAGCCGTACCCGTGCACTCCGCTGCACCCGTTAGAAATAAATATAAAGTAATTACACAATTAAAATAGGAAATTTGATCCAGGAAACATTCCTGTTTGATAGAAGGATAAATCGTTTAATATGTTACTTAATTTAAATTGTATTTAAAAACATTAAAATGCGATCATTTTGGTCCAGAGATCACTCATTTGGTGCAATGACAATTCCTTTAACATGTTTGTTAATTGTTATTACATGCAATCATAGTTTAATGAAGATTGACATAATATCATTTAGTTTTAATGTGTAAACTTTATATTACTTGCTATATGTTTCCATTGAATTATGGTAATAACTTAATTTTAACCCTTGTTTTCTACGTCTTCAGTAAATGGCGCTTGGCCCACTATGGTTCTGAACCCTTCAAATAACTTAAATGGTGATACAGCATATATAGTGATATGTAATTATATTTCTTTCTTTAAAAAATGTAAGAATTCACGATCTCCTATGTACCATTGCCATGGAATGAATAAATGTGTTTTTTCTTCCTACTCAAAAATTTTATATTTTGCACATAGGAGTTATTGCAGGAACAACACTATAATCTGAGGCGGCGGTGAAAATGTATTGTATTGTTATTTTGAAAGTCTTGTATATCCTTTAATCGATATTACTTCATACAAACACAGAAACATTCTCTGTAGTCTATGTTTAATAACTTTCGTTTGTTGTTGTCCAAGGCCCCTTATAGACGAAGTCATTTGTTTTTTATTTCATTACAGCGCTTTAGATGGCGTTATATACATTTTAAAACTCATTTATCTCATTAAATATCAGTCCTATCAAAATTTTGCATAGAATAAAACTTATCCAAAATAATTTGTAAAAAAAGTTTTGTTATGTAACATTTTTCACGAAAATTAATAATAAGGGAAATATTTCGATTTATTTAATTCAGGCCACCTTATAACCCCCCTTTTAAATAAAGTATTTTGAATGCCATATAGCCTAAAATCTAAGTTACAACGAACTTAATTTATATTCCAATTTTGATATAAATCAGTTCAGCCATTATCGATTATCGCGTGAAAAGGTAACAAATATCCAGACAGACAGACAGACAGACAGACATACAAACAAACATTTCAAAAAAGCGATTTTCGGTTTCAGGATGGTTAATTATACATGTTAACATCAATTATTTTTGGAAAATCGAAAATTACCAGAAAAAGTTTGGCTACAGATTTATTATTAGTATAGATTTTAAAATTGTGACTTGTCTTATAACCTTTGTTTTTTCAGGACAAATCAACCTACCTACCTACCTACCTACCTACCTATTTACCTACCTACCTACCTACCTACCTATCTACCTACCTACCATAGTTATTTCTAGATGTAGCTGAATTGCGTAAGTGAAAACTAGAATTTCCTAAAGAGCTTTGTCACAAATAGAATTTCCTCGTGTTTTGACGGATTTCGCGTTCTGACTGTAACATATAAGCCTACATAAATTTGGGACACACTGTATTGGCATTTAACGATGTTGCTCGCCATTATAGCTGTTGCTTCCGAGATTTGTGAGTTCAAATAAGGCGAATGATTTTAAAGCGCGATAAAATCCTTAGTTTGACTTCCTGCGGAAAGGAAGTAAAGCTATTGATCCCGTGTCGTAGAGCTATAGTACGTAATATGAGGACAGGACTTCAGAGAGAATTTATTGGCTATTTCTCACCAATACTGAATATGGACGCTGAACAAACTCTGCAGACGAAAACGACGTTAAAGAAAACACTACTAATAGTTTATACCGCCGCTACCCTGCTAGCACCACGGCCAGACCAAGAATTGTTCAATCAGGGCACGTACATACATTATTACATTACATGCAGTTTGTGTGAAGAACTTGATATTTTGGTTAGGGAATGGTTTTGTTAGGCTTGTTGTTGACGCAGATCTGAGAAGAATTTCAAGTTTGGAAGGCAGATGCAATCATTATCTCTTGTCTTTTAAAACTATTTTCACTACGTCCAGCGCAGGTCATGAGAAACCTGTGCTGTAAATGGCTGCCAGCGGAGTTTGTTTTTTGTTGGTATCATATCAGTTCAGGTGGTCATTGAACTATGGACCAGGATGAAGGAAATATGATCGATCGACGTGACGTGATGAAGATATCCTTTAATCAATATCTCTACCGCCTTATGGATATAATATTTATACGGATCAGCCGCAGTTTAATGGATGGTGTCTTCTGATTACAAGAAATTAGCGTTCGATCCTAAGTGTAGCTTTGATAAGAGGAACTTGATATGGGACATGTTTCCTGCGAATAATTGGAGGAGAGAAATAAAACAATTGCAGCATTAATAGCGAGAAAATTCTGATTTCAAGAATTTGTATCTGTGTCAAATACTAAATAATAATAATAATAATAATAATAATAATAATAATAATAATAATAATAATAATAATAATAATAATAATAATAATAATAATAATAATAATAACAACTTTAACGGCAGACCTTACAAAATCATGAAGCCAAAATCTCTTTAACCTCTTCACTAGAAAGTATACTGTAATAATAATAATAATAATAATAATAATAATAATAATAATAATAATAATAATAATAATAATAACAACAACAACTTTAACGGCAGACCTTACAAAATCATGAAGCCAAAATCTCTTAACCTCTTCACTCCTGTTGTAGAGTATACTATAATAATAATAATAATAATAATAATAATAATAATAATAATAATAATAATAATAATAACAACAACAACAAATTCGTGGAACAACTAGAAAAACTTTAACGGCAGACCTTACAAAATCATGAAGTCAAAATCTCTTAACCACTTCACTAATAGAGTATACTATAATAATACTTACTTACTTACTGGCTTTTAAGGAACCCGGAGGTTCTTTGCCGCCCTCACATAAGCCGCCATTGGTCCCTATCCTGAGCAAGATTAATCCAGTCTCTACCATCATATCGATATAATAATAATAATAATAATAATAATAATAATAATAATAATAATAATAATAATAATAATAATAATCCGTGGCGCTACAGCCCATGAAGGGCCAAGACCTACCAGCCGGCTGCTGGCCTCACGGCCACATGCCGAAGCAGAGGTGGACGATCATCCAACCAGAATTAAGGTATCGTGTGGTTAGCACGATGAGCCCCCCAGCCGTTATAGCTGGTTTGCATAACCGGATTTCGCTACCTATCGTAGCTCCCCAAGTGCATCACGATGTTGGGTGGGCACCGGTCCCATACACTGGCCGAAATTTCATGAGAAAATTTCTTCCCCCATGAGTACTCGAACCAGCGCGCATTCCGTAACGCGAGTCCTAGGCAGGGTGCCTTAGACCGCGACGCCACGACGCCACGGCCTATATAATTTTCTTTTAATATTTTTGCAGTGTCTTGGATACTTTCGAAAATTTTGAAAAATTAAATTTGATAGAAATGAAGAGTATCACTTTTGCAACATTTCTATACCATAATTATAAATTAGAATTTAAAATTTTGTGGCCCCAAGAGTCAAAATTGTCCCAAAATTTGATTTTCTGTGAAGACTTGATTTGGGATTTTTGGAACCCCAGAATGATTATGTGACCGACTTTTTGTTCAATTTTAAAAAAATGTAAATTCGGGACTGAAGAGGTTAAGGGGAGACTGAAAGGTCTATAGTGCTAAAATCAAATTTACCGAATTGATGTTCTATTTTCTGTGGAAATATTCAAGATAACGCTATGAAAATGTTATAGAATGTATGTTCATGTCTTGTAAGTTTCTTTCTCATCAAGATACTATTCTTTCAAAGTAAAATATAACAGTTTTTAATTTGGCGTTATTTTAGTGATTTTTTTTTTTTAGTTTTTATTTTTATGGTGTCATTATTTTCCTATCTCTACCACAGCAGATCCACATAACCATAATATGTTATGAATGGGTGATAAAATTTTCATAGATTGAGCCTATGCAGTTACTGAGAAAATGGGAAACATATCGTCGTTGTTCCTGCACTAACTCCTAAGTGTCAGATTTATCGATTTTCAGACAGATTTTTGCTCTATTAAATAACTTTAATAGTGATACAGCAAATAATAAAATCTCTTATATGAAATTATACTTCCTTGTTTCGAAAATGCAAGAATTCAGTCTCCTATGTACAGCTGTCATAGAATGGATAAATGTGTTTTTTCTTCCTACTGAAAATTTTTATATTTTGCACATAGGAGTTATTGCAGGAACAACGACGATATGCAAAACAACGCAGTAAAAAATATGCTGTTTTACAGACGAGGAATCATCCCTGAATTGTTGCTACCTTAAATACCAACAAGAAGCGTCGTAATAGGAACAAATGTTGCTAACCTAAGCAACGTAGTTTTCACTATAATTTAAAACAAACCACAACCTTCTAAACAGTTCCTGAGTTGTTGAATTTTAACTGAAGAGGTGCTCATGAAAAAATATGGATCGTGCAGTAACATAATTAAAAAATTATTTAAAATACTAATATTAATGGAAATTACATCGAATTAAACAAAAAATTCAAATATTGATATGCTAAAAAAATTAACGGTTACAGATGCAGGGAGAAGAAGGTAGTGTGATTGAAATGATAGAGGAAAACTGGAATATCCGAAAGAGAAAGCTCTCTGTAACGTCTGCTTTGTCTGCCACGTATCCCATAATGACCTGGACGGAGTTGGAACTCGGACCGCCTGGATGGAAGATCAGCGCGGTAGCATTTGATCTATAGACGCAGCTATCGTGGGATTAGTACGATATAAAATCTTACGCTAGTACAACACAAGATAAACATTCACTCTCTAGACAGATTTAAACTTCTAGAACTTGCGAACGTTCTCATGGGGACAGATACAGTTAATTTTTTTATGCTCGACCATGCCGAAATGTAGTAATTATACACCTGGTAGTAGCCCTTTAATGCACCTCATTAAAGTACATCTATTCATTACAATTCAGTCGTTCAACCAATGAGAAATCTCCATTGTACTCATTGTAGAATTATAAAACCGCAAGTATCGATTATTCTCGGATATGCAATCGAAAGACAATTAGCAAAAAGTCACGGAGGCTGGAAATCCAATACTGTCGCAGGAGGTTATGTTCTGTTACTATAATAATTAGCGTTAATTGTAAATAATATTCAAATAAATTCAATTTGTCATCTCGTTTTTCAATGTCTAATTTAATTTCAATGTTATATCAATATTAATATTTATTTTACTCTCTAGATTATATCAAGGTCAATGTGGACATCTGTTCCTCGGAAAAAATAAATACTTTCGCGTCTGCGCACATCTCACAATTTACGAGCTATGCACAAGGTCACTTCTGCTCTTCAGTCACATAGGAATAAAATGAATACTTCTGAATAATTTCAAGTTAGAAATATGGTCGAGTATAAAAAGTCGTATGAAACTTGTCTATAATGGTAATTAAGACGCTCGTATGAAAATTATGAAACTCGCTTGCGCTCGTTTCATAAACATACTCGCGACTTACTACCATTATAGGCTCGTTGCATAATGTACTATTCTTCCACCATGTTAATAATGTCAAAACAAGTGCTTGTACAAATTTGGCCACTCGAGCGCAATTACAAGGGCCATAAAAGTGTTGCCCTGGGGGCGTTTACAGGAAGAAAACACAGTTTTATTGGAAAAATTTATTGGAACAGATACAACTGTTGAGCTATTTTTCAACATATTCCCCACTGAAACTGAGATATTTGTCATACCGTGGGATTGAGAGGGAGGCGCAGACGGCTGCCACACGCTGGTTCCGATCCCAGGCGGCAGACTTCTGCGACACAGAGATACAAAAATTTGATCGCAAGGTATGACAAATGTCTCAATTCTGGCGGGAAATATGTTGAAAAATAGCTCAACTATTGCTGTACAGTGGAAGCTCTTAAGTTCGACAGAAATCAAGTTCGACATCCTACAGTTCGACTGCTTACGTAGGAGAATTAGACACGCCCCTATAAGGGCACTAAAAAACAGGTTTGCCATTTGAAAGGGAATTGGTTCTATGTTTTGTAGTGATACTTTTGTTAAAGGAAAACAGAATATATTATTGATTAGGACATCCATATTGATCGCTGATTGTAAATTAATGAACTCTTCTTTTTCTACTTGAGAATTGTGCCGTTTGTGTGACGGAACTGTCGAAACCCACTGTGGTACTAGAAGCGCATACACAAGTCTCGGGGCGGGCAGGAAATGCAAGTACAGTACTGTATTCGTTGATGGATAACCAATAAGAATTTGTATTCATTTCACCTGCCGCATCCACTAACCTTATTGGACTGAACTTTCAATTCTGTTTTGTCGAAATTAGGAGAGTCCACTGTATCTGTTCCACTAAATACACTTTTTGCTGGTTGAGTGGAAGAGAAGGCCTTACGGTCTTAACTCTGCCAGCTAAAATAAATTATTATTATTATTATTATTATTATTATTATTATTATTATTATTATAATAAATCTTTCCATGAAATTGTTTTTTTCTTACTGTAAACAGCCGCAGGAAAACATATTATTTTATTGCCCTCATAATTGCGCTCGAGTGGCCAAATGTGTACAAGCACTAGTTTTGATATTATTAGCATGGTAGAAGAAAAAAGAATAACTTTTTTACCTGCCCCATGACAATGTTTGCTTGTTAGACTATAGCTTGATTGCAGCGTTAAAACTGCGCCTTAACAACTGCTTGAACAGCAGTTAACGTCACCACTGACGAATGTGTATCAATAATGTCAGTGGCTTTAAAAGCAAAGTTATGCACAGGACTGTTTACACACCCACATACCACAACGTGTGGAAGTATGTTCCATTCACGATCTCTTGCGCATTTTTTCGCATTAGAAGGTAGCAAGAAAGTGTCAGAATCCACGCTGGAGTAACGGCAACTTTCTGAGTAACTGCTATTACTATGCGGAAACCACTACCAGGCAAAAAGTCGTTCGGTACGTTTCATTCCAAATGCAATTAGAGTCAACACGGGACATGATCTGCAAACAACTACAGACTATAAACTTCTAACAGAGTCAGTTTGTAATCAACTGTGGTTCGGACCACATCATTACACTGGGTAGAACATTATTATTAGTAGGACTAGAAATTTGATGACCTATAAATAATGAAAAAATGTCCTAAAACAATACATTTATGACCTAATAACCTTTCAAAAATGCTCTTATAAATGCCCTAAAAATTGATCTTATATAATTGGCTTAGTAGGAAAAGAGGTTTTATGGTCTATGGCGAGTCCTCGGCATCAACCCCTCTGATTTGATTACCCCCCTTTGAAGCGGTGGATTTTCAGGGAGGCAAGGGAGGCCGTGCCTCCCCTAATATTTTACCAGGACACAGTATGGCAGTAATAATTTCAGCTGAATTAAGATCACAGATAAGTTACAGCAAATGACGAACATTTTTACTTTTATATTAATTTTATTATTCACTACGACTAAGATGTAAGTTACGTAAAGTCGACCACATTCAGTTGGTGATGCCCGCTCGCTATACTGTAGATAGTACAAATAATTCGTACTAAAAATAACAGATAGCGCCGTAAACTGTATAGTCGACATCTAGCAGCCTGCTGTGTCTATGCGAGAGAGGAGTCTGCTACATGACGCTACTCCCCGGTAACCATGACAACAGCAGTTCAACCAATAAGATAGCTGGTTAGAAGAGTGTTTAAACTTGATAGAACGCGCGAGGGGAGCCGATTTGGAGACGTCCTACCCACTGCTGACAACTGTACTGCTTATAGTCACGGCTGGTTTCTGCTGTACTGGGAAGCTCTCTCTCTTTCTCTCTTTTTGGTTTTAGAAAATTGAGTCACGTGTTGTTAGTTTTCTCTCCCTGCGTAAAAGTTTTCATTTATGTTGTTTGATTTTCTCTTGTTTGTGGGTGTTCTTGTTATTTTATTCTTTTGTGTTTATTTATTTATTTTATTGGGTTATTTTACGACACTATCAACATCTAGGTTATTCTTTTTGTTACGAGATGTAGTTACTTATACAATATTTTAAATATATCGAGAGTTTAGAAACAAATGCAGATTTGTCTCTAGCTTCTTCTAGTAGCAGTTATTCAGTATGTTGTGGCCTATTGGATCGGTTTGCGAAGAAAGAGGAACATCGAGTTAATTTGCTATAAAATTAGACTATGCAATAGTAATGAGCAAGCCCCGGATTCTTAGGTTCGAATCAATTTTGTTGCTATCTACTTACTCTCGAAATATTGCTTTTCTTATTCGTTTTATGTAGCAAAGCTTAACATTCTTACATTCAATATTACCTAAAAAGATCTAATTCGTAGCTTAGGACTTGGAATGTCCTAAAGAGAGGCAACCTTTACCAAGCCGTTGTAATATATTAATGGTATGTTGTTTATTTTTATTTTTTTTTCCCGTAAAATCATATAAATTCCTAAACATAAGATTTAAAATCCTAAAACATAAATTGGAAAACCTAATTTTAATTTCTTAAAACCTATAACTTCTGTGCTTGGTAATGAGGTACGTCACAGGCCTTATATTTTTATATTCTCATCATTCACGTCTTGGCCTCCCCAACTTTCAAACCCACCGTCCGCTACTGCCTCTTTGCTTTGATTACCTGGTTGGGTTTTTCCGAGGTTTTCCCCAACCAAAAGGCAAATGCCGGGTAATCTTTTGGCGAATCCTCGGACCTCACCTCATCTCACTACATCTCGCCAAAATATTGTAAAAAATTGCACAAAATTGTAAAAATTGTAGAAAATTACTAAATTGTAAAACTGTAAAAATTTGTTAAAATTGTGATTGTAATATTGTAAAATTTTGACTTGTTCCACATCTTAAAGCTTCATTGCTCATATAAGATCTATGGAATAAAATGAATGAATGAATGGAAAATGAATGAATGTACTACTTAATATTTAGACTAGTAATTAAATTAAATTCTAGTACCAACATTTCAGTTTATTAAATTTTACATAATTTTTTCTTAGTAGTACACTTTAATTAATTATTTTACCTGATATAGTTTCCATGTAGTCCACCACAAGGCCACTCTTATCAGGAATAATACGTATTGAGGAGTCTATAGTGAAGGGTGGTTGCCAATATTTGTATAGAAAAACGATTAAAATATTATACAAAATAACGGGTATTAGCCACCGGCGTAGCTTGGTTGGTTAAGGCGCTTGCCTGGCAATCCGCAGTTGCGCTCAGGTGCGGGTTCGATTCCCGCTTGGGCTGATTATCTGGTTGGGTTTTTTTCCGAGTTTTTTCCCAACCGTAAGAAAAATGTCAGGTAATCTATGGCGAATCCTCGACCTCATCTCGCCAAATATATCGCTATCACCAATTCCATCGACGCTAAATAACCTCGTAGTTGATACAGCGTCGTTAAATAATCAAGTAAAAATAATGGAGATTTATGGCCAAAATTAAATGAAAATGCCTCAAAAATGTCCGAAAAAAACAAAAGATGCTCTTATGAGTTGAAACAGGCACAAAATGCAAAAAATGCTCTAACAAATATGTCTTAAAACACTCAGTTTATCACATAACATATAAATACTGCAGCAGCAATGTTTCTGGCTTACTAGAAAAAAGATGCAATTTCATCAAAATCCTAGCCCTAATTATTATTATTATTATTATTATTATTATTATTATTATTATTATATTATTAGACTATTATTATTATTATTATTATTATTATTATTATTATTATTATTATTATTATTATTACCTACTTACAACAACTTTTAGAGAACCCGCAGGATCATTGCCGTCCTCACATAAGCCCCCATCGGTCCCTGTCCTGAGCAAGATTAATCCAGTCCCTACCACTATATCCAGCTTCCTTGAAATCCATTTTAATATCATCCTCCCATCTACGTCTCACAAGCAAAAACATTCTTATGGTGGGGGGCAGATAAATTTTTTTTTCACAATGTTAATAATGCCAAAAGAAGTGCTTACACAAATTTTGACCACTCGACCGCAATTACGAGGCCTTCCAGAAAGTAATTTTCTCTGGGGCCGTTAACAGAAGAAAAGCACAATTACATGGAAAGATTTATTGAAACAGATACAGAAATTGGTGCGCTATTTGTCAACATAATCTCAACTGGAATTGAGACATTTGTCATACCATGGGATCAATTTTTTATATCCTTGTGTCATAGAAGTCAGCCGCCTGGGTTCGGAACCAGCATTTGACAGCCGTCTGCACCTCTATGTCGATCCCATGATATGACGAATGTCTGAATTCCGGTGAGGAATATTTTTTAGTAGGTTATTTTACGACGCTTTATCAACATCTTCAGGTTATTTAGCGTCTGAATGAGATGAAGGTGATAATGCCGGTGAAATAAGTCCGGGGTCCAGCATTTGCTCATATTGGGTTGAGGGAAAACCCCTGAAAAAACCTCAACCAGGTAACTTGCCCCGACCGGGGATCGAACCCGGGCCACCTGGTTTCGCGGCCAGACGCTCTGACCGTTACTCCACAGGTGTGGACGGTGGGGAATATGTTGAAAAATAGCTCAACAATTGCTGTGTCTGTCCCAATAAACTTTTCCAATGAAATTGTGTTTTCTTTCTGTTAACGGTCCCTGGTGAAATTATTTTTTTCGGCCCTCGTAATTGCGGTCGAGTAGCCAAAATTTGTATAAGCACTTCTTTTGACATTATTAACATGACAAAAGAAAAAAAAACTTTTTTATCTGCCCCCATCAGAATGTTTGCTTGTCAGCCTCCTCAAAGTATTTTTCCCTCCGGCCTCTCAACTAACATTCTATATGCTAGTTAAGGGATTCGTCCATAGGTGCTACATGCCCTGCCCATCTCAAACGTCTGGATTTAATGTTCCTAATTATGTCAGGTGAAGAATAAAATGCACGCAGTTCTGCGTCGTGTAACTTTCTTCATTCTCCTGTAACTTCATCCCTCTCTGCCCTAGATATTTTCCTAAGCACCTTATTTGCAAAATATCCTTATAACCTTAGTGCCTCTCTCAAAGTGAGAGTCCAAGTTTCACAACCATACAAAACAACCGGTAATATGACTGTTTTATAAATTCTAACTTTCAGGTTTTTTGAGAGCAGACTGGAAGACAAAAAAGCTTCTCAACCGAGTAATAATAGGCATTTTCCACATTTATTCTATTTTTAATTTCCTCCCGAGTGTCATTTATATTTGTTACTGTTGCTCCAAGATATTTGAATACTGTTATTAACAGGTTTTAACTATATATTACAAAACTGGATGTCCAATAATATGATTAGCACGATGTATGGCCACAACTTGGAATAACAAAGACAAAAACAAGACAAGAACACGAAAATCAAGTATCTGCTAGGATTCAAACCCGGGTCCCTGAAGTTACAGCCGGAAACTTTACCAATTCAGGAATATTATGTGGTTAATGAATATGTTTCGGCCATCCTTGTGGCCCCTTGTACGCCATCAAACAAATTGGCATTCACTTGTCTCCTATTATTTCCCACTATAACGTCCATGATTTAATGATGCAGCCATTACAAGGCATGGAGCGACACCTGTCCGATGTGACCTGGTTCATAATTCACTGTCTTAATCGCTTCCATTCCTAGGCGTAGAGCTGACAGCTGTTGCTTTATTACCCGAGACTGCAAATAGAATTGCAATTTAGCTTCTTATGGAAACTTATTGACTCTACCAGGCCTGCCAACACCGCCATTACATTACCAGCAATTTCAACTTCAGCTTAAAAGGTGCGAAGCAACTCTGAGATGCCACTAGAATTTTGTTTTAAATTTTTATTTTCATTTTCCTAACTCAAAAAGACGTCCCAAAGGTTGGATTATAATAATAATAATAATAATAATAATAATAATAATAATATTATTATTATTATTATTATTATTATTATTATAAAACAGTTATATTACCGGTTCTTCTGTATGGTTGTCAAACTTGGACTCTCACTCTGAGAGAGGAACATAGGTTAAGGGTGTTTGAGAATAAGGTTCTTAGGAAAATATTTGGGGCTAAGCGGGATGAAGTTACAGGAGAATGGAGAAAGTTGCACAACACAGAACTGCACGCATTGTATTCTTCACCTGACATAATTAGGAACATTAAATCCAGACGTTTGAGATGGGCAGGGCATGTAGCACGTATGGGCGAATCCAGAAATGCATATAGAGTGTTAGTTGGGAAACCAGGAGGGAAAAAGACCTTTAGGGAGGCCGAGACGTAGATGGGAGGGTAATATTAAAATGGATTTGAGGGAGGTGGGGTAAGATGATGGAGACTGGATTAATCTTGTACAGGATAGGGACCGCTGGCGGGCTTATGTGAGGGCGGCAATGAACCTTCGGGTTCCTTAAAAGCCATTTGTAAGTAAGTAACTATTATTATTATTATTATTATTATTATTATTACATACTTTCCTACCCCTACTACTGCAACAAGTAATGCCACTATTACTGCAATTATTATTATTGTTATTATTATTATTATTATTATTATTATTATTATTATTATTATTACATACTTTCCTACCCCTACTACTGCAACAAGTAATGCCACTATTACTGCAATTATTATTATTGTTATTATTATTATTATTATTATTATTATTACTGAAATTGTCAATATTATATTACTATTTCTGCTACTCTACTATTTATGTCGCTGTTGAGTGCTTTTCCAATTCTCTGTGCGCTGAAGGAAGGAGATGCACTATCACCTTTACTTCTTAACTTCGATCTAGAATATGCCATTAGGATAGTTCAGGATAAAAGAAGGTTACATCAGCTGCTTGTCTATGCAGATGACTTGAATATGTAAGGAGAAAATTCACAGACAATTAGGGAAAACACGGAAATTTTACTTGAAGCAAGTCAAGAGATAGGTTTGGAAGTAAATCCCGAAGAGACGAAGTATATGTATGATTATGTCTCGTGACCAGAATATTGTACGAAATGGAAATATAACAATTGAAGATTTATCCTTCGGAGAAGTGGAAAAATTCAAATATCTTGGCGTATCAGTAAAAAATATAAATGATACTCTGGAAGAAATTAAACGCAGAATAATTAATAAAATGCGTGTTATTATTCGGTTAAGAAGCTTTTGTCATTTAGTCTGCTGTCAAAAATCTGAAAGTTAAAATTTATAAAACAGTTATATTGTCAGTTGTTCTGTATGGTTGTGAAACTTGGACTCTCACTTTGAGAGAGGAACGGAGATTAAGGGTGTTTGAGAATAAGGTGGTTAGGAAAATATTTAAGGCTAAGAGGGTTGAAGTTACAGGAGAATGGAGAAAGTTACACAACGCAGAACTGCACGCATTGTATTCTTTATCTACATATTTAGGAACATTGAATCCAGATATTTGAGATGGGCAGGGCATGTAGCACGTATGGGCGAATCCAGAAATGCATATAGAGTGTTAGTTGGGAGACCGCAACGAAAAAGACCTTTGGGCAGGCCGAGATGTAGATGGGAGGATAATATTAAAATGGGTTTGAGGGAGGTGGGATATGATGATAGAGACTGGATTAATCTTGCTCAGGATAGAGACCGATGGCGGGCTTATGTGAGGGCGGTAATGAACCTGCGTGTTCCTTAAAAGCCATTTGTAGGAAGTAAGTAAGATACTATTTCTGTTACTGATTTTTTCCTTCGATTCTTCACATAATTATGTGGCCTCATATTGGTACCAGAACTCACATCGCTTCAGTCGCAGATCTGTGGTTCCTTCCAGTTATGTAGTTTCAGAGTGTCGATTCTACGCGGAATAAGAGGAGATTCCACCACCTCGTGAAGTCTCCTAAATTGCTTCCCTCCACTTAAATATCCTCAAGGTTACAATCTAGTCTCTGGATTTATTTACGAGGTACCGGGTGCTTACAAAGTAGTTACATTATTGAATTCGCAGGTCAGTTGTGGACAAGACCACAAACAGCTTAGATGTGACGACAGCAGTGTCTGCCATGTCAGTATTTTTGACTAATAAGAAAAGTTCTTTTTACAATAACGTTAAATATGGAATAATACTAGATCTGTAGAAAAGAAAGCATGGTTCATGACCTCTACATAGAAAATTAAGTGCTAGAATTCACGTGGTTATGTCTTATCGCAATAGGGTGCACCCATAACATTGTGTGCAGATGAATGTTGAAATGCCAGAGAAAATGGGGGGTGTATCGAAAAAACAAGCCCCACTACAGTCTTTTCTAACAAGTATGGCAAATCTTTTTGGCACCTGAAATGACTAGCTAAGAGCGAGTCATAAACCAACTTGTACAAGGGCATCTTTCTATTTTTACTTCAATTTTTTATTGTACCTGAGTTTTTAATGTACTTCACTCCCACCCCTTCTACTAATGAAGTTCAACCGTCCTGCACACAGATCCAAGACCGCATATACAGTCATAGTAAACAGTACGTTCCAAAAATATGTTCGCGTTTTCCAGTGACGAAAGAGCTTTCAATATTAAATAATTTTCGCACAGTACTGTCGTCCATTTGCCTACGTCGTATCCCGGTTTCCCACACCTGCTTTTATTCGCCAGCTAGTGGCTGGGCTGTCGTCTTAGCTCTTTAGTGAGAACATTAATTTCTGTTAGGAATTGGACGTTTACATAATATTATACAACTGTTTAAAATAACTTAAATAAAAGGGCCTCGTTAAGTAATTAACTGTTCCTTTCTACGACCCTACGGCATAACCACTTGGATAGACAGTAAATAGTATGTCTGAGTAATTTTATCTTTACGGAGCGGGCAGAAGTGAAGATTAAATTTACAGTACGTAAGGTATTCTTTTATAGAATAGGTACAGAATTATTTCAACATGAGTTACTAGTTACGAAGGACGAAACTGGTAATTGGAATTAGATCTGTAGTGCGATAATTTGCACATTAGAACTGAAGCCTGCATCGAAATGAACGACCACCATTTTCAAAAATGTGTTTAAATATCCATATTATGATTATTTTTCAATTTAACTTCATTCTCTATATTGTACGGTAATGTGTTTAGACAGTATAATATACAATGAATAATGAATACGTCCACATGGACAGCTCAGTTCGTGAGTAAAAACAGTCATTGTTAATACTATACTGTCTTTTGATTAAACAAAAACCTAATGAAAATGATCAAACTCAAAATCGCGATATTTCCTAGTTTACGTAAATGGATGAACTACTTCTCTTCCCTCCTATACCTAGTAAAGTGATTTGTTTGTATATTACGCCAGTATCATCGAACTCCAGTCGTGGAAGGAGGTAGCAAACGGTGTTGATCCAAAGGTATAGCCAGGTTAATATTAAAAATGTTAGTAAAAATAAAATGATGTCCCTGTATGTCGTCTCCAAACCAATAAAATCTATACAAAGCAATTAACAACACATTTTTAGCTTCAGACCAATAGCCAGTTTAAGAAATGATACTTCTAAATAGTTTATTCTCTATTTGGAATATTCTTTTACCCTTACAACTAAATAAAAAAGGTATTTTACTAACAATTTCAAATTAGTGTAACTCTGAAAACATTGAAATTAGGACAAAAGTTGATATGACCTTTTTTACTCAGAATGTCTTCGGAAATAAGCTCCGTAAGTGGCAGTAAATCCTCGTGAATCACCCTGTATAACATTATAAAATTCCTTTGCAGAACGAAAAGTTACATTTGTTGGGATCTGTACATTTAAAGAACAAAACTGAGATTATTTCAATAATTTATTTTCATAATACACTGCTCTCTTAAATTGACTGAGCACATCAGGAATTAAATCAATGACTTTCCCAAAATACGCTATGAGATGTTTAATATAAACCAATCTCTATCTTGAAAAGGACGCAAAAAACGACCAAAATTGTATTAAACATTTTCGTTTGAAATATCTCAAAGAACAACTCCCTGAAATTAATGACATCATCCTGTATATAGCTCCAGGAGCTGCCTCCCTTTTGCAACGAAACGATTGGTAGTTCAGCTCCAATTCCACTGTAACTTACTACAAAATGCTCGGAATCACACCGTTCCTGCACTAAAAGATCGGGCATATTTTTAACTTATGAAACAAGAAAAACATTAATTTCACCTTTTTGCAAGTAGCCCTTCATTTCTTCTCTGATATTCTTTCAACTTCGTCAATTTTGTTCACACAAAATCCCCTGTTGCCTTTGATACTCTTTGTTGGAGTTTAAGTGCTACTACTACATTCTCTTCTACTCTGGTACCTTACTTTTTACTACTCTATTTTTTATATAAAATTGCATACATTGAGAACGATCTCTCTTGACCATACTCTTTTTATATTTTAGTTTCAAAATTATTGGCGACATCTTACTTAATAATACAATTTTCTCTCTCATTTCGGGTATTTGAAGTTGAGTCTCGGACGTAGATAGGAGGCGCTAGGTGTCAAATAATAGTACATTATGCAACGAGCCTATAATGATAGTAATTAAGACGCGAGTATGTTTGTTTATGAAATGAGAGCAAGCGAGTTTCATAATTTTCATATGAGCATCTTAATTATCATTATAGGCAAGTTTCATACGACTTTTTATGCTCGACCATATTTCTAACTTGAAATTATTCAGAAGTATTCATTTTATTTGTATCTGACTGAAGATCGGGAGTGACCTTGTGCATACCTCGTGAATTGTGAGATGTGCGCAGACGCGAAAGTATTGATTTTTTCCGAGGAACAATAATGTCATTGACCTTGATGTAATGTAGAGAATAACATGAACTAATTTTGATATAACCTGGAAATTGATTTAGAATTGAAAAACGAGATGACAAATTGAATTTATTTGAATATTATTTACAATTAACGCTAATTATTATAGTAACAGAACATAACCTTCTGCGACAGTATTGGATTTCCAGCCTCCGTGACATTTCCCTCGTTGTCTTTCTATTGCATATCCGAGAATAATCGAAAACCTGAACTTTAATGAATAGGTGTACTTTAATGACATGCATTAAAGGACTGCTACCAGGTGTATAATTACTACATTTCGGCATGGTCGAGCATAAAAGATAATAAATAACTAATTACTTTCTCTAGAAGTAAAGGGGAGCAGACATATTGAACAGAAATTCACGTACACGCGCGGGGCATTTTCAGAGAGCACCCTTGTCACAGGAAAGGGCAATGAACTTGCAAATGGAAGAAGCAGTCTTCCGTGTCAATGGAATATTCTAATTAGAGAAGTACAACCGACTGCAGCAGGTTGGTACACCTGCGTGGTGTAGGAATGTTCCAGTCTGCCGAATTAACAATATCTATATGACAGCAACTCATTTGCTTTCCACGCAAAACTCGTCACCCGGAAAGAATTGCTTTTTCGTTGAAGTATTTCATTTACTCTTCCCACACTAATAGAAAAATTTAACCCTCAACTAACTCGTGCTGTCCGAGACTCGCATCTTAAGCCTTGGCTGGAATTCAAGTCACGTGGTTCGTTATCAGAGATAGAAGGAATCGCGCAATGCGTATAGACGGGGGATTCCTCCTATCCTTGGCAGGGTTTACCAAAGCACACGTTCCTGGCATGTTCGAACTACGCTATAAAAATACATAGCGAAACTCAGTGACATGGGGTAGGTAACAGGACGGGCCTTCAACTAGGACAACAATGCGTATCGCATTGCAACGGACAAACGTTCTCGCCTCCAGTCGGCTTTGGAATTCATGCTGGCTTCATGTAGGCCTATGACATTAAAGGTGCTCGCCATTCTCTACAGTTTATATCACGACAGCCTTCGCGTAACTTACACAATATAATATAATATAACATAATATAATATAATATAATATAATATAATATAATAGGTTTCATTTTTTAACAAAATAATCTGCCCTCAATGAGAGTAACCATAAAGATCCAGAATAAAAGCACTACAAAATAATTTAGAAAGACAAAAATGATTAAATATAGGAATTTAAGTAAAAAAAATCCAGATGCATGCAAACCCAATAGAATAATAATATAATATAATATAATATAATATAATATAATATAATATAATATAATATACATAAACATAACATAACATAACATAACATAACATAACATAACATAACATAACATAACATAATATAATATAATATGATATAATATTATATAATATTGCGTAGTAAAGTGCTTTGTGTGGAGTGTGGCATTGTATGGGGCAGAAACATGGACATTACGACAAAATGAAGAGAAACGAATAGACGCATTTGAAATGTGGATATGGAGAAGAATGGAGCGTGTGAAGTGGACAGACAGAATAAGAAACGAAGCTGTGTTGGAAAAAGTGGGTGAAGAAAGAATGATGCTAAAACTGATCAGAAAAAACTGCCTACTGAAGGATGCACTGGAAGGAAAGGTGAACGGGAGAAGAGTTCGTGGCAGAAGAAAATATCAGATGATAGACGACATTAAGATATGTGGACCATAAGGCATAAAATAGGAAAGACTGGAGAATGCTGGGTTTGCGGTGAAAGAGCTGCCCTTGGGCAGAACACTATGAATGAATGAATATTGCCTACTATATCTGAACATGAAACGCACATTTCCTAACGCATGGCATTAGTTCTAGGAATTTTGGGTAAAAAAACGTTCTGTTGTAGGAAAGAAAAGCATCAACGACAATAAGACCACAAAAGAAACTTAGTTATAATGAAAACAAATGCTACAGATTCAATGAGCTTTCAAGAAATACAGAATATTTGCAGCCGTTCAGCATGTCATTCAACCTAGGAACTTTAGGTAAACCAAATTCTGTTGTAGGCATCAAAAACATCAAAGAAGGCTCTGTAAACTGACAATAGACCCGAAAATATACTTTGTTGTAATTTTAAAAAATGCTATAGATTAAATGAAGACCTGCGGCTATTTCGCATATCATGATTAGACGTAGGAATTTTATGTAAAAAAAGCTCTGTTTTAGGTATCGAAAACAACTAAGAAGACAATGGAATGGAATGAAATTGAATTTAACTGAGGGGGGCACGGACGGCCCAGCACTGCGATTTATTGTGATCTATTGCGATAACCCTCGATATGGAATGAGTTACATGCCACATATCCCCTACGCGCACCGCCCAAACCACATGACTCCCTTAACGACCGGTCCCTACAGCCGACAGAGTCATATACTATTCCTTCTTCGGTAAATTCCCCCAAGGCCCCCCTGTCGGTCCGAGGCGAAACTCCTCCCCTCCGCGTCGGGTGCCATTCAGCGTATTCCGAATCTCACCGGACCGGTGGACAACAATGACGTCACGCTGCAGAGGAATAGGAACAAAACTGCTGGAAGTATCGATGGCTGTCATGGCGACTGTGTAAGTGGTTATCTGTGCTACGCTAGCAAAATTTTGCGAAATTTCCGTATTGCCATCTCGTTCAAAGAAAAGAGAGCATAAACAATTTATTTCTTGAACCGGTAGTAATAATTGTCCGTTGACATGTTCGCTCATAAGCCATTAACATATTGTTTTTACATTGTGCTCATTACAAACAATACAGCAGAACACACCGCCATGACACAACAGTGCACGATGTCATTCGTCTGCTAATTCCCGCCCTATACAAGAACCAATCAGATTCACTGATGGCGGCTGATGGAGACTGCCACCACCTCTGCAAGCTGATGGCACCGGTACGACACCGGTGGAGCATCAGTGACGTCATCGGTGAAATTCGGAACACCGTGTTGCCATCGGATTGCTCACCGGTGAGATTCGGAATACGCTGATTGCAGAAGCCATCCAACATCGCTGAACTACATTCCACGGAGGCCGGTCGAGAGAGTCAGCAGCTTCGGGAGGCCGCCGGTAGAGTGATCTGAAAAACCAGAATCGGGATGATGAGGAAAGGATAATAGGGTAGGAAAGGAAGTGACGAAGATGAGTGGGGTTCCAGTCGCCTGATAAAGTTACTTGATATTCATCCATGGAAAAATCTCATAAAAACCTCACCCAGGCAACTCGTCCTAACTAGTAATCGAACCCGGGACCGCTGGATTCGGAGTTAGACTCGCTAACCCCTCAGCCACAACGGTGGACAAGAATGGTATAGAAAATGATAATAGATTCGAAAATAAACTTTGTTGACTTGTTCGTTTTATGCTAGAAAAACATTGGACTAATCCGCTTTTTTGCAGAAACGCTACATTTTCAAACACTCATTTCAATGGCACAAATCCGGTTTTTGTATAAAGTTGTTATGTCAAAAGATGCCGCTTGAAATCAAGTGAAGAGAATTGTACTATACTCAAAATTGGAATTTCTGGACTTGTCCGGTTTTTGCTAACAGCTCTTCAACTGTTTCAATTACTACCTACTGAAATTAAACAGCTAAGCATGTTTTTCAAAAACCGGGTTTATGTTCCCGGATCCTTTCACACAAAAGCTGTCAATTATCGGGCCGGGCTATGGGTAGGCCTTCATCACAAAACGCTGGTAATGCATCAACTTCCGCCCAACTCATCCATTTGCCCGTCTTATTACAGTAAATATATGTTAACCGAGTGGGGTGATTAACCAGAACACTAGGGCAGTCTGCTGCCTGTACCAATATGCTGCGTAATTGGACCTAAGTTAATTGGAAAACAGTTTGCAATTACCGATGAGGCAAGTTGCTCGGTGCTTCGATCTACGGACCCGCTCTACATCAAGGCTTGCTTTAACAAAGCTACGCGGACCTAAGAGAAAACACTAGCAAGGAATCACCATCCAAAATAGAAACTGTGTCTGGCTTCAGAGGCTGTTTGTAATTGCGTCTGAATGCGGATAATTTTGTTTCCTAGACAACTAAAAGAATGCAAGAATGAAGGGACGACACAGATATCAGCGAATAGGGATTATAAAGAATGGACACTGAGCGAATTTTCCTGTGTTTTGTTTCTCTGTGCGCCAGCGGCTAGTTCCACTTTCAAGCGCTAGAGGTAGTGTAATCGAGCATACGCTAAGATAATCATTGAGAATAGAGTTGAGACACAGGTTCCAAACATCGCCTACCTTATTGCATAATCCAGTAACGCTTTGCTTCAAATAAATTCAAGTTAATAGCTTTTCCTTATTTCTCAGTGACAAACTAGTTGTAATAATAATATTTTATATTTCAGATATCATAAATTATATTATAAAATTAAGTATCGAATTCGTTTAATATTTATATATAATATAATATAGGTATATGGTTTTGCTTCTCGTAAGAGTTTTGTTTTTCCATTTTCAGCGCTATCAAATCATTACATATTTTAATTGTTGTTGGGGTCAACGTCTCAACTCTCATTATAAAGAAACTCTAGAGTCTAGACATTACAATTAATGACGGATTTATTATTTTATAGATCCAATTTATTTTATTTGAGTACATAATGTACCTAGATGTATTAATTGAGGGGTTACGTGGACTAACAGCTTAAGTGCAAGACCATACTTTTGAGTAAACTGCACTTGAAAATTACGATATTACTTTTTGTGTGTTCTTATGATATTCCATCAAACTTTTAAAATATATATTATAATGTAGCATTCCTTAAACACAAAAATGTAACAAAGTAATGGCTATTATTGAACTACAGTATTTTAAAGATTATTAATAGCGACTTCCTTGTAAGCTGTTAGTCCAGAGAACACCAATAAATGGTTTCTAATGGAGAATATTATGTAACATAAGAATACAAACACTTCTGTTAACTTTGTACTTTACTGCACAATATCACAAATGCATAAATAAACTCTATTCTTTCGTACTAGATTCTGAAAATAACATATACAAAATTAATTAATGATTTCATTATATAAGTTAAATCAAAGACATATTAATATTTGAAATATGTTTACTTTTGTTCATACATCTTTATGATAGTAAATAAAAAGTTCTGTGTTTTTAAACCTCAAATTTAATGTACAAAACAAACATGACTTTCATTCATCTTCATCGGTGACTTCAGATCCATCATTGCTCGTTTGAATCTGAGTAGACCTATAATCTATCCAGAATTCCCTGTAGCCACATAGCATTATCTTTTGTCATGAATTTCAACAAAGACATGACATCTGCAATCTTTTCATTCTTTAGTCCAGGTGCAGTGGCCTTCACAAGATTTAAGTTACATTTCTCTGAAACGAAATGATGTTTTTTCTGGAAGAGGTTGTAGGGTTGAAACACATCAGTGTATGACTCAGAGGCTGCGAAACAGCTTGGAGTCTACTTCAGAATCACACATTTCTGAATTCTAAACACTTTTTCTTTTGCGCTGTTACATTAAGCCTCGGAATTGCCAAATTTTGACTAAAATCAAATTCTAGTACAAGAGTATCAATATCTTCATTCGCACAATTCTTCACTTTTTCAAGATATTCTGTTTAAGACTGCTGTACTTCTGAACGTTTCTAAGATGAATCCCATAGTCGATTTTCCTTGGGTCATTGGGATTCACGTTTAACTTAAGTTTAGTTTCCCTACAGTAGTCACAAATATCAGATCTTGGGTTTCTGAAACTGTAACAGCTGTTTTCTCTGAAGAATTGATGATAAGTTTGATATTTCATTGACAAAGTTTTTCCTTTTTGTTCAAAGTAATATTGCTGGAAGGACTTAAACAAAGTGACAACATTTAAAGTGGGATCATCAAAGTACCGTCTAGCAGAACTGCATCTTGCGTAATGTGATGTCTTAGAAGGGAATAAACTCCAGTGTACGTTTACCATATCCCATATTTCTTGATCGATCTTCCTTGGTCGATTTGTGTATTTTCCACGATTTTCAGTTGTAGCAACAGTCCCCACTTTCAAACCTTGCTGACATGTTTTCATACGGGCTTCTGTAATTTGCAACACTTTCAGTAAAAATCCTTTACATACAATGACATTAGTGCCCTCCAATTTCACGTTGTATACAAATGAATACTCACGATTTCTTCCAGATGTAAGTTTCCTTGTGTTACGGAAAGGTATTTTTTTTTTTCAATGTAACCTAGCAACATTGTGTCCTGCAGTTGCTTTTCTCCAATACTCCAAAATCCACTGAAAAGTCTCTGCTGATCAAGATGACTGAATTTATCTGCACAATTCAATTTACAACATGTTTTCACAACAGAAAATCGTTTAGCAGGTATTCTTTTACCGCTCCTTGAAGTGTAACTTTTACCGGAATTACGTTTCTTCTGTGCATTTTCCTTCTTCCAACTACTTTTCCTTATTTTTCTTTCAACACCTCTCGTGGATGTAGCACTTCCACACACATCACCACTTTCATTGTCAGAATCGGTCTGCATTTGTGTTCACACTGAACAGACACAACGCACGTTGCCAGTCAAGCCGCTAGACACTCATTAAGAACCAGCTACAGAATGATGGATCTCTCGCATACTCATGTAACGCTGCTTCTGCTGCCCTCTAGGAATAAGGTAGAGAAACAATATTTTGTTACAATATAAAGCACACAAGAGGGTGTCGGAAAATGTGATCTGTGAAATAACGACTTAAAGTCACTTAGGTTGTTAGTCCACATAACCCCTCAATTATATGTGTTATATTTCCGCTGTGTCGACTGCTAGCTGGTGTGATGTCAGCGCCAACTCTAGGGAGAAAGCAGAATCTCACGCTCTAGCTGGCTTGAAGGTCATTGAAATCAGTTCGGCTATATCAAAGGTACCGACGCGAAGTGTCCATTCTTTATAATCCCTATTCGCTGCAGATATGGTCTAGGAGTTAAGGCTGGTTCGCAATAAACCGGGAACGGAAACGACAACCAGAACGAGAACGGAAAAATTGTTAAAATAAATGCATTTAAATGTGAGCATTCACAATTAAGGAGAAGCTTGCTGGAGCCCGGGAACGGGAACGTGAAGTTGCCCAAGTTTCAACTTTTCCTTTCTCGTTTCAGATCACAGCCTACTAGATTCATTCTGTTGTCATCAAACGCTATTTGGTCATCGTATATTTTGTAACAAGGAGGCCGTGACATAATTTATTCTTCATTCATTGCTTATAATTAACTCAGAAATTCAGTAGAATCGCTTTTCATATATACTAAGTGCAGGGTTGGGCGAGTAAGTTACCTGTACGTATTTTACGTGTAATTTACATATAAAATACGTAATTTTGAAAACTGTTTTATACACGTAGTAATAAACTAACATTTATTTATTTTGACAATCTAAACATCCATTACTTCATCCCTTTTAAGTCCTGTTAAGAAAAATGTCCGTTGCAGCAGAATTTTTTTTTTTGATGATTTTATACTGTAGTTTTTACATAGATTATAATATTTGTTCATACTTACTTTCATTCACTCTAATATTTAGAAAAATGCTATGATTTGGTTACTTTCAGTTTGTTTGTTGCAAAAACCCCATAACATCCTAACTAATTTATTTTTTGGGGGGTCTTTATAGTCTATAGCATATATTATAAAATATAACTAATAGTGAATAAATCCAACATTTAGCAACTAATATCACTTGTTAAATACATTTTGACAATTAAAATAAAATTAATTAAACTGAACAGTTCTTAACGTTTGAGACGGGCAGGGCATGTAGCACGTATGGGCGAGTCCAGAAATGCATATTATATATGCAATATTAAAATGGATTTGAGGAAGGTTAGATATGATGGTAGGGACTGGATTAATCTTGCTCAGGATAGGGACCAGTGGCGGGCTTGTGTGAGGGCGGCAATGAACCTCCGGGTTCCTTAAAAGCCGTACGTAAGTAAGTAAGTAAGTAAGTAAGTAAGTAAACAGTTCTTATTGATTTCCCGAAAGTTTTGTTGTTGTCACCTGTGGGGTTTTAAAAATAAACCAGGCCTGGGAGTCGGGAGCGGAACTAGACTCTAAACGGTTATGCTTAATATTCATCCGTCACTGAATCAACGCTGCGCGGTGTTCGGCGGGGAAGAAAGGGGATGAAGAGAAATCATATGGCTCCCCGTGAGAGAGTAGAATCCGCTCTTGCTGCCCAGCTCTGAAATAGACGATTCTAGTGATAAATGCCTTTTTATAGTGTAACAGTTTGAGGTAATTATTATGATTTGAACATAACTCATTAAATGTAATAATTTTACAAATTTTGTGTGGTAAATGACTAATCATCAAAGAGTTGGGAAGCATGGCTGAATAGACTTTTTGTATGTCAGAACATTAATAAACTAATTTTTTCAATCTTCGCTTCCACTGGCACTACTAGCTTTGTTGATCGTAGGTCATGTGTACAGTTCTGTGTAGAAAGCTTTCACTTCATCCGGTATGAATTTCAAAATCTTCTTAAAATCTCCATTTTTTAACATTAACTGGTAGCCTCCAGTTATATGCTAGGTTGTTGGCAGTTTAAACCGTAAATTTTCATCACATACTGAACAAGAAAGACTAAAAATAAATAAATATGATGAAAATTATGATAAATATTTTATGAAATTGGTTCCTTGCTCACGGTCATATTTTTCATCCAATTTCTCTCAAAAACACTATTTCCATATATGCAGTGAATTTGACACTACAATCTGTTTGCCCTGCTATCTAGGAATAATATTTTGTAGTGTTTTCGCAATTGAAATCTGTGATTGTCAATCGTCTAAAAAAAGACTCACAACTTCTCTGTTCCATCTAATGTTTAATGTTTATATTTTAACTTCGCAATCTGCAAACCAGATGGCGCTGCTTCTCTGATTGGTTGGTTTCATGAAATATTTGATGAAAATAGTACCTGTTCTATTTGGAAGAAATTGTGTTCAACGTTTAAAGTTTAACCAAATTCGGTTTTACTAAAATTTGACCGCGAGAAACAAGAATTTGCTACAATTCAATTGAATTAAATTTCTTGAACAATACATTTAAAGGAAATTTGACCGCGAGCAATAGGCCTTACAAACTTGGCTTGACGACTTCTTTAACTTCAAACCAACAGATTTCTTCAGACGCGGAATTGAAAAACTACCCCAGCGTTAGCAGAGAGTCATACATTTTTTTACTTGGTTATTTAACGACGGTGTATCAACTACGACGTTATTTAGCGTCGATAGGATTGGTGATAGCGAGATGGTATTTGGCGAGATGAGGCAGAGGATTCGCTATAGATTACCTCACATTTGTCTTACATTTGGGAAAAACCTCGGAAAAACCCAACCAGTTAATCAGTCCAAGCGGGAATCGAACCCGCGCCCGAAGGCAACTCCGGATCGGCATGCAAGCGCCTTACCGACAGAGCTTCGTGGGTGGCGAAAGTCATAAATAATGTAGGAGAATATATTTCTGATATACAGGGTGGACCATTTAAGTTGATACTGTACAATATCTCCAAAACTAAGCATTGTAGAAAGAAATGTCTTGAATAAAAGTTGCTTGATATTATGGAGGAAAGTAAATACCATTTGTCGTGTTTTATTTGGAGAACGTTTGGATGGTCATTTGAGGGTAAAGGTACGTTTATTAAATGGGAACCAATATTTTTTTATTGTGTTTTCTTATTCCTCATCACTAGACTTCGTTGAATTGCCACACGCAGCATGCAATCAGGTTGCCGATGTACGGTAGTATAGAGGAGGTGAGCAACCGCCCGGTCTCGCAGTATAAGCAGTTCATGTTAAGAGTTGTGACCGGTCCAAATAGAGCAGCTACAGCTAATATATACCTATTTAAGCACTTGTTTTTGCATTACTGTGGTTGGAATAGTCAAAGCTTAACATGTGTTCAGTGTAGACAAGAATTCAATCAAACATGCTACATTGAGAGTGTTGCTGTTCCAAACAATTGCCCCTGGAATACCCTTACCCCCGCAGCCAGTCTTGACCCGTTGAGAAACGTGGTTGGATGCTGTTAATTATTATACAGAATATTACGGCAAAATAATGGAGGTAATTGATGTATTGGATAGCACAGACAGTTCCGCTGTTGCAGCTGTAAAATCATTGCCTTCTGAACAGCTACTGGAAGATATTCTGTTCATTGATTCTAATTTCAAAATCGTGTCCAAAAGCATCACCCTGTTAGAATCGTCTAAACTACAACTCTCAGAAGCCCTTAATATAGTGGATAAAGTATCTCAAACCGTTATCCAAAATAACAGTTCATTAATTTCAGAAAAAGTGAAATGTAAGTTGAGAAATATTATTGCTAAAAATTCTGCCTATTCACAATTTCGTATTATAAATTATGTACTATCAGGTCACGATAAGACGTCTGAAGTTGACGTACTAAAAAGTAGTGACTTTCCGTTCTTCAAATATGCACCTCTTATATCGTGTGATGTCGAATATACATACATTTTCCCAATATAAAAAACTGTTTAAGTGACCATCGTAGGAGGTTCACTTTGCAGTCGCTCAAAATGTACGTAACTCTTCACTGCAATGCACATATTCGAGGATGATGTGAGTATATTACATTAAATTTTAAGAGTTAATATATCTCACTATAAAATAATTGTGTATTTAATGTTTAGACATTTCCTATTTCAAAGATCATTCATTATATTTCTTGAATGCAGGATACAGGTTTTATTGTAACCGCAGTATACTGCTCAGTGCTTACATCAGAGGCATACTCCATCCTTTACACGCCCCCTTCTCATACAGTCTATACCGCGTGCGTAGTAAACCTTACGATTCTCGTGGCAATTCCACGAAGTCTACTCATCACAAAATAAACAGATTTTGTAAAACCATTTTGTAGTACATGGTTCTTTCACTGGTGTAGACAATTAAACATTGATGAAAGGTAGGTACACAGAGTATTGTACGGGTATTGTACAGTATTATTTCATAAGCATCGTAGGTCCATTTCAACCCACAGAGAACTGAGTACGCTTCAAATGTTAAACGACTTGCATGGAACTGATAGTTGTTACTCGGTAATCGCTAATTGTAGGTACGTACCGCCAGTGGATCCACCTGAACTCGAAGGCGACTGCAAGTACACTAACGACAGATACAAGGAAACCGCCCTACCGTGGAAGGTAAACAAAAGAACGGACACAATGTCTCATTGCCTCATCGCCTACTGTGATGCTGGACTGTTTCGAATAGGTCCAACCATTTTGCGCTCTTCGTACACAGTCATTCATAATTTTTGTTGTTATTTACGTTGGTGTAAGAACACAAAGTGCTTCATACAAAAGTTGTTCAGTTTTTTTAATGAGGAATGAGAAAACAATATAAAAATGTAGGTTCCTATTTAAAAAAAAAATTAAATTGACCCTAAAATAATCATCACAACGTCCTCCAAATAAAACACGACAAATGACATTTACTTTCCCCCATAATGTCAAGCAACTTTTATTCAAGACATTTCTTTCTACAACGCTTAGTTTTGGAGATATTGTACAGCAGCCGCGGCGAAAATGCGACTCACGAGCACATTGTGGCTCGCAGTGCTTTTCTCTCGCTTCCTACCTACAACCCCCACCCTCTCACTCACTGGAGTCAAACTCCGTTCTATTTGTATTTGTCTCGGACCTGCGAGTGGCGTATCGCTGCAATATCTCTCTCGAAACCATGCACCTCTATAAAAAACGAAAGTTTCAAGTAGGATGGGAGGATGCATTCTTTTGCTTACAATATGACGAAAATGTTAAATGTATGATTTGTTCACAAATATTACTAGGAAAACGGTTGTATAACATAAAACGGCATTATGAGTTACGACATGTTACTGATGAAACATTAAAAGGTTAAGTGTTATTATTATTATTATTATTATTATTATTATTATTATTATTATTATTATCATCTCTGTACGTCGATTCTTTTACAGCACATGTACGAATAATGCGGTTAGATTTTCAATTTAAACTCACAGATTTACAATGTGACGTTAAATGAAAGCTAGATGTAAGGACTTGACAGATATTGAACTTTTCAAATCTTTGGAAAAAAAAATATATATATTTGAAGCTTCGTTCTTTCGCTTGCTCTGTTGAAGCCATGTTCGCTGTAACTTACGTTTGTGAAAAATTATTTTCAACAATGAAAGTAGTAAAAATCAAATTTAGATCACGACTGACAGACAAATACCTTCGTGATCAACTACGATTGGCAGTAAGTGGCATAATTCCTGATTTTGAAACTGTCGCAGAGACATTCTGAAGACAGTTAATTTTAGGTTGTGATAATGTGTCCTATGTTTTCTTGTTCATTTCTTTCTTCGTTACACGTCCTAAACATTAACTTTCCCTTCGGTTGTCCGCCTCCCTCCATAGGTGCTATGCACGTTGCAGCTTACACAGTGGCTCGGCGCACCATGGCCTTTTCGCCACGGCTGTTATACAGTATCAACTTAAATGGTCCACCCCGTATTTCTGTCTTCCATTCATTCCAAATAAAAACTTTTGTCACAGCGAAAAAATGCTACGAATGTTTGCATAAACCCAATAATATTGCTAGAATGCAGGTACGAAATGTGCCTCAGCTCTGTGTTCGTTTACCTCCACATATTCGACATACTTTCCAAGAACCCTAAAGCCACAGAGCGTAGGGGATGGAATTGCTGGACAGTCTGTGGGGATTGGGACGTGCCTGCCTCCCAGGCTACCAGGTATTAGCCGCAAGGTCTGTATTAACTTCACGGCACGGCAGAGATGCTCCAGTCGCTAATCAGGGCGATTGCGACGCACTCTGATCACACAAGCAGGCGATGAAGGCAACTTATGATTCTCCGGTGCGACTACGATCGCTAATGCAGAGGAAGCGCGTTCGATTCCCCTAGCGTAGGGGGAAAAAAGATGTAACCATTTTATATTTCAACCAGGCATATCCCATGTGTCATTATTTTTTCTGTACTGAAATACACTGCTCCGCCGACTGAGTAGAATGCATTTGAGTCTAAAGAAAGCAGAAAACAGTACAATGTGGTCTGTTGTGACGAGAATACAAGCCCCCGCATACTGGTAAAATATCATGTCACAAAACGTTCACGTCTGAGTATTTTTGATAACGTAAATAGTATTGCAAATATTAAGGATATTGCTGGAGAGTTTAAGGTATTATTTATTTATTTACTTATTAATTAAATAATTAATTAATTACTATATTTTATAGACATATTCTAGGAAATAAAATTAATTGTATTAACGTTGTATCGGATTAACTTTTTAGAAATGAATTAACAGCCCTTAAATACCCATTTCCGTATGATCGATTTTTTACTGTCCATAATATACCTTCACTTCCACGTATGTAAATTCAGAAAATCTCGGACTACTCATTGACATAATTAAAACGATTGTTATCACGTTATTAGTGTAATTAGGGGGTTCCTGCTTATATTAAAAATTATTTATATAACAATTTTTAGAGGTAACACTTAAATATTATTTTGATCTCTAATTTCATATTAATTTAGTATTTTTTTCAACATTTATTGTATGTATACTTAAATCTTAAGTTGTTATTCCCGTTATTATTGCATTTTTGTCTTCTTCGGCAACCTGTAAAGTCAGGGGGTTGTTTTATAATGAACTATATACATAACATAATACTTGCCGATTGTAAGGGATTTTCTCTAGGTGTCATATCTAAAAAAAAAAATATGGTTTATTAAAGACGCTCGCAACTGCCGAGTTTATACTGTAGGCTGTCAGCGTTGTTGGTGTGCCGGAATTTTGTCCCACAGGAGTTCTTTTACATGCCAGTATATCTACTGACATGAACCTGTGGCATTTAAGCAGAAGGCCATGTTAGGCTAAGTAGGTAAACATTGGCTTTCCCTTATATCGACGGAGCAGTGTACTGTAGGATACCTGACTTCATGACCAGGAAATATTTATTTCTTTTTCTTTTTTCTACCTCTATTTATTTTCTTCATACTTTCTTCCTACATTTTTAATTTTTCTCTAATTTTAATCTACTTTTTCACCAATTTATCATTTCTTATTTACCAGTATTCTTTGTTCCTCCATTTGTTTACTATCCATTTTCTCCAGCTTCGATATTTTACCTCTCTCCTCTCCTCTCCTCTCCTCTCCTCTCCTCTCCTCTCCTCTCCTCTCCTCTCCTCTCCTCTCCTCTCCTCTCCTCTCCTCTCCTCTCTCCTCCCTCTCCCTCTCTCCCTCCCTCCTCTCCTCCCTCCCCCTCCCCCCCTCCTCCTCCCTCCCCTCCCTCCTCCACCCACCCACTCCACTCCACTCCACTCGACTCCACTCTCCTCTCCACTCCACTCTCTCACTCCACTCTCTCCACTCTCCTCTCCACTCCACTCGACTCCACTCTCCTCTCCACTCCACTCGACTCCACTCGACTCCACTCTCCTCTCCACTCCACTCGACTCCACTCGACTCCACTCTCCTCTCCACTCCACTCGACTCCACTCGACTCCACTCTCCTCCACTCCACTCCACTCGACTCCACTCGACTCCACTCGACCTCCACTCACTCGACTCCACTCTCCTCTCCACTCCACTCCACTCCACTCCACTCCACTCCACTCCACTCCACTCCACTCCACTCCACTCCACTCCACAGCACTCTCCTCTCCTCTACTCTACTCTACTCTACTCTACTCTACTCTACTCTACTCTACTCTCCTCTCCTCTCCTCTACTCTACTCTACTCTACTCTACTCTACTCTACTCTCCTCTCCTCTCCTCTAGCATTTATATTTTTATTCTGTTTTATTTCTCTATCTTTTCCTCGTTTTTGTGTTTCTGTTTCATCTATGCACTCCAAGTATTCATATTTTCCCCTCCCTTTTCTGTTATTCTATACATCTGTACATATCTTTTCATCCTATCTATCTCTTCTGCTTTCCTTTCCCTCCCTTACCACTCTACTTTTTTTTTCGTTCTCTGTTTTTTATTCCTTTTTAGTTCTTATTTCCTTTCCCCTTCCAATTTTTATTTCATCCCCATTTTTTCTTACCTTCTTTTACAATGTTCATACTCTTATTTAATTATGCATTCAAATATACAGGGTGATTCACGAGGATTTACCGTCCCTTACGGAGCTTATTTCCGAAGATATTCTGAGCAAAAAATGTCATATAAATATGTGTCTTAATCTCAATATTTTCAGAGTTACACTAATTTTAAATTGTTTGTAAAATATTATTTTTATTGACTTTTTAAGGGTAAAATAATATTACAGATAAAGAATGAACTATTCAGGAGTATCATTTCTTTAATTAGATAGTATTCTGAAGCTAGAAATGTGTTGTGAATTCCATAGCTGCTTCGTACAGATTTTTTTATTTTATTTTTAACTACAAAATTACATTTTATATGCATTTATTATAACAACAATTGTTGCAATTCACGCCACTCTTGTAAATTCTTCAAGACTGTACATTAGGATGCATAATTAAACTGTAAAGATTGAAGTTCCTAAAGTCGTATGATCTGTAAGAATTTTTGTGATAAGTGCATAAGAATGATATAATTTTTAGTTGAAAATTGAAAATCAATATCTGTACAAATCAACTAACAACACATTTTTAGCTTCAGAATATTAGCCGATAATAGAGATGATACTTCTGAATAGTTCATTCTCTACTTGTAATATTTTTTTACTCTTAAAACTAAAGAAAAAATGTATTTTACTAACAACTTCAAATTAGTGTAACTCTGAAAATATTGAGATTAGGACACATGTTTATACGACTTTTTTTGCTCAGAATGTCTTTGGAAATAAGGTCGTAAGAAACGGTAAAACATCGTCATGAATGTATATATTTGTCTTTAAGCAACTTTTTTTTTCGGTGAGGCGGCATTTCACATTATTAGTATAAAGTGCCGACTCACCGTTTTACACGCCTCTCGTACAAGTCAATTAGGACATTACTTATTTTTAATCTATTATTACTAGACTTCGTTGAATTGCCACACTCAGCATGCAATCAGGTTGCCGATGTACTTAGTATAGAAGAGGTGAGCGACCGCCCGGTCTCGTAGTATAAGCAGTTCATGTTAAGAGTTGTGACCGGTCCAAATAGATAGAGCAACTACAGCTAATGTATACCTAAGTAAGCACTTGTTTTTGCATTACTGTGGTTGGAATAGTCAAAGCTTAACATTTGTCCAGTGCAGACAAGAATTCAATCAAACATACAGTAGTACAATGAGAGTGTTGCTGTTCCAAACAATTGCCCCTGGAATATCCTTACCCCCGCAACCAGTCTTGACCCTTGGAAAACGTGGTTGGATGCTGTTAATTATAATGCAAAATATTACGGCAAAGTAATGAAGGTAATTGATGCATTGGATAGCACAGAAGTTCCGCTGTTGCAGCTGTAAAATCATTGCCTTCTGAACAGCTATTGGAAGATATTATGTTCATTAATTCTAATTTTAAAATCGTGTCCAAAAGCATCACCCTGTTAGAATCGTTTAGTCTACAACTCTTAGAAGCCCTTAATATAGTGTATAAAATATCACAAACTGTTATCCAAAATAATAATTCACTAATTTCAGAAAAAATAAAATGTAAGTTGAGAAACATTATTGCTAAAAATTCTGCCTATTCACAACTTCGTATTATAAATGATGTACTATCAGGTCACGACAAAACTCTGAAGTTGGTTTACTAAAAAGTTCTTCAAATATGCACGTATTACATCGTGTGTTGTTGAACGTACATTTTCCCAATATAAAAAGTGACCATCGGAGGAGGTTACTTTGCAGTCGCTCAAAATATACGTAACTCTTCACTTCAATGTACATATTCAAGGATGATGTGAGTATATTACATTACATTTTAAGAGTTAATATATCTCACTACAAAATAATTGTGTATTTACAAGTTTAGACGTTTTCTACTTCAATGATCACCCATTATATTTCTTGAATGCAGGATACAGGTTTTATTGTAACCGCAGTATACTGCTCAGTGTTTACATCAGAGGCATATTTCATCCGTTGCACGTCCGTTTCTCATACAGTCTATACCGCGTGCGTAGTAAACCTTGCGATTCTCGTGGCAATTCCACGAAGTCTAATTATTACAATTCTTCCACTAGTTTTTCTTGTCAATTCTTCCACTACTTTACTTCTAACCCATCATTATACAAAAAATACTCTAACCCCCCTCCCGTATGACACATTTCCCCTCTAATTATTTGCACTTTTCACTACTCACTTTTCCACATTGCTACTTTATTTAGTTCTTAGTTTTCTTTTCTCACGATTTATTTCCCCTCCATACCATCTCCTTAAGTCATATTTTTTTGTTTTCCCCTCTTCTTTCATCACTGATCCCAGTAAATCCTCGTGAATCACCCTGTATAACTTTTTCTTAGTCTTTCTTTTTCTGACTCCATTTCCTTCCTATACTTTCATATCTTTCTTTTCCTTTCTCCTCCTTACTGTCTTGTTTTTACCCTGTTTCTCTTATCCTCATTTCTCCTCTCCTTTTCTTCCTCTCTTTTGTCCTTTACCTTTCTTATGCTTCCTTTACGCTTATATAATTTTCTTAATTTTTGCTTCATTTTATCTTCATTCTTTCTCTTTTCCCTTCATTTCTCATATTCTCATCCCTTATTTCGTTCTTCTCGCCGTCCTGTATAGGATACAACCACAGTCCAGTGTATACAGTCACGAAGCTCAATAAGGCTCATTCACAATAAAAAATTAAACATAACGTAAGTGTTAACTTAACGTTGCAGTAAAATCAAGAAGTCATACCATCATTCACGATGGGAACATAAACATAACAGCAAACATACTTGGTAACCGTGGAAACATAACAACGACGCCATTTCCTCATATTCTGTCGTATACTTCAGCGCTCCACGATTGTGTTCTGTTTGCAAATCACGTAAACATAAGCATGAAAGTTTGGAGTTTGCAAACTTTCATGTTAACGTCTTACGGTAATGCTTATGTCAATGCTTATGTGAATCATTGTGAATGATCCCATTTGGTAGCCTGGGCGCAAACTTCTGTGTTTATGTTACGGTTATGTTTAATTTTCATTGTGAATGGGCCTTACTTACTTACTTAATTACTTACTTACTTACTGGCTTTTAAGGAAACCGGAGGTTCATTGCCGCCCTCATATAAGCCCGCCATTGGTCCCTATCCTGAGCATGATTAATCCAGTCCCTACCATCATATCCCACCTCCCTCAAATCCATTTTAATATTACCTTCCCATCTACGTCTCGGCATCCCCAAAGGTCTTTTCCCCTCTGGCCTCCCAACTAACACTCTATATGCATTTCTGGATTCGTCCATACGTGCTACATGCCCTGCCCATCTCAAACGTCTGGATTTAATGTTCCTAATTATGTCAGGCGAAGGATACAATGCGTGCAGCTCTGCGTTGTGTAACTTTCTCCATTCTCCTGTAACTTCATCCCTCTTAGCCCCAAATATTTTCCTAAGAACCTTATTCTCAAAAACCCTCAATCTCTGTTCCGCTCTCAAAGTGAGAGTCTAAGTTTCACAGCCATACAGAACAACCGGTAATATAACTGTTTTATAAATTCTAACTTTCAGATTTTTTGACAGCAGACTAGATGACAAAAGCTTCTCAACCGAATAATAACAGGCATTTCCCATATTTATTCTGCGTTTAATTTCCTCCCGAGTGTCACTTACATTTGTTACTGTTGCTCCAAGATATTTGAATTTTTCCACCTCTTCGAAGGATAAATCTCGAACTTTCATTGTTCCATTTCGTACAATATTCTGATCACGAGACATAATCATATACTTAGTCTTTTCGGGCCTATAAGTGGTAAATATGCATCCATAGATAGTTGCTAACCACTAGGATCGCTAATATCGCCTCATTACAGACAATGCAAAATAGTACCTGCACAGTCTATTGTTCCTAGCACCCTCACAATTCAAGATTCGTGACGTTCATACTAGACTGTGATACAACTCTCTCCACTGTCCGTGTCCTTGAACCCAGTTGGTGGGAACCAAGTGTTTCAGTCTACCGTCCAATTGAGTACCCAGTCATTTACCTCATTCACCACTTCCGTTGCAGATATGATTAAGCACCATCTAGACGGAGCGGCTACATCCTTCTGCAATCAGGATGCCGAATTAAACACGCTCACTGAAATGGACCTAACACCTCAAAAGTCTTCCTTTGAAGGTTCGATCACTCAATGGATTCACAAGCAGGCTAAAACTACAATACAGACAATGGATTCGTGACGTAATGATGCAAGCCGTCTTTATAATGAGTGAGAAGACTGTAGATACAATCTAATGCTTACGGACGTGTCGAGATTAATAATCAAGTGTTCACACGTCCAAGTTTACACCTTCCAATCTGCTGCGATGCCTTCGCCATTTAAGAAACGTTGGAAACAGAAACAAAAGTAAGACCAGACGCTTTACTTATTCTAAACAAAATGGCTTCCAAGATATCACCTCAATGAAGCAAAGAAAATGAACTACAGTGGCTACAGTTCATTGACAGAATCAAAATAGTACATTATGCAACGAGCCTATATTGGTAGTAATTAAGACGCAAGTATGTTTGTTTATGAAACGAGCGCAAGCGAGTTTCATAATTTTCATACGAGCGTCTTAATTACCATTATAGGCAAGTTTCATACGACTTTTTATGCTCGACCATATTTCTAACTTGAAATTATTCAAAATTAGGTCTTCTTATGGTTATGTGCGAACTGACCTGAATTGTGAGATGTGGGCAGACGCGAAAATATTGATTTTTTCCGAGGCCGAATGTCATTGACCTTGAAAGAGAATAGGATGAACATTAGTCTGATATAACCTGGAAATTGATTTAGAATTGAAAAACGAGATGACAAATTGAATTTATTTGAATATTATTTACAATTAACGCTAATTATTATAGTAACAGAACATAACCTTCTGCGACAGTATTGGATTTCCAGCCTCCGTGACTTTTCGCTAATTGTCTTTCGATTGCATGTCCGAGAATAATCGATACTTGCGGTTTTACAATGGTACAAAGGTGATTTGTCATTGGATGAACACCTGAACTTTAATGAATAGGTGTACTTTAATGACATGCATTAATGGACTGCTTCCAGGTGTATAATTACTAAATTTCGGCATGGTCGAGCATAAATTGTTTTATAGCGTTGAGATATGGAAGCTTTATATTAATAGTTGAGAGAAAATTGATGTGATACAGGATAAATACAGTAGAACCCCGATTATCCGTCATCCTATTAACCGATTGGCGGATTATCCGACTGTCTTTCTCTCGCACTTTTTTTTTACTACAGAAATATATGAAGTACTGTGGACCTACATTACATTAGCACGTTATTTTTTCCAGAAAGGGTTATTACAAGACTTCAACCCTTACACAGTATGTTCTACTATTCGAGTTTTCGTAATTAATAATTTATGTATTAAATTTCTTTATGGGTAGCAAAAGAAATCGTGTTGTGCTAAGTATAAAAAAGTGCAAATAACTGAGTGGATTAGGGAACGAGAAACTGTGGCTCATCTCAGAATACGAGATTAAAATCACAACTGTGTGTAATTCAATAAAAATCGAGGATAAAGTGTATAATGTATGTAAATCTACAACATGAGACCTCCACTATTCGTATCTTTCCACTGACAGCCATAACAAAGATTTTCCTTTCTTCTTAAAAACCCGTTGTTAACAACCAGGTATAAATCGGTGAACTTCCGGTCCACTACCTAGCGTGTTCAAGACAAGGCCATAGAGAAAATCACGAAAGTGTAAGCATTATTTACTAAATTTACGAATAGTACATTATGCAACGAGCCTATAATGGTAGTAATTAAGAGGCAGGTATGTTTGTTTATGAAACGAGCGCAAGCGAGTTTCATAATTTTCATACGAGCGTCTTAATTACCATTATAGGCAAGTTTCATACGACTTTTTATGCTCGACCATATTTCTAATTTGAAATTATTCAAAAGTAGGTCATGTTTTTTTATTTTATTGGGTTATTTTACGACGCTGTATCAACATCTAGGTTATTTAGCGTCTGAATGATATGAAGGTGATAATGCCGGTGACATGAGTCCGGGGTCCAGCACCGAAAGTTACCCAGCAAGGTCATGTTCTGGTTATGTAAGTAAGTAGCGAACTGACCTGAATTGTGAGATGTGCGCAGACGCGAAAGTATTGATTTTTTCCGAGGCCCAATGTCATTGACCTTGATATAACGTAGAGAATAAGATGAACATTAGTCTTGATATAACCTGGAAATTGATTTATAATTGAAAAACGAGATGACAAATTGAATTTATTTGAATATTATTTACAATTAACGCTAATTATTATAATAACAGAACATAACCTTCTGCGACAGTAATGGATTTCCAGCCTCCGTGACTTTTCGCTAATTGTCTTTCGATTGCATATCCGAAAATAATCGATACTTGCGGTTTTACAATGGTACAAAGGTGATTTGTCATTGGCTGAACACCTGAACTTTAATGAATAGGTGTACTTTAATGAGGTGCATTAAAGGGCTACTACCAGGTGTATAATTACTACATTTCGGCATGGTAGAGCATAAAATATTTTATGGTACGGATTATCCTTTTTTTTTCTATTAACCGTTTGGCCTACCCCATTCATTACCACGGATAATAGAGGTTCTACTGTATTGTAAAGGAGTTTCATCTACTTTGATTATGTAATGTGGACTTTACATCACTAATAAAAATGTTGAGAACACATTTATTACGCAACTAGTTAGGCAATGATACTTCTATTACGCATCTAGTTCGGTAATGATACTCTTATTACCTAACTGGTTGTGTAATGTGAACCACACGTTAAATAAAATAAAATGAAATTGATTTTATTTAATAAAAACATTACCGGTAACAAAAAATATGTTCACAATTTGTTATAACATTCAATTGCAGTATTTGCAATCAATAACCGAATCCTCGTTTTAACGATTTTAATAGTGTTTATTTATTTATAACAACGAGTCAAAGTCAGGATAGGAGAAGACATGTCAGAAGGAAGTGAAATAGGGAGAGAAGTACGACAAGGATGCCCTTCATCATCTACCCCGTTCAATATCTACTTAGAGGATTTAGTAAAGAACTGTTTTCAGAACATGGGAGGAGTGATAGTATGGATTTGCTGATGATATGACGTTGTTAGCAAAAGAGGAGATGATACTAAAGCTACTGGAGCTAAATGACAGCTGTGAGCAATATGGTATGAAGATAAATGCCAACATAGAAACAAAAGTAAAGAAGGTAAATTTGCGAATTCTAAATGAGGCAGTAGAGCAAGTGGACAGTTTCAAATATTTGAAGTGTACTATACTCAGTAATATGAACTGCTGCCAAGAAGTCTAAAGGAGGATTTTAATAGAAAAAGGATCATCTTCTGCGGACCTGTGAAGAAAGAAGTAAGAAAGAGACTAGTGAAGTGCTTTGTGTGGATTGTAGTATTGTATGGGGCAGAAACATGGGCATTGCGACGAAGTGAAGAGAAGCGACTAGAAGCATTTGAAATGTGGATATGGAGAAGAATGAAGCGTGTGAAATGTACAGAGTAAGAAATGAAAGTGTGTTAGAAAGAGTGGGTGAAGAAAGAATGATGCTGAAACTGATCAGAAAGAGGAAAAGGAACTGGCTGGGTCACTGGTTGAGAAGAAACTGTCTGCTGAAGGATGCACTGGAAAGAATGGTGAACGGGAGAAGAGTTCGAGGCAGAAGAAGATATCAGATGATAGACGACATTAAAATGTATGGATCAGATGAGGAGACAAAGAGGAAGGCAGAAAATAGGAAAGACTGGAGAATGCTGGGTTTGCAGCGAAAGATCTGCCCTTGGGCAGAAGACTATGAATGAATGTTTATTTCTCCTAGTTCTGCTGTTATTCTGTTATAAACAAAAGCCTATCGTGTTGAAAACTTATAAGACAAACATATTATACGAATCTCCTCTCGCAGGAAGATACATAATAATACAATCGCCTCCTCTACGAAAAGACATGTTCAAATGATAATTTGTAAAAAAAAAAAAAGAGTTCAATTTGAACTGCTGAAGTTATCGACATACGAAGCCATGATAAATGCAATTTTTCCTCTTTATTTAATGTCGTTCCAGTTCTGAAGATGACCCAAAATAGGTCGAAACATGTTAACAAGGTACGTTAAAATTTAACACAAGAAAGTTCTTATCATACATATTCCGAAGTGATACAGTGTTAAAACTTGTGTAATCAAGATGTATGAAAACTATTGATAGACAAAGAGATAATGGCAGACAATAGTGGAACATCTGGTATGAAAATACTAGAAGAACCGAAGGATTGAACCGAGACATTTCCATCGTCACTTCTCTATCAAGAAAGTTAATAGTACAGACGTGGACAAATTATTAACAAAATTGACGATTTTTACGATAATTCTGTTTGCAAAATTTGGCTTTTTACTTTAGACTACAGTTGACAAGTTTGCATATTTCTATCATTACAGTAGATAGAAATAGGCCTATACAGATATGTCAAGTGTATTCTAAATTGAAGAGTCAAATTTTGAAAAAATATATAATGAAAATATTGAATGTTGCTAATAATTTGTAAATGTTCAAAAATGTCAACTGTAGTCTAAATTGAAGAGTCAAATTTTGTAAAAATACATAATAAAAACCTTCAATTTTGCTAATAACTTGCAAATATGCAAAACTGAAGTGCAGTCTAAATTGAAGAGTCAGATTTAGTAAAAATATACTAGAAAAATCTTCAGTTTTGCTAATAATATGGAAATATCCGAAATATCAACTGTAGTCCAAATTGAAGCGTCAAATTTTGAAAATATACAATACAAATCTTCATTTTTTTTAATAACGTAAATGCCCAAAAATGTCAACTGTATTCTGAATTGAAGAATCATATTTTGTAAAAGTATATAATAAAAATCTTCAATTTTGCTAATAATTTGTCCACGTCTGTACATTATGCAACGAGCCTATAATGGTAGTAATTAAGACGCGAGTATGTTTATGAAACGAGCGCAAGCGAGTTTCATAATTTTCATACCAGCGTCTTAATTACCATTACAGTCAAGTTTCATACGACTTTTTATGCTCGACCATATTGATTTTTTCCGGCAATTGGTGAAATGAATTTGCGGGATTGTGCTTTGTGAAAGGCTGGAAGATGACGGTGAATTGATGTTAATTTGTCTGTTGTTTTTTTCGAATATTGTCTAATCTCGCGCTAGTTGTCTTGCGATTGTATATCCGAGAATAATCGATACGTGCGCTTTCATATTGCTACAATGGTATTTTCTGATTGGTGGAACACCTGAACTTTAATGAATAGGTGTACTTTAATGGGGTCCATTAAAGGGCTGCTACCAGGTGTATAATTACTACATTTCGGCATGGTTCAGCATAAAATATTTTTTTTTCTCAGTAGAGAACCCGGCATCTTTTACTGAGTTACGGCGACCAGATATGAACAGTGGGAAAGAGATGAAGGCCTCGTCCTTCGGACGCGTGACAAAAAGCTATCGCTCACAATCAAAGGACGCGGAGGAATCTGCATGCCGAAATCTGTATGCTGGTAGACGCGTCTCAGCTTATCGGGTGGACATAGTCTGAATGGTAATGGAGGATGACGCCAATCAAGGCCAATTCCAACAGGATTAATTTCAGATTCAGCACGAAAAACAAAATGGAGTACCTCTCATTTGCATGGAAATTATTGCTTAAAGTCACATCATTTCCATAAAATCTGATTTATTTTCTCAACGTTTTAAGTGGAGATGAAACTTTTAATCGTTCAAAACCAGCGAATTAAAAAAAAGTTTCGCTTTAAAATAAACTCTGATAAGTGAAAAATACATCTATATATATAATTTGAACTGGTAATGGAAATTACGGGAAAACGGCTGAACGGATTTTAATAAATGACCCCTCATTCTGAAGCTTGGAACCCAAAGTTTTTCAGAAAAATAGTAGTTTTGAGTGAAATGTAAATGTTTCAACATAATTTTCCTATTTTTTAAATCCATCTCTCGTCACTAATTACATTTCAGAATAAAACAAAACACACACTACAGTAAACAATATTACACGAAGGCCATGATCTGAAAGAATTCTGACATATTTAGAGCTCAAATTCAATTGGTTATTAAACATTTCAAGAACGTAAAATTAATTTACAGGTCTGATTCTGTGGTGTGTAATTTTCTGAGTAGAGCTGTGTATTGGATATTAAAATCTACAAAACTTGAGGTAGTTTGATGACATTATTACCATTAGAAATGAAATATTATTATAGTTAATGCCATGCTGTGACTATTTTTCATTAATTACACTACTAATGTTATATTGATGATATGAAAGTGAAACGTTTTGGGGTTATATAAGTAGATGTAGAGGATATCTTAAATTAGATCTTGATTTATATAATTTACTGAGTGGCGGCTATATAGTATATTATTATATAGTATATGTTATTGAAAACTATAAAACTTACGTAAGATAATAATATTGTTATTAAAAATCAAATATTTTTGTAGTAATGAATGAAGTGGGGTTGGATCTTTTTCATATTTTTAATGGCGGTGTGGTGGTGCATGATTCTCTTCAATATTGGCTCGAGAGAGCGCAAAAATTACAGTTCCTAAGAAAAGACCAAGAGGTATTACTTACTGATAAAATATGATAAGATTTTGTAATCTCCCGATCATTTCAGCAAGATCTCTTAGCAGGATAAAATGATTTTACCCTCTACATTTCAAGGTAGTTTACGAAACATGCAGCAGCTATACCAAGATGCTATGTCTATTGTTGGAAAGCATAGCAAACCTGACATTTTTTTTTTTTAACTTTCACCTACAATCCTCAATGATCTGAAATAGCTACTGCTTTACTCCCACATGAAAAACCGACTGATCGTCCTGACAATGTTACTTGCGTTTTCGCGTTCAAACTAGAAAACTGAAGGTGTATAGGTTCAAGAAAAAGTATTTGGCATAAAAAAAACCATTCAGAGGGAGTATGTTTCATTATTATGGAAGCAAATAACTTTCAGAATGTCTGATATTCTTCATTGAAAATAATTGTGAAACAATGTTTAGCCTATTTGAACGTCTAATGAGCTTAGTTAGCTGCATTTGCTGCACAAGCCAATAGTTACATATAATTTAATGCACATTTATGCCCTTGTTACTTGCTGGACGCTATTTTCAAAGCTATGGTGTACAGGGTTTTCAAGTGGAAATATAGTGATTAAATACAAAGTAAAACCAGGTATTTAAAAAAACTTCTGTTTTATAATAATGTTTATGCTCGACCATGCCGAAGTGTACTAATTATACACCTGGTAGCAGTCCTTTATTGCATGTCATTAAAGTACACCTACTCATTAAAGTACAGGTCTTCAGCCAATGATAACTCAGCTTACATGTGTTCAGCCAATGACAAGTCACCTTTGTACCGTTATAAAACCGCAAGTATCGATTATTCTCGGATATGCAATCGAAAGAGAATTAGCGAAAAGTCACGGCTGGAAATCCAATACTGTCGCAGAAGGTTATGTTCTGTTACTATAATAATTAGCGTTAATTGTAAATAATATTCAAATAAATTCAATTTGTCATCTCGTTTTTCAATGTCGAATTCAATAATCAAGGTTATAATATTATAATATTACCAAGTTTAACGGGACTACGTCAAGGTCAATGACATTACTGTTCCTCGGAAAAAATCAATACTTTCGCGTCTGCGCACATCTCACAATTCACGACCTAGAACAAGGTCACTTCCGATCTTGTCAGATACAAATAAATGTATACATCTGAATACCGGTAATTTCAAGTTAGAAATATGGTCGAGCATAAAAAGTCGTATGAAACTCGCCTATAATGGTAATTAAGAAGCTCGTATGAAAATTATGAAACTCGCTTGCGCTCGTTTCATAAATATCCATACTCGATTCTCAATTACTATCATTATAGGCTCGTTGCATAATGTACTATTAATACCTCAAATAATCACACCAAAGTTAAACGTTCTTCCAGGCAGTTCCGCACTGAGCTGTGGTTAAGCGTAAATCTCCCTCCGTGTACTGCACTACCTTCAACACGAGAAGGAATCGTTTAATTATTATTTGCTGACGCAATGTTCTCGTACTTGTTTGCGCTTTTACGAGGCATTAATGGCGTTCCTACGTAATTCTTGCAGTATAAATTTTCCACCTTGCCACTACCTCACGCTGGAGTAATTCCCATTGCTGTACATCATCGCATCGCGTTGGGTTTCGCAACCTGCTGGAATATTACAGTGATTAAAGAGAAAGTTTCCAGATTTTGAAGGAAGGTCTTATCTGTGTCTTATTAAGAATTTGAGGACAAGATTACAAAATTGATAATTGGTATCTTCGACAGTGATTCGGACAACGGAGGAGAAAAGTGAACTAACTACGGTTTAAAATTACAAACGATTAGGGAAAACACAAAAATTTTACTTGAAGCAAGTAAAGCGATGGGTTTGGAAGTAAATCCCGAAAAGACAAAGTATATGGTTATGTCTCGAAACCAGAATATTGTACGAAATGAAAATTAAAAAATTGGAGATCTATCCTTCGAAGAGGTAGAAAAATGCAATTATCTTGGAGCAACAATAACAAATATAAGTGACACTAGGGAGGAAATTAAACGCAGAATAAATATGGGAAATGCCTGTTATTATTCGGTTGAGAAGCATTTGTCATCTAGTCTGCTGTCAAAAAATCTGAAAGTTAGAATTTATAAAACAGTTATATTACCGGTTGTTCTGTATGGTTGTGAAACTTGGACTCTCACTTTGAGACAGGAACAGAGATTAAGGGTGTTTGAGAATAAGGTTCTTAGAAAATATTTGGGTCTAAGAGGGATGAAGTTACAGGAGAATGGAGAAAGTTACACAACACAACTGCACGCATTGTATTCTTCACCTGACATAATTAGGAACATTAAATCCAGACGTTTGAGATGGGCAGAGCATGTAGCACGTATGATCGAATCCAGAAATGCATATAGAGTGTTAGTTAGGAGACCGGAGTGGAAAAGACCTTTGGGGATGTCGAGATGTAGATGGGAGGATAATATTAAAATGTATTTGAGGGAGGTAGGATATGATGATAGAGACTAGATTAATCTTGCTCAGGATAGGGACCGATGGCGGGCTTATGTGAGGGCGGCAATGAACCTGCTGGTTCCCTAAAAGCCATTTGTAAGTGAGTAAGTAAGTAACTACAGTTTAGCCCTAAAAAAAAAGTAATGTGAACCCCATGACAGGTCAAGTTGGCCCAGAGGTTAAGGCTTCCACCTTTACAGACAATCGGCATTTAATGGCAGTAGGGATGTCAGTTTTATGTGTCCGCCGCCTTTACCGCGAAGAAAATGTGCCTGGTAGGCTACTCATTTGTGTTATAGGCCTATAGCCCCAGGGCCATAATGCGGCTGGAAGGATTAGATGAATGAAAAAAAAATCCAATACTCCATTGGGAATCGAACCTGCGACCTTCGGCTTGCAGCTTTACGCCTTAAACGTGACGCTACCGCGAGCCTCAACTACAGTTTTAACACTTACAAATGAACCTTGAATGTTTGGCATTGCATTTATACGTTCGTGTTAAGGTTGTAAAAGTCTACCAGAAAAATAGGAAACAAAATACGATCGTACAAAGGAATTGTATATTTCAATGATAAGTACTTATGAATTAAATACTATTATAGTCACATTCATGCCATGGTATGAAAGAAAAATTTCATAACCTCAAGCGGAAATCGAACCTGCCACTTCCTATTCTCCAGTCAGGCGCTCTACCACTGAGCTATCGAGTTCATCTCACGCCATACGCTCGGAATTATCTTTTCATACTGGCGACTCTGTTGTAGAGTACTTTCCATAGCGTCTGATCTTAGTCAGCACTGAAATTTTTCTTTCATACCATGGCATGATTGTCATTATAATAGTATTTAATTCATTAATATGTCACATCAACGGACGTATATACGTCATCCAAACATCGTAAGATGAAGATTAGATAAGTACTTACATAATTATTGTCTCGGAAAGAGAGAAAATCTCGACTGTATTTTGTTTAAATTTCTCATGTGTCCTTGATTCTTTCATATGTTACAATGTAATATACTGTTACAACAGCTCTGGATGGTATTGTCTGGTTCGTATCATGAAGAGCCTATCAAACACAGTGCAACGCATGAATAGGTGAGGACAAGAGACTGCATACTCTTTAAATTTCAGTCAGATTAATTTTCAAATGAAGTCAAGTAGATTAGAGTAGGCGACTACACTGCAACGTGATTTTCGTATTCAGTATCGTACAAATCTTCTACAATTTACTCTTGGCACAGGACTTTTGTTAAGACTGGTTGTTCTGTGCGACATGACAAATCTCCAGGTCGCCCACAAATTTTTGATGCTGTTGTTGAACAAATCAAGGACAGCTTTACCCATAGCGCAAGAAAATCAACGAGACATGCCTCTCGTGAGGTTGGTATACCACACACGACGGTTTGGCGGGTACTACAAAAACGTAGTAATAAGTGGTATAGAAGTGTATCAAGATATGCTCGAAATGTTCCTCATTCCGCAGATTATCGAAGATGATCAAGATTGACACATTCACTTCCAGGAAGATTGGACACTACCTCACTACCACCACCATGAGATTCGTGGGCTACTTGATCGGTGTTTTCCAGGTCGTTGGATTGGTCATGCAGGGCCAACTGCACATCGCTCAACAGATCTGACCCCCTCGATTTTTTCGTGTGGGGATTCGTCAAAGATCTTGTGTACGTTTCTCCTTTATCTTCCTATCTTGCTGAGCTGAGAACTCGAATTATAGTTGCAGCTACAGAAGTGACTCCTGATCTGCTGGCTCATGTGTGGCAAGACATTGACTTTAAGTTGGATGTCTGCTGTATCACAAACGGAAGTCACATAGAACCAAAATAACTGCTTGGTAGAAACTTGATGTGTTTTGCTTTAAAATGACACCTTAATCATTTCTGTAAGACATGTGGAAAAATTTCTATAACTTTACTAAGTTGTAAAGTCCCTTTTTTGATACACGGTGCATATCCATAGCATTTTCTTTGTCGTCGACCTGGTTGGCGAGTTGGTATAGCGCTGGTCTTCTATGGCCAAGGTTGCGGGTTCGATCCCGGGCCTGGTCGGTGGCATTTAAGTATGCTTAAATGCGACAGGCTTATGTCAGTAGATTTACTGGCTGTAAAAGAACTCCTGCGGGAAAAATTTCCGGCACATCCGGCGACGCTGATATAACGTCTGTAGTTGCGAGCGTCGTTAAATAAAACAAAACATTAACATTTTCTTTATCTATTGAATGATCTCTTGGGAATAAAAATTTGCGGAATAATAAACCGTCTTCAGAACTGGACGGTATTTATTTCATTTTATTCAGTTGTCCCAAATGTCTTTCTTTTCCATTCGGGTAGTAATAGACTTACAGTTTAACTGCTCTTGTAATACTGTACGTTCACACGCTGTTTCCAGTTTCTCCTGTACATTTCTGTCATATCGCTGGTGCTTGTGACATTTATTTCTCCCGCTATATTTCTGTTCCTTCTCTGACATTATCGACCAACTGACAGCAGGAAATTTCATGGAGCAGATATAATCAGGTAGGCTACACTGGGATAAGAAGTAATAATAATAACACGTTTTCTGACCAGCTAGTTATAGGTCCAACCAGTACTTAGCCGTCTAGGTACCTCAGTTGGTAGACCGTTGGCTTACGATGACCGTGGACCCTAGTTCAAATCCCGCAGAGTTACATTTATGGTGGACAAATGTAAAGTTATGAAGGTATTGCTCGGGGTTTTCCCGTTTTCAACGTAGAATTACATTTTTTCCTCACTAGTTATGGGGTAACTTGGGAATTGATCGTCACATAAAAATGTAAACTCTATCCGCATTCTTCTTGTATTCCCATAATATATTTCTAGATTTATGACCTTTCTTCTCCATGTTTTACCCTTGCTCCCCTTGTATCCCCCTTTGCTCGCCTTCTATTACATTTAATGTCCTTGTATTCCCCTGTTCTCCTTGTATTCCTCTGTTTTCCTTGCATTTTCCATGTCCTCAGTGTCTTCGCCTTATTTTCAACATATTTACCTTGTTTTCTTCATTTTCTTCTTGTATCCCCCTTTGCTCGCCTTCTATTACATTTAATGTCCTTGTATTCCCCTGTTCTCCTTGTATTCCTCTGTTTTCCTTGCATTTTCCATGTTCTCAGTGTCTTCGCCTTATTTTCAATATATTTACTTTGTTTTCTTCATTTTCTTCTTGTATCCCCCTTTGCTCGCCTTCTATTACATTTAATGTCCTTGTATTCCCCTATTCTCCTTGTATTCCTCTGTTTTCCTTGCATTTTCCGTGTTCTCAGTGCCTTCCCCTTATTTTCAATATATTTACTTTGTTTTCTTCATTTTCTTCTTGTATCCCCCTTTGCTCGCCTTCTATTACATTTAATGTCCTTGTATTCCCCTGTTCTCCTTGTATTCCTCTGTTTTCCTTGCATTTTCCGTGTTCTCAGTGTCTTCCCCTTATTTTCAATATATTTACTTTGTTTTCTTCATTTTCTTCTTGTATCCCCCTTTGCTCGCCTTCTATTACATTTAATGTCCTTGTATTCCCCTGTTCTCCTTGTATTCCTCTGTTTTCCTTGCATGTTCCATGTTCTCAGTGTTCTTCCCTTATTTTCAATATATGTATCTTTCTTCCTCCATTTTCTTCTTGTATCCCCCTTTGCTCGCCTTCTATTACATTTAATGTCCTTGTATTCCCCTGTTCTCCTTGTATTCCTCTTGTTTTCCTTGCATGTTCCATGTTCTCAGTGTCTTCCCCTTATTTTCAATATATGTATCTTTCTTCCTCCATTTTCTTCTTGTATCCCTCTTTGCTCGCCTTCTATTACATTTAATGTCCTTGTATTCCCCTGTTCTCCTTGTATTCCTCTGTTTTCCTTGCATTTTCCATGTTCTCAGTGTCTTCCCCTTATTTTCAATATATTTACTTTGTTTCTTCATTTTCTTCTTGTATCCCCTTTGCTCGCCTTCTATTACATTTAATGTCCTTGTATTCCCCTGTTCTCCTTGTATTCCTCTTGTTTTCCTTGCATTTTCCATGTTCTCAGTGTCTTCCCCTTATTTTCAATACATTTACCTTGTTTTCTTCATTTTCTTCTTGTATCCCCCTTTGCTCGCCTTCTATTACATTTAATGTCCTTGTATTCCCCTGTTCTCCTTGTATTCCTCTGTTTTCCTTGCATTTTCCGTGTTCTCAGTGTCTTCCCCTTATTTTCAATATATTTATCTTGTTTTCTTCATTTTCTTCTTGTATCCCCCTTTGCTCGCCTTCTATTACATTTAATGTCCTTGTATTCCCCTGTTCTCCTTGTATTCCTCTGTTTTCCTTGCATTTTCCGTGTTCTCAGTGTCTTCCCCTTATTTTCAATATATTTATCTTGTTTTCTTCATTTTCTTCTTGTATCCCCCTTTGCTCGCCTTCTATTACATTTAATGTCCTTGTATTCCCCTGTTCTCCTTGTATTCCTCTTGTTTTCTTTGCATTTTCCATGTTCTCAGTGCCTTCCCCTTATTTTCAATATATTTATCTTGTTTTCTTCATTTTATTCTTGTATTCCCCTTGTTATCCTCATATTCCCCATGTTCCCTCTTGTTCGCCTTCTGTTCCATTTAATCTTGCTATATTTCTCTTGTTTTCCTCATATTCCCCTAGTTTTCTTTGTATTCCCTATGTTTTCATTGTCTTCCCCTTATTCTTAATACATTTCTCTCATTTTCTTTGTTTTTTCTTTTTGTTCTCCTCGTTGTCCTTATATCCCTCTCATTATCATTGTATTCTCCTTCTTCTCCTTGTAACCAACTTATTCTCCTCTTACCCTCTTGCCCTCATTGTACCTCCCTTGTTCTTGTATATCCCTTGTTCTCCTTTCATCCCCTTGTTCTCCTTGTACATAATTACTTACTTACTTAGTCATTGTGTTGTTCAATTCGTTTCTCTTATCCATTTGCTGCGAACAAGTTTGATTTTCTAAGGTAATTTTTCGTACCTCCGGAAAAATCTACAGAATAGGCTACAATATTTTCCTTGTTTTCCTCTGATTATCATTGTATTTAATTTGGTTTTGGGGGTCAAAAAAGGAACTACAAACATGTATGAAATCGGATATCGATTAGATGTTCTCCGAGCAACAAACGGAGCTCATACTGAAACATATGCATGGAAATTTCGTAAGTTGAGGTTTCATTTGCTGAAAATCACGTCCCTATATCTTGCGTAGTTTTTAAGTAATAAATGTTTATAATCAGGGAAAGACTTTATGTTCACCCTATATTTACAATACTTCTTTTACCATTTTAAATCCCTTTGTATAGTAAACTATGTTACAAACTGTAATACTGAATAGTGTACTGTGATTTCTTAATAATTAACGTTACTTTTAATCTGGTTTCCCATAGAATTAGATATACAGACGTGGACAAATTATAAGACTAAAACGTTTTCTTGGAAACATAATATAATTCGTCATAATAAACTATCAGTATAATTCACACAGTCTCTATTGTTGTAAATATGATTGTTTACATCTCCTGTTATATTTTTCCAATGGTTAAGTATCTTTTTTTATGTCTATGTTGGTACTACTGGTGTTTTAATTATATACTGCAGAAGATATTCTCCCACGGCCTGCAAGAAGACCGGACATGAACGAAATTGAAAATCTGTGATCTATACTGAAGAAGAAAGTGAACAAAAAGAGGCTTACAACAAAACATGGACTCATTTAAGCACTGCTTGATATCTGGCTAAATAATGCTGATATTCAAAGAAAGTGTCAAACTTTGGTTTCCAGCATCCCTGACAAAATCAACGTGTTAATAAAGAATAAGGGAATGTTCACAAAATATTAGTAACCTCAAGACTCAATTTTCTGTTCATTATATCTGTACAAAATACATTTTTGATCATTATTTCTACCGATAAATACAGCTTCGTTGCACATACAATTAATTTAGCCTAATAATTTGTCCACGTCTGAATGTTTCAGGATAGCGGGGTTAGACACGTTGGATCTTGGTAATGTAGGGATTATCATACGGGGTGGAACAAGTCCAGGTGCAATTAAGCCATTGGTATGAACCTACTGAGCTTGCCTCTGAATTTTGATATATGAGAAGAATTAACAACCAATTTTTCCTGGCTTTGTCAGTGAAAGACCTACTTCACCTTTATAAACAAAGGAGGCGCCTGAGGTGGGCATGGAGGCTTTCATGATGTCGGCATTAGAATGAGATGGTGTGTAAAGTAATAGTAAATATGTAAATAAGGCCTATACAGGGTGAACCGTAAGTAATGTCATTAATTTCAGGGGTTTATTCTTTGGGATATTTCAAACAAAAGAGTTTAATACAATTTTTCTGGCTTATGCTTCCTTTCCGAGATGAAAATTATTTTGTATGAAATATCTCGTAGCGTGTTTTGGGAAAGCCATTGATCTAATTCCCACTATGTTCAGTGAATTTAAGGGTACCCAGGAGTGAAAATACGAAATTTTAAACTATAAAAGCTATATTTTTCAAATTTGTACCATAGGTGTATACTAATACTGTATAATTAAATAACTCACAAAACTTTGTCTTGTAGCTCTCATGGTTCACAAGTTATGGACAAGTTTACATTTGGGGGACGAGGATCCTGACCTCAAATACCAATTTAGCATTAGGTGGCCTGTATCAGTGGGGTTGTGAAAACAAGCTTCAATTCAATCCTCGGAAAACAGCAGCTATGATGGTCACAAGGAAAAGCAAAATCATGCTGCCATTAATAAAAATGAATCAAGAAAATATAAAATTAGTTCTTCCACCGACCGTGCCTTAACTGTGCACAATACGGCCACACAAAGACAGACTGTGACAAGCCCAAGACTTGCTTTAAGTGCGGCAAGAATCCCGACCTTTGCAACCACAACCGCCTATCCCAGATTAGGTATTGCGCCACGTGCAACAGCGACACCCATTATGCGGGCCAAGCTCGCTGTCCAAAATATCCAAGGACTAATCTCATAACCTCCACCGATCCCACGCATGTCCCCATAGACACTCACAAACCAATACCGCCACCTATACCCAAACCATCACAGTCCGTCTTCAAACCAACACTTCCCAAACCCGAATTGTCTTATGCGGATGCAGCTAAGACTATGACAACCAAGACAACCACTACAGACGATCCACAGACAGACAAAACAACCACGGAACAGCTGGTCGAGGGGGGGTTCTACGTTCTGCTATGCAGAAAATAGAATCCTACATTGACCGGCAACTAAACAGACTACAGGACGAAATAGTGACATTCACTATCTCCTTACTCACTACAGACACAAACCCCACGAAACGACACACGACACTTGCCACAGCCAACCAGGCAGCCAGACGGCTTCTACGGAGCCAGGGGCGTATTTTGCGGGCTACCGGGGCTACCGGCGGTAGCCCAAGGAAATTACAAAAGAAAAAGTTTATAATATAACATAATGTAATAATTTTGTATTATTATTTTTACCATAGTAATTAAAATTAAAGTAATTGTTAGATATATTTTGTGTAATAATAGGGTCAGCGGTAGCCCAAACCCTTTAACCAGTATACGCCCCTGCGAGTAGCCCACCACTTTGTTGGTAACAGGTTACGAGTCTCCTAGCGTCACTACAAAAACGTGACTAGAACAGAACTGACCAGAGCACTGGACTCTCCACCTCTCATTAACATCTGCGAGGCATGGTGCTAACTTCACTTCATTCATTTCATTCACAATTCAACTGTTAGCGTGTACATGTTTCATATAACCATTTACAGGGGAAAATACACTACTGTTAGATGAGAGGGCAAACGGCTTTTAGCTGGGAACCTCGAGCTAAAGTTAGTGAATTGCAAGTCGGGAACCAATGGAGGCATGGGATGCTTACCCTGCCTGCCATTTTAAACATCATTCATTCTTTCTTCGTCCCCTTTCATTCATTCATTCATCATAAAATTAGTTGATCAGATGTCTTACTTAGGTGTAATCCTTGATAAGCACTTGACATTCAGACCCCATCTTGAATATCTAGCTGCTAAATCCAATACACTTCTTAACAGGCTGGCCTTTGCATCACGACCAACGTGGGGACTAAACTCAAGTGTGTTAAGAACCATATATGGAGGAGCAGTGGAACCTTTAGTGCTATATTGCGCTTCAGCTTTTCGAAAATGCTTCAGTATGCGTTGGGCCCAGAATAAATTACTACAAATCCAACGGGGTTTCGTTTTGCGCATCATAAAAGCATATAGAACCATATCTACGGAGGCAGCGTTAGTGATTGCAGGTATCGAGCCCTTATACTTGACTGGAACAGCTGAAGCAGAACTTACATTACTTCGAAAGGAGCACACATATGAGGATACACTTTTAAAGATAGAGGTTGAGAAACCGGCCCATTTCTTAACATCCGGACATCCAGCTTATTTTCACGACTTCGTCAAATACACCAGATGCATGAGCAACCACAATGTACAGATCTTTACAGATGGATCAAAAATATCTAAAGAAGTTGCTACTGATCAGGTTGGATGCGCTTTTGTTGCATATTGCAACGGCCAAGAAGTGTACACACAGAGGAACAAACTTTCACCTAGATGCTCCATTGTGCAAGCTGAATTATTAGCTATTAATGAGGCACTGATATGGACTGAACTTAATAATTACAATTGTTGCATCTACAGCGATTCACAAACAGCCCTCAAATCAATAGATAATAAGTTTAACTTAAATCCTCTGGCAGTGGAAATCAGAAGAAATGTAATACATTGCGGCAAACACATTTGTTTCTCGTGGGTGCGAGGACACAGTGAACAGAAGGAAATGAAAGGGCTGATGAACTGGCAAAGAGTGCTGCAGTTTCGAACTTAAATTTGAGCTATAGTCTATGACCTTATTCATATGCAAAAAGAAAAATAAATGAGCACATAATAAATAGGTGGAACAATCAGTGGCTGTGCAGTACAAAGGGTTCAGTTACGACAGAAATCTTCTTTCCCAGAGTCGACACCCGCTTAAATAGAAACCAAATTATACCGGATTTTATATTAACACAATTTTTATCGGGTCATGGGACATTTGGGGCTTACCTAGAACGATTTAAATTGCATAAAGACAATGGCTATTTATGTATCTGTGAGGAAGAGCAGACTGTGGATCACCTTCTGTTTCATTGTCCAGTGTTCGAAAACAAAAGATTTATTTTGTTCGGACATTTACATTTTTGTAATATAATATATGACAAACCACTATTCAATTTGTTCACAAAAACGTGCTGCTATAAAGAGTTTTGTAACTTTATATGTAATATATTTAAGAACTTGTAAATAATTCAAATTATTGTAGTATATATGATTGTTAATTGTAAGTAGCAAGACTGGGTTACCCACGTCAATGTAAGTCTATATGTAATATATTTAAGAACTTGTAAATAATTCAAATTATTGTTGTATATATAAGTGTTAATTTTAAGTAGCAAGACTGGGTTACCCACGTCAATGTAATTTTATATGTAATATATTTAAGAACTTGTAAATAATTCAAATTATTGTAGTATATATGATTGTTAATTGTAAGTAGCAAGACTGGGTTACCCACGTCAATGTAAGTCTATATGTAATATATTTAAGAACTTGTAAATTATTCAAATTATTGTTGTATATATAAGTGTTAATTTTAAGTAGCAAGACTGGGTTACCCACGTCAATGTAATTTTATATGTAATTAATTTAAGAACCTGTAAATAATTCAAATTATTGTAGTATATATGATTGTTAATTGTAAGTAGCAAGACTGGGTTACCCACGTCAATGTAAGTCTATATGTAATATATTTAAGAACTTGTAAATAATTCAAATTATTGTTGTATATATAAGTGTTAATTTTAAGTAGCAAGACTGGGTTACCCACGTCAATGTAATTTTATATGTAATTAATTTAAGAACCTGTAAATAATTCAAATTATTGTAGTATATATGATTGTTAATTGTAAGTAGCAAGACTGGGTTACCCACGTCAATGTAAGTCTATATGTAATATATTTAAGAACTTGTAAATAATTCAAATTATTGTTGTATATATAAGTGTTAATTTTAAGTAGCAAGACTGGGTTACCCACGTCAATGTAATTTTATATGTAATTAATTTAAGAACCTGTAAATAATTCAAATTATTGTAGTAGATATGTGTTAATTTTAAGTAGCAAGACTGGGTTACCCACGTCAAATGAATTCTCAATATAATAATATAAACTCAGGCTATAAGTATAACCCTAATGTACTTTCGGGTAAAATAGGGTTCAAGAAAATGTATATTCTAATAATAGGTTCACCACACATATACTTATTTAAATAGTCCTTGGTTTCCATGTAGATTGATTAGATACTGTACGCCTCTAGAATTTTTTTAATATTGTATCATTTTTTCCTAAAAATAAAAAAAAAATATATATATATATTAAGAAGCTGAACAAAATATATATTGAAATTGTGTTCACTAAAAAAAACCACAGCAATTTTTATTCACTATATATCTGTGGACTTTAATACCAATTTCGAACAGTCTATCGCAAAATATGCGTCGAAAGGAGCATTTTATAGGAGTGAAAATGCTGAAAATTTGAAGTCTGAGAAAAGAGTGCAAACTGAGCGTGTCGCAGCTGGAATTTAAAGCACCAAGTGACTTTTCAAATTGGCGTATGGACTTCAAAAATGGTGCTACCGTACTGGTGATACTATTTTTTAATGTAGTATTTTATAATATCAACAAACAAAATTGTGACTTTTGAGAGAATTTCTTGAAAATTCACTCATGGGTACCCTTAAGGGAGCAGTGTATTATGATAATAAATGATTGAAAGAATTTGAGGCTTTTCCTTTAAATGTGCAGAAATTTTATCCGAGCAAATGCAGACTAACATTTTAAAATTCCTTTTCAGAACGAAAAGTTACATATGTTCGGATCAAATTTCTTCACATTTACAGGACAAAACTAAAATTATTTCACTTATTTACTATCATAATACACTGATCTCCTAAATTGACTGAGAATTTTGGGAATTAGATCAATGGCTTTCCCAAAACACGCTATGAAAAAACAATTTTATCTCGAAAAGGAAGCAAGAACGAGGAAAATTGTATTAAGGGTTTTTGTTTAAAATATCTCAAAGCATAACTACCTGAAATTAATAACATTATTTAGGGTTCACCCTGTATATTAAATAAATAGGCTACAACTGCAATCTATTAAATCTTACCTTTACTTAGAAACTTCATTTTAACGCATTAAAAGGAGTTAGTAGGATGATCAATTGTTTAAAAATATCTCACTGAAACGTTTGCTCTAGTTTAAAATGCTAACTAGTAATGAAATAAAAATAGACAATCTCATCCTATTTGGTACAGTTTACAGTTTGCTGTGGAGCACAGAATACGGAAATGCGGTTAACCATTAGCGAGAGTGAATGGTTAAAACGAACGAGAGCGAGTATTTCCGATTGACAATTGCCAAACATTTGCTTTCCTCTCGGTCCGGACCTATCGGGAAACACTCGATGCCTAGACCAATGCGTTGTCGGGTCAGTGCCCATGGCTACGACGGCCGTTTGATCCCTGGTAATGAAAAGCAGAGACGCGAATGCACGCAGTTCCACCATGAATCAACATTTAATGTGGCAGACATTAGTTTACAAAAATGTAGCTCTGGTTATATTTGTAGTTGAAAACTCTAGAAATTAAGAAGTGGAATTGAACATCACATATTAATATAATGCTCATTCGGTCTCAAATTTTGTTAATACTACTGTATCTTCTTTTTATATTGCTTGTATTATTTTATTTCTATTTCTCTTGTTTGTTTTGTAATTATATTCTTTATTCTGTATATTTAAATTTAAATAAAATAAATAAATAAAAAAATAAATATAGTACAATAACAATGATAATGATAATAATAATTTATTTATTTTATTTATTTACTTATATTTAATGTGCTGTACAACAGCCAGAGACCAGTTCAGCACAAACAATATAACAAAAACATTAGCAATAATTTACAATAAAAGTACAAAGAAATAATTAAATTAATGTCAATTAATTAAAATGACAATTACAATTAATCAATTGATTAAATAAATTTATAGCCTATGTGTATGAATTAATCAACCTATATTATATTTGTATTCTATAATTTTGAAATATATATTAGTCCTACTTTTCACGTGCGATATTATTCTTCTCTAGTGTTAATATTATATTATATAATTCCATTGCCGCTGTTAATTATATTTTAGTTCCTATTTTATTTTACTTATTTATTTATATTATTATTTTTTATTTTAATATTATATCTGAACTGCGACCGAGCACGAGCGCTGCTCATTCCGTCTCAAATTTTGTTAATACTACTGTATCTCCTTTTTATATTGCTTGTATTATTTTATTTGTATTTCTCTTTGTTTGTTTTGTAATTATATTTCTTTATTCTGTATATTTGAAATAAATAAAATTGAAATTGAAAATTGAAATAAAATAATGGAATCATATAAAATAGTATTACAAAGATATAGAAGATTATAATACAACGACAATAATGACAATGAATGGACGGGATAAAATGGACGACTAAATTACATAGCATAATGAGGTTAAAAGTAATTGTATTTGAAAATGAAAGGATGGAATCAAGTAAATTAATAAATAACAAAATGATATAAAAGTTAGCGAGAATAATATTAAAATACATATTTAAACAAAATATATAAATGAAAAGTGATATAAAACTTCAAAGTATATACTTTAAATGGATCCAAGTTTGATCCATGCAAATTATTTTTTATACATCTGCAGACCGGAGAGAGAGATTTAGAATTACTATTGTAAAACATTTTATGAAATCTTAAACACTTAGCAGGAATGGACTGATATTGCTTAGGAAAGATTCACAATCAATATCACCCTTAAGAACTTTACAAAAAAATAAGTAATCAAGATCTTGACGTCTGGCAAATAAACTACAGCAATTAAAATATTTGCATTTAATCTCATATTTATAATCATCAGAATTGGGTAAAAATCTATAAGAACACAGGGAAATAAATTTTCTTTGAATATTCTCCAATGTAGAAGTCAGTGGAAGTAATAGAGTTCCATACTACAGATGAATTTCAAGCTTGGATCTGACCAAAGTATAGTATAAAATTAATAAACACATAGGAGTAGAAAAAGAATAAGTTATAGATCTAATTAGACCAAGCATTCTTAATGAATGGGTATAAATATATTGCACATGATCATGGAAATATAATTTAGAATCAAGTAAGACACAAGATCTCTAATAGTATCTTTCCTATAATTATGACATTATTAAGAGTATAATTAAATTTTTGGGAGGTTGTTTTAATAATAATAATAATAATAATAATAATAATAATAATAATAACAATTTATTTATTTATACTGGCAGAGTGAAGGCCATATGGCCTTGTGGACTTATTAGCATTTCAAAGTGGGAACTTACTTTTGAATAACTTTTTATTTCACGTACGAATACTTCTTTCCCTGTATACAAGTGGACAGCAGATTTATCCAGAACTATTTGACCTTAATAGGGATGCTGATACTATTACAATTATTCTATGTACTTGTACTATTGTAGATACTATTACTATTGTTCTTATAAGTTATTGAAAAATAAGTGACTCACTTGTAATTGATGCCGTATTTTTCGTGTTTTCAATTTTATTCAATTCAATTCAATTTATTTAGCCATTAGACATACAGTTTTAGGCTTCATCAGAATACATTGAAAAAACATATAAATACATTTAAAAAAACACTAATAACAGAAACAGTAAAATTTAAGTAATACAATGAAAACATGAAATAATCTGAAACTTTTAAATTGAAGAAAACTAACTAAATTGCAATTAAACTTATTTATTAAAATACAATTTCATACAAATTTGTGTTGAAAAACTCAGCAACAGAATAAAAAGGATTATTTAATAACCAATTGTAAAATCTAGTTTTGAAACTATTGATTGGTAATTTATAATATTGACTTGGGAGCTTATTATATAATTTCATCCCCATAATTAAAACGTTTGTGTTGTTCTTGTGTAATCTACAGTATGGAATATTAATTTGTTCACTATTTATAATTTCATGATCATGTATATTGGCCACTAATGAGTAATTGCCGATATTTTGTCGAGTGTAAAGTACTAGATCATATACAAAAATTTATGATTGTTAAAATCCGTGATTGTCTGAAAAGTGGCCGACAATGTTCCAGATAGTTTGATTTACATAGAATTCTAATGGCCTTCTTTTGTAAAATCAAAACGCTTCCAATTTTAGTTCCATTTCCCCAGAAAATTAGGGCATATCGGATTATCGACTGAAAGAAAGAAAAGTAGGCACATCTTAAATAATTTTGAGAAACGCAAGTAGTTAATTTCTTTGGCAAATATAAAACTCTTGATAGCTTTGTGCATATGTATTCGATGTGCTTATCCCATGTGAAACTGGAGTCTATAAAAAGTCCCAGAAATTTTGTGTAGTTGACTCTGTTGTCCTTATTTATTAGATAGTTTAGGCTGAAAGTTAAGTTGATAGTTTTTTCTTGATTAAGAAAGAAACCATTAGATTCAAACCATAAAGCCATCTGTGATAGAGTGTCGTTGTTGAGAGCATGTAATTGATTTAGAGCAGAGGAAGAACATAGGAAAGTAGTGTCATCTGCATACATAATTGTTATTGCTTTAATGAATTCTGGAAGGTCATTTATTGCTATTAAAATAATGGGGGACCAATTATTGAGCCTTGAGGAACCCCATAATGTGTAGTGGTGAGACTTGACCAATTTTCACCTATAGCAACTAATTGGCTTCTGCCATGAAGATAGGTTCTAAAAATATTTAGTGTGTTCCCTCGAATACCATAAAATTCTAATTTTTATAAAATTAAATTTTGATCAACACAATCGAACGCTTTAGTGAGATCACAGAATGTAGCATTAACTGGTGACCTATTTTCAAAATTTCTTAAAATTTCCGTTATTAAAAGCTCAATTGCATCATCTGTTGATTTACTTTTCCTAACGCCAAATTGCTTAGTACTAAAGAGATTTGAATTTTCAAAATAATGATGAATTTGATTGAAAATTACATATTCAAATACCTTAGATAACGCAGGAATGATAGAGATTGGCCTGTAACTACTTGGACTTGTTCTATTGCCTTTTTTATATATTGGGATTACTTTCGAAATTTTTAGTTGATCGGGAAATATGCCTTGCTGTAGACAAATATTGATCATATGTGTTAGAGGAATATATATGGAATTTTTAACTCTTTTAAAAAAATCATTTGACATATCATAAACGTCTTTTGAATTTGATTTTTTCAAGGTATTTGTTGTATCCCATACCTGCTCGGTGGTGACAACTTTCCATTTAAAAGTACAAGAGATTTTGTCATTTCTGTTTAGTATATCCATAGGAGATAGTTCAGAGCGTTGAATTCTGGATTTGATTATGTCCACTGAGCCAATGAAAAATTCATTGAACTCTTCCGGCGATATATTATGATTGTTTGTATGATTTTGAGTGTTACTGGATCTTTCTCTATTTATGAGATTCCAGGCAGTTTTACACTTGTTATCGGAGTTTACGATTAATTTAGTATTATACAGTAATTCAGTTTTGCTTGAGTTAATTGGCTTCTGTACTGCATCTTAATTTCATTTAATTTATTTTTAGCCATGGGCAGACCTGTCTCCTTATTGATGAGATGTAGTATTAGTAGTTGGGTTTTCATCTGTTTTAATTCTTCTGAGCATAATAATCGGAAAAATAAAGTTAAACTAAAGGATAGAAATCTTTTATTTTCCTTAAAAAAGAAAATGAACAATATACAGAAAGATTAGATTCTTATAATTTTTGTGATTTGTGGATTTTGATTTTGATTCTAAAAACAACGTCTATATTAATAATAAATCTGTAGCCGAAATTTTTCTGGTAATTTTCGATTTTCCAAAAATAATTGGTCCTAACATATATAATTAATCACCCTGAAACCGAAAATCGCTTTTTTTTTAAATATTTGTTTGCATGTATGTCTGTCTGTCTGTATGTTTGTTACCTTTTCACGCGATAATGGCTGAACGGATTTCGATGAAAATTGGAATATAAATTAAGTTCGTTGTAACTTAGATTTTAGGCTATATGGCATTCAAAATACATTATTTAAAAAGGGGTTATAAGGGGGCCTGAATTAAATAAATCTAAATATCTCGCTTATTATTATTTTTATGAAAAATGTTACATTACAAAAGTTTCTTCAAAAATAATTTCCGATAAGTTTTATTCCATTAAAATTTTGATAGGACTGATATTTAATGAGATAAATGAGTTTTAAAATTAAAATAACTGCCATCTAAGGCCGTGTAATGAATTAAAAAACAAATGACTTCGTCTATAAGGGGCCTTGGACAGCAACAATCGAAAGCTATGAAAGATAGCTTACAGATAATGTTTCTGTGTTTGTATGAAGTAATATCGGATAATTAATTATTAATTCACCATTGGAAAGTGTAGTTTCTCTAGATGGACATAATGCTATAATGTTATTGCAGTAACTTCTGAGTGAATCGAGGACAGGTAAGATTAAAATAGCTTCTTATGCACAGAAAACTTGATAGGCTATTCTGTACATTCGTTTCCTGTATTTCCTAAAATAATTTTTATGACCAAATGAGTGGTCTCTGGATCAAAATGATCGCATTTTAATTATGCAAAAGCAATTTAAATTAAGTAACATAATAAACGATTTATCCTTATATCAAACACGAATGTTCCCTGGATCAAATGTCCTATTTTAATTATGTAATTACTTTATATTTATTTCTAACGGGTGCAGGGGAGCGCACGGGTACGGCTAGTAAAATATAAATTTCTTTCAAACATTCGACGTCTACTGAAGATCATCTGTGGTTAGAAAGGAACAAAAGAAATGCAAGAAGGTAACGTTGCCAAGCAACAGACTGATTCAGTCTGAGTACAGCGAGCTTCTTGACTACAGACTGGAGCATTGGCTGCCAGTCTGTAGCAATTAGGAGGCCGTGTGTCCTTATGTTTGTAGCGGGATCAATAAATCAGTATCCGGTGTCCAGTCCTTAATTAAGAGCCCTTACAACACGTCCGAACAGCACTTCAACCCCGAGCAATTACGCCGGGGCTGTCAGTGAGAACTGGAGGTGCTTAGTCACTCCACGCACGGATTTTTGTTCCATTGTGCTGCAGCAGCGTATCACCGCTGCAGAAAACATAGAGCAAGTCTAGTGACGTCTGGTGGAACAATAGCAGGCCTATATCGGCTGCCAGTTTGAAGATACGACTTCATATTCCATAACACTATTATTATGAGGTGTTGAAAAATTCAGATTCACGTTTCCTAACCTTTCTGACTACAGTTACTGCCTTGTAGAATATTCGTCCAGTAGTTTTATAAAATACGGAATTCGGGTAGTATACGATAAAAATGGTCGTAGAATTGGTCATAAAATAAACTGGAATGCGCCAGTGTTCAAAAAAAATTTAAAAGTAACGGTCAGTCCAAACCGCCTGGTCGGAAAAGTTGAATCAAATATGAATGAGGTCTCGTCCACCTCATCACTAGTATGGCGTCTTTGTTTTTATACCATTAAGTACGAGAAAAACTCGTAACCGGGAATCCAGGACCTCTCAGCTATGCGCGCTGGTGTTCGAACCATCCGGGACCCGAGAGGAGTTCGGCCGGCGTCGTGAATCGGTCGGCATGGAAAAGTTACCTGGTTGAGGTTTTCTCCGGGGTTTTTCCTCAACCCAATACGAGCAAATGCTTGGTAACTTTCGGTGCTGGACCCCGGACTCATTTCACTGGCATTATCGCCTTCATTTCATTCAGACGCTAAATAACCAGAGATGTTGATACAGCGTCGTAAAATAACCCAATAAAATAAAAAAAAAATAAAAATTAGCGATGAATATAGATAATCATAAGGAAAGTGTTGTATGCCTATTTGATCACATTCAACATTTCAATACGTTTCAATATGATTCTGCCTCTTTGAGTGCAAAATGTCTTTATAAATAGAAAATGACTGTTCAATATTAACTGAAACCAGAGGTGAAAATTTTAATAATAATAATAATAATAATAATAATAATAATAATAATAATAGTAATAACAATAATAACGATTTATTTGAACTGGCAGAGTTAAGGCCATTAGGCCTTCTCTTCCACTCAACCAGTATGATAGAAAAGTACTACAATGCTATGAATATAACATAATTAATACAATACAATACAATTCAAAGCAATACCATACTACAATACAAGACAATAAAATACATAATTCATATAATACAATGACAATTCTTTTCATCTTCACAACACCAATAAAATAATTATGTAATAATGATAATAATAATAATAATAATAATAATAATAATAATAATAATAATATAAATAATAATAATAATAATAATGATAGTCATACCTCAATTAAATTAAATTATTAAATTCGATCACAATTACAACTTCAATTTGACTGCGCCCGTAAGAAATCGTTTAGCATTTTCTTGAAAGTGGTTATTGTCTGGCAGTCCCTAATCTTCTGAGGTGGAGAATTCCATTTACGGGGGACTGAGACAGTAAAAGAGGATGAATAGTGGGATGTTCTATGGGCAGGAATTGCTAGGATTTGGCTCTCCTGTGACCTGGTGTTCAGATTGTGATTGGAGGCTAAGTAGTTAAACCGGGAACGAAGATATTTTTATCCTGAACTCTAAATCAGCATACTTTTTTAGTTTTTCAATGTCTGGAATCAGAAGAAGAACGATATTTATTTTCGCTTGCTCAGGAAGTTACAGGCCTATCGGAAAAAATATAGGAAAATCATTTAAATGTTTGCGATATTCTGTCCACAAAAAGGACCAAAATAAGAGATGTTTTTTAAAAAAGGAAAAAAAAAAAAAAAAAAGGAAATGTGGATTAAAAAAAAAAAGGAAGTCAAAACCACATAATTTGGTCGGTGAAAGATACTTACTTACTTACTGGCTTTTAAGGAACCCGGAGGTTCATTGCCGCCCTCACATAAGCCCGCCATTGGTCCCTATCCTGAGCAAGATTAATCCAGTCTCTACCATCATATCCCACCTCCCTCAAATCCATTTTAATATTATCTTCCCACCTACGTCTCGGCCTCGCCAAAGGTCTTTTTCCCTCCGGCCTCCCAACTAACACTCTATATGCATTTTTGGATTCGCCCATACGTGCTACATGCCCTGCCCATCTCAAACGTCTGGATATAATGTTCCTAATTATGTCAGGTGAAGAATACAATGCGTGCAGTTCTGTGTTGTGTAACTTTCTCCATTCTCCTGTAACTTCATCCCTCTTAGCCCCAAATATTTTCCTGAGCACCTTATTCTCAAACACCCTTAACCTATGTTCCTCTCTCAAAGTGAGAGTCCAAGTTTCACAACCATAAAGAACAACCGGTAATATAACTGTTTTATAAATTCTAACTTTCAGATTTTTTGACAACAGACTGGATGATAAAAGCTTCTCAACCGAATAATAACAGGCATTTCCCATATTTATTCTGTGTTTAATTTCCTCCCGAGTATCATTTATATTTGTCACTGTTGCTCCCAAGTATTTGAATTTTTGCACCTCTTCAAAGGATAAATTTCCAATTTTTATATTTCCATTTCGTACAATATTCTCGTCACGAGACATAATCATGTACTTTGTCTTTTCGGGATTTACTTCCAAACCTATTTCTTTACTTCCTTCAAGTAAAATTCCCGTATTTTCCCTACTCGTTTGTGGATTTTCTCCTAACATACTCACGTCATCCGCATAGACAAGCAGCTGATGTAACCCGTTCAATTCCAAACCCTCTCTGGAGACGGCCTCCAGATATGGAGGGTAACTGTGAATGTATTGAATAAGCAGTCGCGGACTTCCGATGAGGGGTGGTCCTCCAGCTTGGGCGTTGGGCGAAGGGCTAACAACCCTCACCGTAAAAAACAGATTGTTACGAAACCTTCAAATAAGCCTCGCAATGGGACTGATTCTCTGGCACGACCACAGCAAAAAGTTGGTGAAGGATAGTTTTGAAAATTGTAATTAATTATTTCAGGTTTTGTGTTGAAATAAAAAAAAGGATTCCCTTTAAAATCCGGTCTCTAGTGATGAGTTTTTCGCCATTTCCCACAATTAGTTTTCAAGTCTAACACAGGTTCCCTTACGGAAATGAAGACGTCACACAAACATGCACCTCTTACGAAGATTCGGAGTCTGTCAAAGAAGTGAGTAAATAGGTAACGAAGCAATGTCAGGTGGGTTAAGAAGCGAGCGTGGCGAGGCATCTTAATTATTCTGCACGTTGTGCCTTCCTATTCCCTCCATTTCCGAGGGACGCCCAAGGTCGCGTCTTTATTCTCTCATCATTCAAAATTCATGGTCATGAGGAGCAGAAGAAGCGGTGAACGTGATTCTGCACGTTCGTAATCAAAGACACGGTGTGCGAGGCACTGAATTTTATATGCCTATTACGAAAAGAACTAGCAACACATCAATGTACGTACGTACACTCACGCTTTTCTTCCAATGGAAAAAAAAATGTGATGTAAATATAAGATTGCAGTACATTAGCAGAAATATGTGTTTCTAGCATAACTGAACCCGAAAATATTATTTCTCTGTCTCTCCGTCAATCTGTCCATCAGCCAGTTGTTGTTAGACAAAGCTAACGCAACATTTGCAATACAGAACATAGGTGGTTCCCATTAAAAAAAAGAAAGTTGACTCCTATCTTGAAAACTACTTTATGTAGGCCCTACAAAAGATACATTACATGTATCAGATGTCCCCTTCGATATAATTTAACATATTGTAATTGTCGGTTTGTATACATCTGAAATATTTCATACGGTATCGGAGGTGAAAGAGTTTAGTGGCCCATCCGGTATAATTTTGTTATTCTAGGTTTAATTTGTACTTCAGTAAAAAGAAAGTCTTTTGTTGTTCTTAACTTCTTCAATATATTGTCTTACTTACTTACTTACTGGCTTTTAAGGAACCCGCAGGTTCAATACCGCCCTCACATAAGCCCGCCATCGGTCCCTATCCTGTGCAAGATTAATCCAGTGTCTACCATCATATCCCACCTCCCTCAAATCCATTTTAACTAGTGGCTTGTGCAGCAAATACTGCTGCAAACTAAGTTCGTTAGTCGTTCAAATAAACATTTTTCAGATTTATTTTCAATGAAGAATACTTGTCTTTTTGATAGTTATTTGCTTCCATAATAATGAAACGTACTCCCTCTGAATGGATTTTTTTAGGCCAAATACTTTTTCTTGAACCTATCCAACTTCAGTTTTTGAGTTTCAACGCGAAAACGCAAGTATCAATGTCAGGACGATAGCAGTAGCTATTTCAGGTCATTGTGGATTGTAGGCAAAAGTTAAAAAATGTCAGGTTTGCTAATTTAGCATTTCGTATAGCTGCTGCATGTAGAACTTGAAATGTAGAGCGTAAAACCATTTTATCCTACTAAGAGATCTTGCTGAAATGATCTGGAGACTACAAAATTTTCTAGGCCTCTTATTTTATCAGTAAGTAATACCTTTTTATCTTTCCTTAGGAACTGTAATTTTTGCGCTCTCTCGAGCCAATATGAAGACAATGACACATATCAATATCTACACTACACCGCCATTAAGTATATGAAAAAGACCCAACCCCACTGGGTTAATTAGTATAAAAATATTTGATTTTTAATAACAATATTATTACCTTACTTAAGTTTTGTAGTTATATATAGCAGTCACTCAGTAAATTATAGAAATGAAGATCTAAATTAAGATATTCTCTACATTTACTTACATAACCACAAAACGTTTCGCTTTCATGTCATCAATATAGCATCAATATTATGTACAGTTAATGAAAAAATAGATGCATAATGATATTAACTATAATAATATTTAATTTATAATGGTAATAATGTCATCAAACCACCACAAGTTTCGTAGATTTGAATATCCAATACACAGCTGTACTCAGAAAATTATACACTGCAGAATAAGTTTTTAATAACAAATTGAATCGAGCTATAAATATGTCGGCAATCTGCAGGTCATGGCCTTCGTGTAATAGCCTATTGTTTATTGTAGTGTGTGTTTTGTTCTGAAATTCAATCAAGTCCGCCATGATTGAATAAAATTAGTTCTCAAAACTGACAACAGATGGATTTTGAAAATAGGAAAATTATGTAGGAAAATTGACATTTCACTGAAAACTACTACTTTTCCGAAAAACTTTAGGTTCCAAGCTTCAAAATGAGGGGCCATTTATTAAAATCCGTTCAGCAGTTTTCCCGTAATTTCCATTACCAGTTCAAATTATATATATAGATATTATCTTCCCACCTACGTTTCGGCCTCCCCAAAGGTATTTTTCCCTCCGGCCTTCCAGCTAACACTCTATATACATTTCTGGATTCGCCTATACGTGCTACATGCCCTGCCCATCTTAAACGTATGGATTTAATGTTCCTAATTATGTCAAGTGAAGAATACAATGCGTGTAGTTCTGTGTTGTGTAACTTTCTCCATTCTCCTGTAACTTCATCCCTCTTAGCCCCAAATATTTGTCTAAGCACCTTATTCTCAAATATCCTTAACCTATGTTCTTCTCTCAAAGTGAGAGTCCAAGTTTCACAGCCATAAAGAACAACCGGTAATATAACTATTTCATAAATTCTAACTTTCAAATTTTTTGACAGCAGACTGGATGATAAAATCTTCTCAACCGAATAATATCAATAAATTGTCTAGCATTCTTTAATCAGGTAATCTTTTCGTGATTTTTTTTATCGTAAAAATTTAATATTAATTGTAATTATAATTGTAAGTGTATTCTTCATGTTGTAGTTGTAATATCCTGGTAGAGTGGAAGAGAAGGCCTCATGGCCTTATCTCTACCAGGTTAAATAAATACTACTAAAATACTATCCATTTAGAAACCGAGACAAAAATAAAGCACTCAAACCAATACAACTGTAGTTTCATTCACGTGTCGGTGTGTCCCTGATAAAGCGCAGAATCTTTTTGTATTCCTTCCTTCCTTTTCAATTTCAGATGTCGTAAAAATTTTAATTCACTTTTAGTTAGTACAGGACGTGGGTTTCCCTGTTTCCTATATTCTCGCATAGGTTTTTCATATGGGCATTGTAACCATGGAAATTGTGACATAGTTAAATTCCACGGACATTATATTCATGTACATTGTCTGGTGAACCTGTACAGACTTTTGTAATAATTTTATACAGACCTGTTTGTATTACACTTCAACTTTTGTATGCGTAAAAAGTGAAGGAAAGATATGTTGTGCAAAGTTGGTGGGAATGGTTGGTACAGCATTTGAACTTTTTATATTTTATGAAATATATGTTCTGTTGAAAGCACCTGTCATATTCGTCATTTTGTTCGAAGTCCGCGGATTACAATTCTGCCAACGACGTCATGAATGATATATTATGACGTTATGTGACACAAACTTTACCCAGATGCTTTATATACAGATCCATCAATATCCTGTGTATTCTAATATTTGTCATGACAATTTTCCCTGAAGTTAAATTTTTTCTAACAAAGGATACATTTTCTCTGCTGCTGTGAAATATAATGCTTTAAAGTTTTCTAGAGACATCCATTAATATGCATTAGGCCTATATGTAAGGTAATTGTATTCGTTTAGAATGTGTGGTCGGAAAAAAAGGCCTGCTGGCCTTAGCTCAGCCAGATTAAATAGTAGTAGTAGTAGTAGTAGTAGTAGTAGTAGTAGTAGTAGTAGTAGTAGTAATAATAATAATAATAATAATAATAATAATAATAATAATAATAATAATAATAATATATTTCAACGTGGTCTTTTTAAAATGTACGTATTTTTCAGAATGTTTTTCAAACTTTCAGTAAGTGCAAAAATATACATAAAACGAAGTTTAAGGTAACCAGAGAGTGTAAATACAGGCTGCTATAAAATATAGCATCCCACATTTTGCCCTATGTCTCATCAACTTTCAAAGCTATCCATTAGAAATTTTTATTTATTTATTTATTTATTCAATTTATTTATTCAATTTATTCATTCAATTTATTTATTTATTTATTTATTTATTTATTTATTGTGGTAGAGTTAAGGCCATGATGCCTTCTCTTCTACACAATGAAACGATGACAAAAATAGTAAAGTCATACTTAAATATAAATATCATTTTCATACACATCAACAAGCTTACACGGGCTATAATGAAATATTAACTGAACATGATACATAATTACGTTATTTACAATTTATATCCTAATTCTAATTTATTATAGGCCTAAATAACAATTTATATACACACAGAATAACCTATAAAAATCGGCTAACACTCACAATTCAATTTCATGTAAAAGTATGAAATTCTCAATTCTTAATTTAAATTGATTAACCGTTCGGCAATCCCTGACATGACGAGGTAAGGAGTTCCATAGGCGACAAACTGACAAGGTGAAAGAGGATGAATAGGGGTACAAGGCCTGATGTTGTTCCGTAACGTTGTAAATTCAAAGCGAGTTCTCAGATATTTTGGAATGACCAATATTCTAAACAGAACAGATAAAGAATGTGCGTTCCTTTATGAAATAACTTCAAAAGATGGCGTTAATGGTCAAATTTAAGTATTGCAGATGAAGCGGACACACACATTCCGTAACACGTTATAGTCTTTCAACTAAATTGACAGTTATACAGGGTGTTTTTTGGAAAAATACGGGGCACAATTTCAATGTACTTCTAAACAGAAATCAAAATAGTTCATAAAGAATGTGTCCGGAAATGCTTTATTTCTTATGGCCTTCAAAACATTTCACCGGAACGTTTTTCTTTCCGCAGGCCGTTGCCGTCAAAGGAAAGAAATTCATTCCGAACGAAGATGGCGGTACTATCGAAGGTTTCCTGATCGATGGATAGGTTGGCCCAATTGCTTGGCCTCCACGCTCACCTGATCTGAACCCTCTCGATTTCTACTTGTGGGGCCATTTAAAATCATTGGTTTATTCGTCTCCGGTGCCTGATTTGGAATCCCTTCGGAATCGAATTGTGGCATGTTCTGAGGACATACGCAATACTCCTGGAGTTTGGGATCGTGTTCGCAGGTCAATGAGACATCGATGTGAGGTCTGTATTCAAGCAGGGGTGGACATTTTGAACATCTTCTGTAATGACAACGACCTGCGGAAAGAAAAACGTTCCGGTGAATTTCAATGTTGTAAGGCCATAACTTGAAGCATTTCCGGACACATAAAACTATTTTGATTGTCTACATGTTATGAAATTATGCCCCGTATTTTTGAAACACCCTGTATATGTCAGAGAATGCAGTAATCAAAATGGGGCATCACTAGCGATTGAATAATGTTTAAGACGGATTAGGAAACTCTAAAGTTAGGTGCTCACTTACCGGAACGGATTCGTTCGGCACGTTCGGATTTTTATTCTTTGCATTATTTTAAATGGCGCATCGCCCACTTGACCGTATCGCCTCTGCCCATATGACCTGATTCCATTCAGAATTCTCGCCAGAGAAATCTAAACCGATTTCCATACGGACCATGATGAAAATAAAGAATGCCACGACAATGATATCAATTGTAATGCCTCCAATCACGGTAATAGGGAAGATGTGAATGAAGTGGATGACACGAAGCTTATTTTGTTAGTCCAACAATATGAAGAGCTTCACATTTTATGAAATTGGGATTACAGCAATGTAATATGCAGAAAGATTATAGCTATAGTATGAGATTGGAAAAATAATTAACTATCAGGTACGTTCCTCATAGTTTATTGAAGTTACAGGATTATTCATTTTATTTCCAGGTTCAGTTCAGAACACAATGCAATAACGCACTCTAGCGGTAATTATCAACACATCAATTCGGAAATAAGGGTAAGTACAGCACCATTATTTAGTCCTCACAGTCACCGGCAATGTGCGTCTTGGTCAGACGAGTCCATTTATTTTCGCCAAGGGGTGTTTGGGTTAATCACTCGCTTGCCTTCGGAGCGATCGGATGTCATGCGTGCGGTATAGCGGTATGTTTCTAGTACAGTTAAGCTGTAATGCATTCCTTTACCGACCGCTTGCCCTCATCTCTACTCAGGAGCTCTCCCCACTACTCCTATTACTTTCCCTCTTTCGCGTCGCCGAGCTGTCAGGGCTAAATAAACGGTCTGTAAGCGCAGTGAAATGTTTTAAGTGTTAGTGAAATCAGGATAAATGTTTTTGTTCCAGTGCAGTGTTGAGTGAAATCAGGATAGAATCAGTATGAAATGTGGGTTTTAGTTCGAACATAGTTTAAGGTACAAATTAGATTTACAAATGTTATTTTAACCGATCGAGTTTAGGATGTTCCCTGTTGTTATTATTATTATTATTAATTATTTTTAGTATTAATCATCATCATCATCTTCACTTCATGGTTTAGTGTGCCTGTTCCGAATTCAGTTCCACCTCTTCCTAGGACGTCCGACATCTCTTTTGTCTTTAGGTTGGTTTGTTGTAGTTCTGAACATTCTTTAAGATCCATTCGAAATTAGATTTAATCTTTTTATCGTTTATGTTGTATTTTTAATTCTTTACGATATCCTCATTTCTTATCAGATTTAATTTAGGATGTTAATTTACCTCGTTCTTTATTATTATTATTATTATAGAACTTATTTTGTTTCTTTTCTAGTTTAGTATTAATTATTAGTATTATTATTAATTGTATTTTTTATTAATTGTTTTTATTATTGTCTTTATTGAGTGTAATTAGTTACCACTGCCACCGGGTATATACCCATTGCAGTGTGAATAAATACATACACATACATACATTTTAATAAAAATTCAAGATTCCGTCACGGATATTACAAGATTTGTTACACTTTATTAACAAAACGTGTAAATCTCAGGTCTCTGCCTCAAGCAAACAGAGATTCATTCTTATAGTGTCTATGCGAAAATTATGCTAATCTCACGGCATCCAATTTCTTCACAGAAACATAATCGGTAAATATTTCATAGCTGTTTCTTCCATGTAAGGAATGTTACACACATTTTGTCACGGATGTTACAGATGAGTTAATGTCCTTCATTTTTCCAGTTTCAAAACAACTGTGACGTTTCTAAGTCAAAATATTCGCTTAAAAAAGTAGTGTCAGAATTGTAAGCTCCGAAACCGGTTGTGGTGCTAGAGACGTCCAGTCGGAGCGTGAACTTGCTTATGTCTGTGGAAGCACCGGAGCACGCAACGAGTTAGAGCGGAGCGCTCCGCTCCGTTTAGGCTGTATCTGACAACGCTGACTTAAACTGTAAGATTAATTCTGTGGCTGGGAGGAAAAAGGTCTTAAGTCAATTTTTTGTGAAAATTAGATTTTTATATATTCTGAAAGCGGAACAATTCTCTACAATCTGATAAAACGGCTAAAGTCAAATTAGACTCCTGACTGGATTTATAGAGCGTTACCAAATGTCCTAAGTACTTTTTGAATCGAGCATGCACAGAATGAAGAACTTAAGAATATTTAATACTTTATTTCTTACAAACCATCACATGTTTACTTTCCATGCTTCCCTATTAGAAAGGTCTAACTTGTATTTTAGCCATTTTATCACATACTGATGCCCTTTCCTTTTAAAACTTTAAGCACCAGGTAAACAGCCCTATAATTGTTTAAGACCCATTTTGCATTCCTAATAATTTACATTTCTCATTTATTTTGACATGAAAAAGGTCTTATGTTTAAATAGTCCCTTCTACTCAGTTTGGGGTTTAGTCTTAAAAGGGCTTAAGTGCGGCTATTTTTGGAAATAATCAAGAAAGTTGTTAAATGAGCAACATTACCCATTTTAGAAGTAATATAAACAAATAATATCCAGGAAAAACCTCTTAATTAAAAAAATTCTATAATTGACATCAATTTCAATCTTTCTACTGCTCTCCTGAAAAGTATAAAATTTTTACTTAAGACCTTTTTCCTCCCGGCCACAGAATTGTTATTAGCCCAAACTACTAAAAATGAATGGCAGAAAGAATATAGTACATAGTAACAGTTCCTTGATCCTGGAGCTCTAGAATTAACAGTGCAGACTCTCAAAATATTTCTCCAACAATAGCTCCTTGAAAAACATACATTAACAGCTGACCTCTCTATAAGAAAGTGCTACAAACTTTAGAAAAACAAAACAGTACATTACCCAGCCAAGACCACTTACATTTAATGCCCATAAAACTTGTAAAATATTCTTCTTTTGAAAATAAAACATTAGAATATTTATTTTTAGAGTCTTATCCAAGTCTTACACAAATATTTCTGAAAAAGATTTTTTCATTGGAATTCCCAGTTTTCATTGGAATGGCTGTTTAATGAAGTTAACACATATTTTCTCTTTATGTTTTTACGCGTTTCCTAAGAATTAATTTCTTTTATAATGTTGCGAATGTACACACATGTAAAATAACTTTTATGAAAATTCACGCACTAAAAAGAATTCGAAATTTCCTTCCGTTGCTTCTCAAGAAGAATTTAGTGCAGTCGCTCTTGATGCCTCATTTTGATTACTGTGACACTCTCTACACTGACCTTAACATGAGACTGACAGACAGACTACAGCGCGTTCATAATGCATGTGTTTGATTTATTTGCCGCGTCTGTAGATCTGACCGTATCACACCTTCACTAAATATGCTGTCCTGGGCCCGTCTCAAAGAGCGAAGAACTATTCACTCACTCTCTTTACTCTTCAATATTCTTCAAACCTCTAACCCTAGCTACTTAGCTTCTCGTTGTCAGCATTTGTCCTCATATCATGAAATAGATACTCGCTCATAACACCATATCACACTCTCCATTCCTAAACACAGAACATCCTTCTACTCTTCATCTTCCACCGTCTCTGCAGCTCTTCTCTGGAACTCCCTACCACAACATGTCAGAGACTGTCGGACATTGTCTAGTTTCAAAAATAAATTAAAATTACACTTTTTCAATTCAGATTCCTTTCAGTTATAAGCCATTTTCTCTGCGATAGTTTTGTAAAAATATAGGCTATATGTTTCTTTTCCTTCCTTTCCCCTTTTTGTTCTCTTTATCAGCCGATGAATATATTATCATAGCCTTTTATTGTGAATTTTATTTAATTTTCTTTTTTTTCCTTTTTTATTATTATTTTATTACATTCTTTTTTGTTATATTCTTCCTTACGTTTTCCATATTAACCATTTGTACTAAATGAGTTGCTTTTGCTATATTCCAATGTATTTTACTTTCTTTTTTCTATTATTGTATTATTTTCATTTTGTTTAGTGTCGATTTTATTATGCTATTATTATTTTTTTTGTAATATCTTAGTATTCTGTTCTTTAACCTTTTTGTTAAATTTTAACTGCTTGTACACTTTGTGATTGGTAGAGTGTAAGAGAAGGCCCTATGGCCTTAACTCTGTCAGTATAAATAAAGAATTATTATTATTATTATTATTATTATTATTATTATTATTATTATTATTATTATTATTATTATTATTAGTGATTAGACTTCGTTGAATTGCCACACGCAGCATGCAATCAAGTTGCCGATGTACGGTAGTATAGAGGAGGTGAGCGACCGCCCGGTCTCGTAGTATAAGCAGTACATGTTAAGAGTTGTGACCGGTCCAAATAGATAGAGCAGCTACAGCTAATGTATACCTATGTAAGCACTTGTTTTTGCATTACTATGGTTGGAATATTCAAAGCTTAACATTTGTTTAGTGCAGACAAGAATTCAATCAAACATGCCGCGATATAATAGGCCTACTTCAGAATTGCGTGTGTTTATAGAGGAGTTTGGTACGAAGTATTTTAGTATTAAAGAACAGGCCATTTTTTGTAAAATATGCAAACAATCTTTAAGAGTGGCTAGACGGCGTGATATAAA
>JAJSOF020000021.1:27287602-27440102 GCA_025594305.2 Periplaneta americana
CATGAATATTTCATGGCTAAAAAAATTGTATATGTGTTTTGGTCAAAATTTCTGCTTTCAAAACATGACCGATACTTTTAAAGTAGCCCTCACATTGAAAACATACCAGTACCGGTAATTAAATAAATGAAGAGAAGTTACTAGTTAAATCCAGGCAAATCGTAGTGGATATTTTGGCCGATAAAGGCCGTTTTGGGCAGGATATTGCAAGAAATTTCTGTTTATCTTGTCATAATTCTGCCATTTCTTTACAATTGCATAATAGTACATTATGCAACGAGCCTATAATGATAGTAATTAAGACGTGAGTATGTTTATGAAACGAGCGCAAGCGAGTTTCATAATTTTCATACGAGCGTCTTAATTACCATTATAGTCAAGTTTCATACGACTTTTATGCTCGACCATATTTCTAACTTGAAATTTTTCATAAGTATTCATGTTATTCTTATATGACTGAGGAGCGGAACTGACCTCGTGCAATACCTCGTAAATTGTGAGATGTGCGCAGACGCGAAAGTATTGATTTTTTCCGAGAAGCAAATGTCGACATTGACCTTGATATAATCTAGAGAGTAAAATAAACATTAATCTTGATATAACCTTAAAATTGAATTAGGCATTGAAAAACGAGATGACAAATTTAATTTATTTCAATATTATTTACAATTAACGTTAATTATTATAGTAACAGAACTAGTTGTCTTTCGATTGCATATCCGAGAATAATCGATATTTGCGCTTTCATATTGCTACAATGGTATTTTCTGATTGGTGGAACACCTGAACTTTAATGAATAGGTGTACTTTAATGAGGTCCATTAAAGGGCTGCTACAAGGTGTATAATTACTACATTTCGGCATGGTCGAGCATGAACATCTTTATTATCGGTGTGTAGGTCATGTAATGATGGGCAGGATATGTAGCACGTATAGGCAAATCCAGAAATGAATATAGAGTGTTAGTTGGGAGGCCGGAGGGAAAAAGACCTTTGAGGAGGCCGAGACGTAGGTGGGAAGATAATAATAAAATGTATTTGAGGGAGGTGGGATATGATGGTAGAGACTGGATTAATCTTGCTCAGGATAGGGACCAATGGCGGGCTTATGTGAGGGCGGCAATGAACCTCCGGGTTCCTTAAAAGCCAGTAAGTAAGTAAGTAAATAAGGTCATGTAATGTACAGTACAATTGAATCTTTTGCTAGACGCCAACTTCATGGAATCCGAACGAATAACATTGAACGGAAATTCTCAGAAATAGCGCTCATTTATGAGTTTTCGAATTTAACGCCGTAAGAGAAAGAGACAGTGAAACATAGCCTAATAGAATTGTTTAATGCTACGAGTATTTGCGTGGCGTGTATGAAAAAGGAAATGCAAAATACATTACAGAGCATTGTGGGCGTAGGCTACAAATCTCGGTTGGATTTTGTAATGACTTTATGCTTAAGAGCATTGCGTCACAAGAGATTTGTAAAAGCGTTCCTAAAACGAATTATCCAACGGATGTAAACAGATTTCCTGCAATGTTAATATCACAGTGCTTTCAGAAAAACGTGTTTTATTCCGTAACGAAAATAGCTATACAAAGGCTGTATTTTATTTTAACTGATTAACTTGCATGTTGATTTCGTCTGCTTCGAATAGTTTAATATGAGAAGACACGAAATAAAATAGTAATATGCGTTACAAGAGCGGTATGTTGAAGTTTTCATGTTCGAGGAAAAGTTTGAAAAAGCTAAACGTAGTTGAGCTTTTTTAATTTCCGAGAATTGAAAGAAAACATACCGCTCGTGTATCGTACATTATTTTGTGCGAAGATCGTTTATTACATACCTGAAAGAGGAATTTCTAATTAGTTGCAATGAAATCTCCATCTTGGTTTCTGTTCAATGACGGCAAATTTGTAAAACAAAAATATCTGTCTTCAACATTGTTGCTTTAAAATGTTTTCTGTGTTTACTATACTCCAGCAGGCCATGATATATGTCTGTCTTTTTTTCCCCAGTCTATGACGAGTTTGGAATCTTGTTGATTTTTTCACGGCTTCCTTAATGTTACTTGCATCACGAATGCAGTAACTTTAGTGGAGTTGTAGAGTTTACTTAATTTTTGCAAATATTTAAAAACAATAATTAAGAGTGCAATTTAGGTGAAATTGCAGTGGTAAGTTTCTAATTTATAATTATTACTATATTGAACGTCTCTAAAAATAATATGTTAAAAGCCTAAAGCAGTAAAATCAATATGTCACTTAAGCGGTAAGAAGAGGGAAATTGTTATGTGTGTTAGGTTGGGAATACTGAATGTGAAATGTTGGACTTTCCGCGGATTGGTTTTGTGCGGAAACCAAGCAAATACGCACGATCTCGTACAAAATATTTTACTAACAGTAGCTATAAATAAAGAAATTGATTGGCTTTGATTTCACATAATTTGAGAAAACTCACAAAACGGTAAGTAATGTTTTCTAAACCAAATTTTTTTCAACGAATGCATACAGGATTCTGTATTACAATTGCTATAAGAAGTTTTGAAGTAAGGAATATTTTGTGTAATGGAAACAATAACAGAGAAGCTAAGTACAGTGTTGCTAGAAAGTTTAGGGACACCTTATAATTCTTATAAAATGCTGCCCTGGCCTTAGATTTTATTATTAGATAAACTAACAATGTTTTTAACTGTTGATTAACAATAGGAAAGACTAATTTCGGTATTTATGTGATAATTGCTAGTCCTTATATGGAATTTATAAGTTTTTCAAACGAAATAAAAAATCTTACATTTTCAATACTATTCATTAATTCATTTAGTTTTGTGCCCAAGGACAGTCTTGCATTGCAAATCCAGCATTCTCCAATATTTTTTTCTTTCTGCCTTCCTCTTTGTCTCCGCATATGATCCATAATATCTAAATGTCGTCTATCATCTGTTATCTTCTTTTGCCCCAAACTCTTTTCCCGTTCATCGTTCTTTCCAGTGCATCCTTCAGTAAGCAGTTTCTTCTCAGCCAGTGACCCAACCAATTCCTTCATCTCTTCCTGATCATTTTCAGCATCATTCTTTTTTTCACCCACTCTTTCCAACACAGTTTCGTTTCAAAAACTATCTGTCCATTTCACACGCTCCATTCTCCTCCATATCCACATTTCCAATGCTTCTAGCCGCTTCTCTTCACTTCGTCGTAATGTCATGTTTCTGCCACATACAATGCCACACTTCACACAAAGCACTTCACTAGTCTCTTCCTTAGTTCTTTTTCCAGAGGTCCGCAGAAGATGCTCCTTTTTCTATAGAAGCTTCCTTGACCATTTTATGCTCCTTTTTACTTCCTGGCAGCAGATCATGTTACTGCTTATAGTACACTCCAAGTATTGAAAGCTGTCCAATTGCTCTACTGCCTCATTTAGAATTCTCAAGTTTACCTTCTTTGTTTTTCTTCCTATGATTATGGTATCTTCACTTATCTTCGTCTTGACGCAAGTGAGAAAATTGCTTTAATGCAGCATTGGGGGGATAGTTTACGTCGCCATGTTTGCAGTTTTTCTTGTGAAAGGTAAATGCGGTAGTGTCACGTTGCTTAAAAGATCCCATGGGGCTCCAACGTAGAGGCGAGGAGAATGGATTTGATTAATTAGGCCCTCACCGAAATTCACCGAAAGGGTTAAATATAGTTCTATCAGGGCTTTTGACCTTCTTTTGGTAATTTCGATAATATGTTTTCAATATGTGTATCAAAAGGCAGATAAGAATCGAAATACAATCGAAATTTAACAGACGAACCTCAACTCTTTTAGTTGCAAAAAGTTGTATAATGTTCAACTTCATTTTTCGTGTAATAGGTAGGGTTTGTATTTCCTTTTTGGTATTCTGTCTTTATATAACCGATCTGATTTGCATTATCGCCATCTTTGCACATCTGCCAACGTACGTAGACTGAATAGCGATAGTCACTTGTTCCAGCGCCACTAGGATGCAGGCAGTGTGTGTGCAGGGGGCAGACACGTGACTACCGACGCGCGGGTTGAATCTTGAGACTTTAATGAACCTGAACAACGACGATCTACAAGGCCGTGCATGACATTTCGAGCTCTTCAAATTCCCTAGTTTGTTCCAGCAGTTAAATTCTCCCAAGCTCTCATACGCATGTGCCCAAAGTCTTTCGTGAGTTTCAAACTCCCACCTACAACAATATGCGATTCCAACTGTTACGCTTATCTTTATGAAAGACTACAGGGAGACAAACTTCACGTGTGTTGTGAAGCGTTATTGCCGCTGTTGACGGACACTCCTGACCATTAACACCATCCCTCTCATCTTGTACACTCGGCAACAATGGACTAAATGTTTTTTCTGATTTATATTTTAATTAAATTCAGTACTGCAAACCCTCACGGTTATAAGGGAAAATCACAATACATTTTTATTCTTGCTTGTGGCACACGGAACCACCATTAATTCTGACGCGTATGTGGCAACTCTCAAGAAACTTCAAGCTCGACTGAGTCGTATTCGACCACATCGGTAGAAGCAGAATGTTCTGTTATTGTACGAAAACGCACGGCCATAATATGTCAATCATAAGACCACAGAACAGATCGGAAAACTTGGATAGACAACACTGAAACAAGCGCCTTACAGTCCTGATCTGGGACCATGCGTTTACAATCTATTTGGTAAACTGAAGGAATCCCTTCGTGGAACGAGGTTTGAAGAAGACGACTCCCTCGTGCACGCTGCTAAAGAGTGGCTCAGACGTGTTGGTCCAGACTTTTACTGTGCAGGTATACAGGCCCCCGTTTCAAGGTGGCGTAAGGCAGTTGAAAGGGAACGGGGATTATGTAGAAAAGTGACACTTTGTTCCCAAAGGATGTATCTACATTGTGTGAAAATAGTAAAGCTGTAGGATAAAAATGTATTTTTAAATATATCTAAATCAACTTTAGTTCCTTTTTCGTTAACAGCTGCCAGTGTTCAAAATTTAAAATTTAGCGATAAATATAGACTAATAATACACAGTGAAAATTGTTTAGATCCCAAAAGTTGTAAATGTCCACCTTTGAAAGAAGCCACGTATGTCAAATATCTGGGTATCATTATTGATCAGAACTTAAAATGGCCTCATCACATTACTTATCTTTGTAAGAGGCTTCCAGTAAAACAATTTATAAATTCGTTAATCTTCGATGCTACTTACCTATTAGAGTTCTAACGAAATGTTTATTTGGCCATTATTCAGTCTATCATTCAATATGGTATAATTGTTTGGGGTGGAAGTAAAAAATTAATCTTAGTCCGTTAAATTTACTACAAAAACGAATAATTAAAATTTGTTTGAAGAAACGTTTCAATTATCCAACTAAATTAATTTATTCTGAATTTAATGTATTTAATATTGAACAAATTTATAAATATACGCTGTTAAAATTTTATCATAAAAATCGTAATAAGTTTGTATTACAGACACACAATTATGACACAAGACGAAATATTAATTCAACATTAGTAGAACCTAAATGTCTCACATCTGCTGGTCTAAAGCATAGCATAAATTTTGGCCCTCGGTTGTACAATGCTTTAACTAAATTACACCCAGAACTTCTAACATGTAACCCACTAACATATAACAAGAAAATTAGAAACGTGTTAATATCTTCAATTTGATTACATAAATTTATAGCCTATGTGTATGAATTAATCAACCTATATTATATTTGTATTCTATAATTTTGAAATATATATTAGTCCTACTTTTCACGTGCGATATTATTCTTCTATAGTGTTAATATTATATTATATAATTCCATTGCCGCTGAAATTATATTTTAGTTCCTATTTTATTTTACTTATATATTTATATTATTATTATTATTTATTTTAATATTATATCTAACTGAGACCGAACGAGCGCTGCTCATTCGGTCTCAAATTTTGTTAATACTACTGTATCTTCTTTTATATTGCTTGTATTATTTTATTTGTAATTCTCTTTGTTTGTTTTTGTAATTATATTTCTTTATTCTGTATATTTGAAATAAATAAATAAATTTGAAATAAATAAATAAATAAAATAAATGTTGTGCATTACTTTTGGAGTGACCCTCATAGAAGGAGGTGAAAATGACAGTGATATGAGTCCAGGATCCAGCGCCGAAAGGTACCCAGCATTTGCTCTTAATGCAATGAGGGAAAATGCAGAAAACACCTCAACGAGTTGACTTTAGAACCAGGATTTGAAATTGTGCTCGCTTGTTTCACGGTCAGACATGCTATTACTCCACAACGGTGGATTCCAGTTCGTTGTAAATCTTTAATGTCTCATTCTCCATTATTCAAACGTTGGATTTATCGTTGTGCTACACGTTCGCTAACGACACCTTCACCCTAGGCTTCACATAGAGTGTATCGGGAGAAAATGCCAGACTTTTTCTTTGATAGAAAATGTAAGATACTGTTCATTTAGTTTTGAATTTCATATTCAAATATCAAAGTCTGGAAGGTATTTTGAAACTATATTTTTGGTACAAAACGGAAAACTTTAATTACCTTGTTTATAGAAACAGGTTTTCTTCTTACCTTCACTGTAGGCATCGTTCCCCGATAGTCGGGTAAGATGGCAAATGCAATAAACACATTTACTGATATATGTATTTTACCTGAACTTGGTTTGATACATGTATATAACAAAATTTACTTAATCTAAAGCTCATGGACACTTTCTCATTCGTTTAGGAACACAGTAATTGCACATATTTTATTGCGTGTGCAAGACTCGTGAAATCACTTCTGAATTCAATCCAGTATATTTTTTTGTCATCATTATTTTTTAGGCGGCGTTTAAGGGTACGGTAAGAAATCCCGTATGCTTGCGATGCTCTAAAACAGTTTATACCCTCTGTTATAACATGTTCCATCGCAAGTTGAAGACTGAAATTTCCACATGGTGTAAGCAATGGCGAGTAATTATGAATCCTCAAAAATCAAATTTAGTCAGATTTACTTATAAGAGAAACACTGTAAATTATCCAGTAATATTATGTGGTTCAGTAGTACCAATGGCTCAATCTGTCAGATATCTTGGATAGCAAACTTACTTGGCATAACCACATATCAGCTATTGTTAAAAGAATTAGACACAGAATCTACCTGCTAAAACACATTATTCAAGACAAATCTCCATTGCCTCTACACTACAAGAGACGTATCTATATTTCAATCGTGCGCCCTGTGTGGCAATATGGATGTTCAATTTGGGGATCTGCTTCTGCATCACAAATAAGAAGAATACAGGTCATGCAAAATCGCTATTTGAGGCTGATGTCTGGTGCACCTTGGTATATTAGCAACAAGAACCTGCACGATGATCTCTGTATTCCTGAGGTGACAGAGGTCCTAAGACAGAGCTACATCAGACTGTACAACTCCTTCCTAAACCACATGAATCCGCTACTTCGAGTAATTGTCACTAATCCACCACAAGATCCAGCCCACAGAAGATTAAAAAGAAAACGGCATAGTGACATGAGGCTATAGGGTACTTTTGGGATTACCAGTGGGCAGTACCCATAAACAAATGTCAAGTTATTTTATTTTATTTTTTTTTCTTCTTTTCTGTTTGTTATTCCCAACTATAATGTATTTATTTATGTACAATAAAGTTTACTTCAATTATTTAAAAAAAAAGTTGAAGACTGTCCTCAATCCACTGACTTCTGTCAGAGGATCTTAACTCATATTATCCCGATGATGTGTTTTCGCAACATTTTACTTCTTTGCTATTAAACGTGTGTGAAATATGGTTTTTAGTATTTGTTAAGTTTATGGCACTTATTTTCTATTATACTGATGTTGGTAGACCTGGTTTATTGAAAACATTTGGTAACTGATTCATTTATGGGGCAATACTTGAGAATAAAAGAAGTGATTATTACAAGTGTTGAAATGTCTGCAGTCTGTCATAAAGGAATGTAATTTTTGTTTATTTTTATAATTTTATTATACCTTTTCTTGCATATATTACAATCTAAAGACCCTTAGGATACTTCTTGTAAAAGTAGCTGGACATTGCATGAAACGTTACTTCTGTAATGTATGCTTGAATGTTGGTGTTGCGTTTTTGCAGCACCGGGCACATGGAGTATCAAAACTGTCTTTTTGAGATTAGTGAAATAATTATATATATTTACATATGGAATTCGACTTTTCGCATAAAATAGTTATTATATCCATGGTTTATATTCAAGGGGCCTGAGTGTACATGAAGTAATGACAATAATGGAAGAGAACGAAAAATTCAGGCAGATTTTATAGATGTTTTCATATCTCCACCGGAAGCTAGAAGTGATATCGATGAAGACAGTGCTGACTAGGACTTCGATGGAAACATAAATAATCTAAATTGTCATCAACTGGGGGCCGAAGGGAAAGTGGTCCTCAGTATATGGAAGAATATATAATGATAGAAAATCAGGCACAGAATGAAGAGATGCCAGAAGGTGCAGAAATACGTGAACTATTAGAGCCTGTCAGGAGATAAAGTGACTATTGTAAGAAAATGGAAGAGTGATTTACCAAGTTACTGTTAACTGAAAAGAAAAGTAAATGAGGAAATTGAAAATTGTTCGAATCCCAACATGAAAAGAACTTATTGCCAATTGATATTTTTCAATTATTTTTCCATGAAAATTTTGTACTTGATATTGTAAACCAAAGTGTGGCGTATGCGGTGCAGAAAGGCAGGGATAAATTTAGTTTTTCCTTATGATTTCAGAACATTCCTTGGGATTGTTCTTGTAGAAAATAAAAAGAAAGTAAAATACATTGAATATAGTGAAAGCAACTCATTTAGTACAAATGGTTAATATGGAAAACGTAAGGAAGAATATATCAAAATGGAATGTAATAAAATAATAATAAAAAAGAAAATAAATACGAAAATTAAATAAAATTCACGATAAAAAGGCTATGATAATAAATTCATCGGCTGATAACGAGAACAAAAAGGAGAAAGGAAGGAAAAAGAAATATATAGCCTATATTTATACGAAACTATGACAGAGAAAAGGGTTTATAATTGAAAGGAATCTAATTCAAAAAGTGCAATTTTAATTTATTTTTGAAACTAGAAAATGTCCGACAGTCTCTGACATGTTGTGGTAGAGAGTTCCAGAGATGAGCTGCAGAGACGGTGAAAGATGAAGAGTAGAAGGATGTTCTGTGTTTAGAAATGAAGAGTGTGATATAGTGTTGTGAGCGAGTATCTATTTCGTGATATGAGGACAAATGTTGACAACGAGAAGCTAAGTAGCTAGGGTTAGAGGTTTGAAGAATATTGAAGAGTAAAGTGAGAGAGTGAATAGTTCTTCACTCTTTGAGACGGACCCAGGACAGCATATTTAGCGAAGGTGTGATACGGTCAGATCTACGGACGTTGCAAATAAATCGAACGCATGCATTTACTTGACATACATTTTAACTCGAAAACATTTGCCTCCTAATACCGTTTCTACGACTCTTAATATGTCCTCAGATTCTTGTTCATAGGACTCTGTCTTTTGGGAGTATAAATTATTCCAGGACGTCTGGAAGGAATGATGAATGAGAGAAAAATTTGTGACAGAAGAAGATATCAGATGTTAGACGACCGTAAGACAAATGAACCAAATGCAGAGATTATGAGGAAGACAGAAAATCGGAAATGTTGGAGAATGCTGGATTTGTAGTGGAAAACCTACCTTTGGACAGAACACTGTGGATGGATGGGTAAATGAAATAATACATAATATAAATGTATCTTCATGGTTATTACTTCCTTATTTTTATTGCTTCTCAGTAAATTTTGTCATAATTAGTTTCTTATTCGGTATCTAAGTGGCTATGTTTTGTCACCTTACCGCAAAATATTGGATATCTATTATTATATTAACAATTTAATATTACTACTTTCTGAAATTTGAATAATAAATTAGGTAATATTTTTCGTTATGTAGACACTTACTCTATACTTAGGCGTTGAGTCGCGCATGCGTACTCTGTACAATGTGTTCTTCTGCTTAGCCGCAAATGTAAGCTACAGGACTGCTTTGCATTTCTTGCAGCACGCCAATTAAAACTAAGATTGCCAGCGATTGTTTCTACTCGCAATGCAACTATATTTTTTCAAGTTACGTTAATATTGCGTTGTAAGTGTTGCGGAATACACACCAAACTCAGCATTAACACTGCCTATCATTGTAACCTAAATGCATTGTTCTAATGTTACTATGGAAACAATTTTCAAAATGTAATGGAGCAATTTTAATTATTCAATATTAAGTGGATCTCTTTCGTATGGAAGTGAGTATATTTATCGCTATATTACAATTTAAGTATTAATAACATAAGTAGACTAGTAATTAAGTAAACTGAAATAAAAATTAATATAAAATAAGCTTAGATCTATACAATCCACCGCTAGCAAACACAACCCAGCAAATTACCGATACGTTCTCAAGAAACTTAACTTTGAGAGTTGCATTTCTCTTAAACCTGTACACTGTTGGTATGTACTGTGTATAAATGTGAGAAAATAATTATCATTATTTTGTATTACATTATTTTTGTATCTGATAGTTCGTTCTGTCTACGAGCAACATATGCAACAGCAGATTTGTTTTTAGACTTCTCCTTCTCATTTTTTCCACACAAATTGTGCATGTAGATGATATTCATTGCTTCGCGGGATAATCGTTCGGCTACATTTGATAAGGATGCGTAGGCGAAGGCGGGTTAATGTCTGATTCTTAGTGATCTGCCTCTCTGAATGTGAAATAAATTCTTAAGACCTCGGAATATAAGCACCTCCTTGTAATTTTTATTCGCACGTAGAACTCCGGAATAAATTTTGCGTGTTCCTGATTAATTTTGTGATTCACCCAATTTTTTTCAAGAAACTTGATCAATTCAGAATTAAAAATTTTTAGTATTTAAAAATCTCTTTAATAAAATTCTATAATGAAAATGTGATGAATTTTGTAGCTTACCATATGATTATATACAAGACGAAATAAAATTCTTATTTTGATTCAACCTAACGTCTTAACATATAATGAATTACTACGTAGCATAAATTATGGTCCACATCTTTATAATTCGAAACTAAAACTTCAGCCTGAATTGGGTACTTGTAGTAATGAAATTTTCAAATGTAAAATTAAGAATTTCATACTTTATATTATGTATCATATTCATTTTTTCCCTAAGTAATTTGGTCATTTATCTTAAGGTTATATTTGTTAGTATGTCAATATGATTTCCTGCTTATTACATTAATAATATTAATCCATTACCATTCTTAACATCACCTTTTCTTCACGCTGAAATTATGAAATAATCTATCTCAATCATTACTAGTATCATTGTTATTAACTATTTTTATCTTTATGTAGCTTACTTCAAGTATTAAATTCTGGTGCTTAAATGTTGGACAGAAAGTGTACATTTTATGATTTTTGTATGTTTTTCTCTATCTGTTCCTCTAAAGAATTTGATCCTGGTATTATAATTTTGAATTTTATTTTATAAAGAACATAGACTTTTATATATCTGAATTAGGTAAAATTTTTTTAATACTCTCTTATTAGAATTTTAATTTTCAGTTTGGGAACAACAGAGATATTTTTGTGATTATGTACAAAATTTTGTGCAATTCGCATGTTATTTTATCAAAACGGAACTGTTGCTGAACACGAGCTTTGTCTTTTTCCCTCGGGATACTTACATGTAACATTTTATTATTATTATTATTATTATTATTATTATTATTATTATTATTATTATTATTATTATTATTTGTAAGACAATGTTAAAACAGTAAGCTTAAAGAAAACAATAGCTAGTGATTTTCTCTCTACCCGTGTCTTTTTATCATTTTTATATTCCCGGCTTCTATATTTTGTGTCCTCTTAGAAAAAAAAACATTATTTAGGAAGGGTACATATTACCGATCTTCCTGGTTCTATGTTGAGCCCGGCACAGAATCACCTCGAAGACAACACAGAACATCACACAACAAGGGACAAACTCCCAATCACGTTACAGATTAATAAATATCTTCCATTGCCAACGCCGGGAATTAATGCATTGGCCGTTTGGATGAGGAGCGTGCAAGCTGTTGATTAATACTAGAAGGCAGGCACTAACCAGTAGTAGTGGGACTAATAGCGTGGGATTGTCATTTTGAGTAATTTTTGTGCGGCTGCTTAGCAAATCAGTAAAGTATGTTTCAGAGTTTATATTGTTTATGAGTATTTTATTTGCCGATGCACGTATCTCATTACTCTTACCGTAGTGATGAGATATAGTAATCTAGTGAGTCAATTTATGTAAGTGAAGACAAGGTATGAACACGGTTGGTGGGTTGTTATGAATGAACTTAGTAACGCCGGAGGCTCGGATTCAGACCCAGTCGATTCTAAGTAAACATGACACCGGTATTTCCACTTCCTGTCTCATGGCTCCAATTTTTATCTATGTAACACCTCGTTATCACGTTTTTTTGTAACAGTTTTCGTTGTTAATGTTTAGCAATAAACCATTTCTCCTTCACATTACTGAGTTTTCTTAATTCCATGGACCACTTGAAGCTTATGGCTCATGATTGTTGACCCCTAAAATGTCTTGAATAATTTAGGCTCATGATATTTTATGTCCATGTAATATTCGAATGAATTATTGAATTAAATATCCTAATAAATTGATAGTATATAAAATGTAAGTTTTAGTTTCGAATACCGATATAATAATTTCAAAATACATAACTACAAAATTTTTTACGTGCTGTGAAAAACGTCACCAGATTTTTAGATATACTACAAGATTGTCAAAGTCTGCTCTCAAAAAGGTTGAAAGTTAGGATTTACATTTATAATATCTGACGAGAGATCGCCATCACATGCTGTTAAAAACTCACGCAGAGTGGGATATGAATGGAGTACTCAATTGATAGATAACTCACGGATGTTACGAGTTTAATTTTTTATCGTTGCTTCAGTTTTAAGCTGGCTTTGTATCCACTGTAAAAGACAGACTGCGAAGATGTGAATTGGAAGATTTTTAGTAACTAGAAATTTGAGATACTTAGAACAAATATGCAAGAGAGATATATGCATTCCTTTTGAGTTCTGTGCTTGTATCATTCAGGTAAGCAAAAAATATTTCATCATCCTGAGAAAAATCAGAGAACATGATAAAATTAAGCTTAATTTAAAAATGTGAGACATGGGTGTATGTATTGGCATGAACTTCGTGCACCAAACATGCAAAATGCAAAAAAAAAAAAAAAAGACTTTAAAATGTCAATGTTCCATCACGGGAATTTGTTTGTAATAATTGTAAAATATAGAAAAGCCATGAATTTTGATATCTACTATTTTGATAAAGTTGGCCAATATATACACAGGTCTATACGAAATTTAATTGATTATTTTTTCTGATACAATCGAAAATGAAGTTTTTCTAGATTTTCAACCGTATCATTTGTTAATGGGTAGCCTTGAAATAATTCTCACAGCTCCTCTTCTTTTTAAGGACAAACTATTTTTGTCACTATGAATGGAATTTTCTTCCAGTTATTCTTTCCATCCCAGAAAGGAAGATGTTCTCTGTATGATAATGTTAATTAATAATTATTTCTTTTTATATTTATAATGATGTCCGAAGCGAGATCGCCATCATATGCTGTTAAAAACTCACTGAGATTGGGATATGAATGGAATACTCAATTGATAGATAACTCACGGATGTCACAAGTTTAATTTCTTTATCGTTGTTTCAGTGTTAAGCTGGCTTTGTATGTACTGTAAAAGATAGACTCTGAAGACATGAATTTCAAGATTTTTAAAACAAGTAAAAATGTGGGTTTCATTTAAAAAATGTGCAATCAAGATGTACCGTTTTCTGTTGACTTCTTTGTCTGTAAGATCGGAGGTAAGCAAAAGATATTTTGTCATTCTTAAAAAAAAAGATCAGAGAACATGGTAAAATTAAGCTCAATTAAAAGATGTGATAGATAGATATATGTATTTGCAAGACCTTCGTGCACCAAAACATGAAAAATGTTAAAGTGTGCAAAAATAACTTTAAAATGTCGATTTTTCCATCTCGAGAACCTGATTGTAATTATAAAATATAGCTAAGCCATAAATATTGATATGCATTATTTTGATAAAATTGGCCGATATATATGTAGGTCAATATAAAATTTTATTGATTATTATTCTGAAACAATCGAAAATTAAGTTTTTCTAGAGTTTCAACCATGTCATCTCTTAATGGGTAGCTGGGAATTAATTCTCAAACTCCTCGTCTTCTTTGAAGGACAAACTATTTTTGTCACCATGAATGGACTCTTCTTTCAGTTATTCTTTCTATTCCAGAAAGGAAGATGTTCCCTTAATGTTAATGTTAATTAAAATATTTTTTTTTATATTTATAATGATATCTGAAGAGAGATCGCCATCATGTGCTGTTAAAAACTCACAGACAGTGGGATATGAATGGAATACTCAATTGATAGATAACTCACGGATGTTACAAGTTTAATTTCTTTATCGTTGTTTCAGTGTTAAGCTGGCTTTGTATGTACTGTAAAAGATAGACTCTGAAGACGTGAATTTCAAGATTAAAAAAAAAAAAGAAAAAAATGTGGGTTTCATTTAAAAAATGTGCAATCAAGATGTACCATTTTCTGTTGACTTCTTTGTCTGTAAGATCGGAGGTAAGCAAAAGATATTTTGACATTCTTAAAAAAAGATCAGAGAACATGGTAAAATTAAGCTCAATTAAAAGATGTTATAGATAGATATATGTATTTGCAAGACCTTCGTGCACCAAAAGATGTAAAATGTTAAAGTGTGCAAAAATAACTTTAAAATGTCAATTTTTCCATCTCGAGAACCTGATTGTAATTATAAAATATAGCTAAGCCATAAATATTGATATGCATTATTTTGATAAAATTGGCCGATATATATGTAGGTCAATATAAAATTTTATTGATTATTATTCTGAAACAATCGAAAATTAAGTTTTTCTGGAGTTTCAACCATGTCAGCTCTTAATGGGTAGCTGGGAATTAAATCTCAAACTCCTCGTCTTCTTTGAAGGACAAACTATTTTTGTCACCATGAATGGACTCTTCTTCCAGTTATTCTTTCTATTCCAGAAAGGAAGGTGTTCCCTTAATGTTAATGTTAATTAAAATATTTTTTTTATATTTATAATGATATCTGAAGAGAGATCGCCATCATGTGCTGTTAAAAACTCACGGAGAGTGGGATATGAATGGAATACTCAATTGATAGATAACTCAAGGATGTCACAAGTTTAATTTCTTTATCGTTGTTCCAGTGTTAAGCTGGCTTTGTATCTATTGTAAAAGATAGAATCTGAAGACATGAATTTCAAGATTTTTAAAACAAGTAAAAATGTGGGTTTCATTTAAAAAATGTGCAATCAAGATGTACCATTTTCTGTTGACTTCTTTGTCTGTAAGATCGGAGGTGAGTAAAAGATATTTTGACATTCTTAAAAAAAGATCTGTGAACATGGTAAAACTAAGCTCAATTAAAAGATGTGATAGATAGATAGATATATGTATTTGCAAGACCTTCGTGCACCAAAACATGTAAAATGTTAAAATGTGCAAAAATAACTTTAAAATGTCGATTTTTCCATCTCGAGAACCTGATTGTAATTATAAAATATAGCTAAGCCAAAAATATTGATATGCATTATTTTGATAAAATTGGCCGATATATATGTAGGTCAATATAAAATTTTATTGAATATTATTCTGAAACAATCGAAAATTAAGTTTTTCTAGAGTTTCAACCATGTCATCTCTTAATGGGTAGCTGGGAATTAATTCTCAAACTCCTCGTCTTGTTTGAAGGACAAACTATTTTTGTCACCATGAATGAACTCTTCTTCCAGTTATTCTTTCTATTCCAGAAAGGAAGATGTTCCCTTAATGTTAATGTTAATTAAAATATATTTTTTTTTATATTTATAATGATATCCGACTTGAGATCGCCATCATATGCTGTTAAAAACTCACTCAGAGAGAGATATGAATGGGATACTCATTTGATTACTCACGGATATTACAGTTTAATTTCTTTATCTTTGTTTCAGTGTCATGCTGCCTTTGTGCCAGGTGATAAAGATAGACTCTGAAGACACTGATTTAAATAGTTTTAAGAACTACATTTGTGAACTGTTTAGCAAAAATGCAGACAACACTTTTCCATTCATGTTGCGATCTGGGTCTGCAGTCTTTGAGGTAAGCAGAATATATACCGTCATTCTGATTAAAACCAGAGAACATGATAAAATTGTGCGTAGTTTAAAAGTATGATACATCGAAATGAGTATTGGCATGATCTTCGTGAACATGCAAAGTTTTACTATTAAGTAGAGCTGGAATTTCCAATTTTTTCCCTTAACCATTAATTTAAGTATTTAAATTGTGTATCTTTCATGGAAAACCATGAAACTTGGTAGAGTTTTATGGTACTTACCCTGGAACGTCTATTTGAGTCTTCCGTTTCTATTTGATCGCTTGACTGTGATTTCGATATTCATCTCCTCGGCCAATCAGTTCGGTGCAGTTTATATGATAAATTCAATTTTATTTGTAGTGCAATTTAGCCTACTAATTTTGTCAGCGGAATTTACAATCGCCCGTTAAGTATATTATGATATGGTAAATAATTGCAGAAAATGTAAGGAGAAACAGTTAAATGGTACGCCATTGCGCGTCCCTGCAAGGGAATTTGGTTTCTTAGGAAGAATCTATGTGAGCTCCAAGCCTGTTAGTTATTTGTCTCACTCCATTTTTCTTAAGAGAATGTTGAAGGGGAGAATATAGCGTGTTAGGCACGGTAGTGCAGAGTTTCTGCACTCTTTTGTTGATGCGACAGCCTTTTCCTCACTTTACTTTAGTGGGGTCCCTCGCGTAATATTTAGAGTAGAACAGTATTTCTCAACCGGGAGACCGCGGTACTCTCAAGATGAAATTTCCATTTTGTAATTTTTTTTAGTTATAAATTTCAATTTTTTCTTTACAAAATCTTTTGTTACTAATTACTATTAATTTCCACATTAGTACCAGTTTAATACTTGGGTTTCTGCCGTCATGGAGAATTGCTCCGAATCAACAGACATAATACGGTTCGTTCTCTCATCGCAGCTTCAATCCGTCAGAATGCTTCCTATGAGGTTTATGAGGAGGTTGGTTGCGTCTCTTCTGATGGCTCTACTAGACGGGCTGATATCATCATAATTGATCGGCAGAAGGATAAGGGTGTCATTCTTGATCCCACAATCCGTTTCGAGATGCATGAGCAACAGCCACAAGAGGTGTGTCGTGAAAAACAAGTCATATATGAGCCTTGTTGTCAGCATCTTGGAGCACAATACCACATCACACATTGGACAGTTTCTGGGCTCATGTTCGGTGCCCGTGGCACGATCCCACGTGAAACTTTAAATCAACTTAAACAATATAAAATTTCTGATGCAACGATTGATGCCATAGGATCTCACGTGTTAAAATCATCCTTAGCTATAATTAGTAATCATTTGTACCCAAAAAAAAATTATTGTAAATGATTTCCTACGTTTTCTTATCTTAATGTTTTTTCTTTTTCTTTCCAAGTGTCACAAAATTGTTTTGTTTACTTATTATTCTTTATGAATTGATTAGTAGGCCGATCTATCGAACCCTTATTTAGGGCGGCTTTTGTAAAAAAAAAAATTGTATTTTATTTTTTCAAAATGCATCTAGTACTCCCACAAAATACAAGTTACAGGTCAAAATGAAATGTACAACATCTTTGAAATGGATTTAATGCAACAGAGCAGCCATAATTTGAATTTAGATTATACTCGCATAAGTGAACTGAAACTCAATTAAAAAGTTATTTATTATCCGGATAATATATGATATGAGATCAGTCTCATGGACTAGTACCCAGAGCTTTTGACTACATTTCACGAGGTCCCTTGTTCGATTCCTGGTTACAACACAGGAATTTTTCCTTAAAGTGGAATGTTCCTGTGTTCGTCCATGGTCTGCAAATTAGGTTAGTCTTAGGTTTAAGATCTATCCTCGCATTTAAAATTCATCCTATCATAATATCTTCGGGGCGGCGTAACTCCGCCTTCCAGGAGCCCTAAACTCAGAAGTGGGTTACAAATAAGCCATTGGCAGGAGAAACAAGAAACGTCAAGAGACAATCCGTTGGCATTTGTAGAAATATATATGTATGATATGGGTATAGTGTGTGTATGTATATATGTATATATATATATATATATATATATATATATATAGATAAGGAAGGCAATTGTTAAATTACATAACGTTTGGCTTAGACTAAATAAAAGTAATCTGGCCATGGGATGGTAACAAACTAACAAAAGCTCGTCTATTCGCGTTTTCTAGGAATGTGGAATTTTAAACCAAATATTATAACATTATTTACTATGTACTTTTATATTTTAATATTACCGTAATATCAGAAATAGTATGAAACCTTCACTTATAAATGCTCAATGCAAAACTCGTGTCATACGCAATCCACGGTAAAAACTGGGTTGTAACCGGTGACACTCAGATATGCAATGGGTGCTTTTTTACGTTAGTACTGCAATATTATATCAACTGTTCTCTGTTGTAACACGCGAATTAGGCATACAATATGACTTTGTGCGAGATCGTGCGTATTTGCTTGTTTTCCGCACAGAACCAATACGCGGTAAGTGTGAAATACCACATTCAGTATTCCCAACGTAACACACATAACAATTTCCCTCTTCTTACCGCTTAAGCGCGACATTCATTTACTGCTTTAGACTTTTAACATATTATTTTTAGAGACGTTTAACATAGTAATAATTATCAATTGGAAACTTACCACTGCAATTTCACCTAAATTGCACTGTTAATTATTGTTTTTAAATATTTGCAAAAATTAAGTAAAGTCTACTACTCCACGAAAGCTATTGTATTCCTGATACAAGTAAATTAAGGAAGCCGTGAAAAAAATGAACAATACTCCAGATGCCGATGTTATTACTGCAATATGTTATATAAATAATATTGTCAAAATATAAAAATGAAAAATAAATCATTACATAACCTTACCGTTTGTTTTAAGTTCGCATTTATAGACTGGGGGGAAAAAAAGACAGACGTATATCACGGCCTGCTGGAGTATAGATATTTTTGTTTTCTAAAGTTGCTGTCATTAAACAGAAACCAAGATGGAGATTTCATTGCAACTAATTAGAAATTAGTCTTTCAGGTACGTAATAAACGATCTTCGCACAAAATAATGTACGATACACGAACGGTATGTTTGTTTTCATGTTCTCGGAAATTAAAAGAGCTGAACTACGTTTCGGTTTTTCAATCTTTTCCTCGAACATGAAAACGTCAACATACCGCTCTTGTAATTTTAAGGCATCTATACGTTATCCTGTATATTACACTCAAGGGAAAATTAACAGTGGTGAATTAAATAGAGTAGACTAGAATAACTCCAAAATATGTCCTTCGGCGTACTAATTGATGTTGTAAGAAGGATATAATCCTAAGCCACAAAGACAATCTTTCACAAGAGAGCGTATTAAAGGTTTAGAGTTCAGTGACTTACCATTAGGTGCAGTAAGCTCCTAATTTCTTCAGCGTATATTTCAGTTATTTCTTGAGAATATTTCGAAATATTTTTCCAGTACTTTCCACATATTATACGTAAGAAATGAATTTGCACAAAAAAGTGTATTCGTTAAAAATGTGGCTTTAGACTATCTCAGTCTCACCTCTCCATTTGTCTGTAAAATTTCATAGACGCTTCGTGCCAATAAATAAACAATGTTCTTATATCCTCAGGATTCTCGATCTGAATTGAGAGAAAGACAGTAACATTGTTGAAGTTGAGTTGATCCTTTGCTTTCCTGTCTGTACATTCTTTGATGAGGGATTGAAGTCAACAGAGAACTTGGGTTTTGTAACTGAAAAAATTTATAAAATGTGATCGAGAATAAGTTTATAAACGTTTACCTAAAATAATTAATATTTCAATAGCTGAGTAACGTGGTTGGTGTCAATGTATGTCTGAAAACTAGACATAGAAAAAATGTAAGTACCAATATCGTTTAAAATTATATAAAAAAGAAAAAAATAATTGAAACTTTGTTCTGCCCCAAACCACAAAGAAAAATTATATATCTTTGTATTTTATGTAGCCCTCTTACTACTGCAGATATGCAGTATCTACGATATTACATTAGTAGTAGCACAAGATAGCTCTCTTTTCTATGATATTTCTCTTTGGTACATACATATTTTCTATGTGCAGTCTTCAACCCTCTTAGTTACACAAAGTGTGAAATTATAAATACGCATTCTATCGAAACATATTTACTTTCAATTTAATCGCAAGATAAAATTTTAAGCTTTCCGTCTTATAATTGGTCTAAATGTAACCAAAATTTTATAAGTTGTACGTGGTATTTCAATAATTATTATTAGTTACAAGTATATTTTATTTTGTTCTTATTTTTAAGTGAAAAGAGCTGTTGTGAAGAAGACTATTCCTATCCTGGTATCATCGAGTTCGCGTAATGGTGAGCTGAGTGGAAGGATTTTCATGGTTTAATGAAGAAATGAAATCAAAAAGGAAGCTAGTGTAATTAGAAGATTATGGGAGGCAGATAAAGAGAAACAAAATGTAGAGCAGGGAAAGAATAACGATGTGAAAAAAGGAGTAGAAGAATCATTGAAAGTGCAAATGTGAGCTGAGGATGAGAAATAGGAGTTGCAAAAGAAAGCAGATAAATATATGTAAGGGGTATGCATACCGGGGCAGTAGGAGGAGCATGCGCAGTAGCGAGAGTTATGGTGCAGAAATACCATAATAATCAGAGAGAAAAAACGTCACATGCACCCAGAGAACTAAAGTCGGAGAAGCAGAAAAGGCGCAATTTTCAGTAAATAGAAGAAGAGAAGGAGGAAGAAAAACAAAAGCATCGTAGCATAATGGGCGCAATATTGAGTAAGAGCAAGAAGAGAAGGAGGAAGAAAAGCAAAAGCATCGTAGCATAATGGGCGCAATATTGAGTAAGAGCAAGAAGAGAAGGAGGAAGAAAAACAAAAGCATCGTAGCATAATGGGCGCAATATTGAGTAAGAGCAAGAAGAGAAGGAGGAAGAAAAGCAAAAGCGAATTAGGATAAAGGGCGCAATATTCAGTAAGAGCAAGAAGAGGAGGAGGAAGAAAAGCAAAAGCGTCGTAGGATAAAGGGCGCAATATTCAGTAAGAGCAAGAAGAGAAGGAGGAAGAAAAGCAAAACCATCAGAGAAAAAAGGGCGCAATGATCAGCAAGAGATAGAGCAGGAAAGGGGCGGACAAGAAAAAGCGGCGGAGCATAAAGGGCAATGCTCAGCCAGAGATAGACTTGAAGGAGGCGGACAAGGAAAAGCGGCGGAGCATATTGGGCAATGCTCAGCCAGAGATAGACCTGAAGGAGGCGGACAAGGAAAAGCGGCGGAGCATATTGGGCAATGCTCAGCCAGAGATAGACCAGAAGGAGGCGGACAAAGAAAGCGGCGGAGCATATTGGGCAATGCTCAGCCAGAGATAGACCAGAAGGAGGCGGACAAGGAAAAGCGGCGGAGCATATTGGGCAATGCTCAGCCAGAGATAGACCTGAAGGAGGCGGACAAGGAAAAGCGGCGGAGCATATTGGGCAATGCTCAGCCAGAGATAGACCTGAAGGAGGCGGACAAGGAAAAGCGGCGGAGCATATTGGGCAATGCTCAGCCAGAGATAGACCTGAAGGAGGCGGACAAGGAAAAAGCGGCGGAGCATATTGGGCAATGCTCAGCCAGAGATAGACCTGAAGGAGGCGGACAAGGAAAAGCGGCGGAGCATATTGGGCAATGCTCAGCCAGAGATAGACCTGAAGGAGGCGGACAAGAAAAGCGGCGGAGCATATTGGGCAATGCTCAGCCAGAGATAGACCAGAAGGAGGCGGACAAGGAAAAGCGGCGGAGCATATTGGGCAATGCTCAGCCAGAGATAGACTTGAAGGAGGCGGACAAGGAAAAAGCGGCGGAGCATATTGGGCAATGCTAGCCAGAGATAGACCTGAAGGAGGCGGACAAGGAAAAGCGGCGGAGCATATTGGGCAATGCTCAGCCAGAGATAGACTTGAAGGAGGCGGACAAGGAAAAGCGGCGGAGCATATTGGGCAATGCTCAGCCAGAGATAGACCTGAAGGAGGCGGACAAAGAAAGCGGCGGAGCATATTGGGCAATGCTCAGCCAGAGATAGACCAGAAGGAGGCGGACAAGGAAAAGCGGCGGAGCATATTGGGCAATGCTCAGCCAGAGAAAGACCTGAAGGAGGCGGACAAGAGAAAAGCGGCGGAGCATATTGGGCAATGCTCAGCCAGAGATAGACCTGAAGGAGGCGGACAAGGAAAAGCGGCGGAGCATAAAGGGCAATGCTCAGCCAGAGATAGACCTGAAGGAGGCGGACAAGGAAAAGCGGCGGAGCATATTGGGCAATGCTCAGCCAGAGAAAGACCTGAAGGAGGCGGACAAGGAAAAGCGGCGGAGCATATTGGGCAATGCTCAGCCAGAGAAAGACCTGAAGGAGGCGGACGGAAAAAGCGGCGGAGCATATTGGGCAATGCTCAGCCAGAGATAGATCTGTAGGAGGCGGACAAGGAATAGCGGCGGAGCATAAAGGGCAATGCTCAGCCAGAGATAGACTTGAAGGAGGCGGACAAGGAAAAGCGGCGGAGCATATTGGGCAATGCTCAGCCAGAGATAGACCTGAAGGAGGCGGACAAGGAAAAGCGGCGGAGCATATTGGGCAATGCTCAGCCAGAGATAGACCTGAAGGAGGCGGACAAGGAAAAGCGGCGGAGCATATTGGGCAATGCTCAGCCAGAGATAGACCTGAAGGAGGCGGACAAGGAAAAGCGGCGGAGCATATTGGGCAATGCTCAGCCAGAGAAAGACCTGAAGGAGGCGGACAAGAAAAAGCGGCGGAGCATATTGGGCAATGCTCAGCCAGAGATAGACCTGAAGGAGGCGGACAAGGAAAAGCGGCGGAGCATATTGGGCAATGCTCAGCCAGAGATAGACCAGAAGGAGGCGGACAAGGAAAAGCGGCGGAGCATATTGGGCAATGCTCAGCCAGAGAAAGACCTGAAGGAGGCGGACAAGGAAAATCGGCGGAGCATATTGGGCAATGCTCAGCCAGAGATAGACCTGTAGGAGGCGGACAAGGAAAAGCGGCGGAGCATAAATGGCAACGCTCAGCCAGAGATAGACTTGAAGGAGGCGGACAAGGAAAAGCGGCGGAGCATATTGGGCAATGCTCAGCCAGAGATAGACCTGAAGGAGGCGGACAAGGAAAAGCGGCGGAGCATATTGGGCAATGCTCAGCCAGAGATAGACCTGAAGGAGGCGGACAAGGAAAAGCGGCGGAGCATATTGGGCAATGCTCAGCCAGAGATAGACCTGAAGGAGGCGGAAGAGGAAAAGCGGCGGAGCATATTGGGCAATGCTCAGCCAGAGAAAGACCTGAAGGAGGCGGACAAGGAAAAGCGGCGGAGCATATTGGGCAATGCTCAGCCAGAGATAGACCTGTAGGAGGCGGACAAGGAAAAGCGGCGGAGCATATTGGGCAATGCTCAGCCAGAGATAGACCTGAAGGAGGCGGACAAGGAAAAGCGGCGGAGCATAAAGGGCAATGCTCAGCCAGAGATAGACCTGAAGGAGGCGGACAAGGAAAACCGGCGGAGCATATTGGGCAATGCTCAGCTAGAGATAGACCTGTAGGAGGCGGACATGGAAAAGCGGCGGAGCATATTGGGCAATGCTCAGCCAGAGATAGACCTGAGGAGGCGGACAAGGAAAAGCGGCGGAGCATATTGGGCAATGCTCAGCCAGAGATAGACCTGAAGGAGGCGGACAAGGAAAAGCGGCGGAGCATATTGGGCAATGCTCAGCCAGAGAAAGACCTGAAGGAGGCGGACAAGGAAAAGCGGCGGAGCATATTGGGCAATGCTCAGCCAGAGATAGACCTGAAGGAGGCGGACAAGGAAAAAGCGGCGGAGCATATTGGGCAATGCTCAGCCAGAGATAGACCAGAAGGAGGCGGACAAGGAAAAGCGGCGGAGCATATTGGGCAATGCTCAGCCAGAGATAGACCTGAAGGAGGCGGACAAGGAAAAGCGGCGGAGCATATTGGGCAATACTCAGCCAGAGATAGACCTGTAGGAGGCGGACAAGGAGAAGCGGCGGAGCATAAAGGGCAATGCTCAGCCAGAGATAGACTTGAAGCAGGCGGACAGGAAAAGCGGCGGAGCATATTGGGCAATGCTCAGCCAGAGATAGACCTGAAGGTGGCGGACAAGGAAAAGCGGCGGAGAATATTGGGCAATGCTCAGCCAGAGATAGACCTGAAGGAGGCGGACAAGGAAAAGCGGCGGAGCATATTGGGCAATGCTCAGCCAGAGATAGACCTGAAGGAGGCGGACAAGGAAAAGCGGCGGAGCATATTGGGCAATGCTCAGCCAGAGAAAGACCTGAAGGAGGCGGACAAGAAAAAGCGGCGGAGCATATTGGGCAATGCTCAGCCAGAGATAGACCTGAAGGAGGCGGACAAGGAAAAGCGGCGGAGCATATTGGGCAATGCTCAGCCAGAGATAGACCTGAAGGAGGCGGACAAGGAAAGCGGCGGAGCATATTGGGCAATGCTCAGCCAGAGAAAGACCTGAAGGAGGCGGACAAGGAAAAGCGGCGGAGCATATTGGGCAATGCTCAGCCAGAGATAGACCTGTAGGAGGCGGACAAGGAAAAGCGGCGGAGCATAAATGGCAACGCTCAGCCAGAGATAGACTTGAAGGAGGCGGACAAGGAAAAGCGGCGGAGCATATTGGGCAATGCTCAGCCAGAGATAGACCTGAAGGAGGCGGACAAGGAAAGCGGCGGAGCATATTGGGCAATGCTCAGCCAGAGAGAGACCTGAAGGAGGCGGACAAGGAAAAGCGGCGGAACATATTGGGCAATGCTCAGCCAGAGATAGACCTGAAGGAGGCGGACAAGGAAAAGCGGCGGAGCATATTGGGCAATGCTCAGCCAGAGAAAGACCTGAAGGAGGCGGACAAGGAAAAGCGGCGGAGCATATTGGGCAATGCTCAGCCAGAGATAGACCTGTAGGAGGCGGACAAGGAAAAGCGGCGGAGCATATTGGGCAATGCTCAGCCAGAGATAGACCTGAAGGAGGCGGACAAGGAAAAGCGGCGGAGCATATTGGGCAATGCTCAGCCAGAGATAGACCTGTAGGAGGCGGACAAGGAAAAGCGGCGGAGCATATTGGGCAATGCTCAGCCAGAGATAGACCTGAAGGAGGCGGACAAGGAAAAGCGGCGGAGCATAAAGGGCAATGCTCAGCCAGAGATAGACCTGAAGGAGGCGGACAAGGAAAACCGGCGGAGCATATTGGGCAATGCTCAGCCAGAGATAGACCTGTAGGAGGCGGACATGGAAAAGCGGCGGAGCATATTGGGCAATGCTCAGCCAGAGATAGACCTGTAGGAGGCGGACAAGGAAAAGCGGCGGAGCATATTGGGCAATGCTCAGCCAGAGATAGACCTGAAGGAGGCGGACAAGGAAAAGCGGCGGAGCATATTGGGCAATGCTCAGCCAGAGAAAGACCTGAAGGAGGCGGACAAGGAAAAGCGGCGGAGCATATTGGGCAATGCTCAGCCAGAGATAGACCTGAAGGAGGCGGACAAGGAAAAGCGGCGGAGCATATTGGGCAATGCTCAGCCAGAGATAGACCAGAAGGAGGCGGACAAGGAAAAGCGGCGGAGCATATTGGGCAATGCTCAGCCAGAGATAGACCTGAAGGAGGCGGACAAGGAAAAGCGGCGGAGCATATTGGGCAATGCTCAGCCAGAGATAGACCTGTAGGAGGCGGACAAGGAGAAGCGGCGGAGCATAAAGGGCAATGCTCAGCCAGAGATAGACTTGAAGCAGGCGGACAAGGAAAAGCGGCGGAGCATATTGGGCAATGCTCAGCCAGAGATAGACCTGAAGGTGGCGGACAAGGAAAAGCGGCGGAGAATATTGGGCAATGCTCAGCCAGAGATAGACCTGAAGGAGGCGGACAAGGAAAAGCGGCGGAGCATATTGGGCAATGCTCAGCAAGAGATAGACCTGAAGGAGGCGGACAAGGAAAAGCGGCGGAGCATATTGGGCAATGCTCAGCCAGAGAAAGACCTGAAGGAGGCGGACAAGAAAAGCGGCGGAGCATATTGGGCAATGCTCAGCCAGAGATAGACCTGAAGGAGGCGGACAAGGTAAAGCGGCGGAGCATATTGGGCAATGCTCAGCCAGAGATAGACCTGAAGGAGGCGGACAAGGAAAAGCGGCGGAGCATATTGGGCAATGCTCAGCCAGAGAAAGACCTGAAGGAGGCGGACAAGGAAAAGCGGCGGAGCATATTGGGCAATGCTCAGCCAGAGATAGACCTGTAGGAGGCGGACAAGGAAAAGCGGCGGAGCATAAATGGCAACGCTCAGCCAGAGATAGACTTGAAGGAGGCGGACAAGGAAAGCGGCGGAGCATATTGGGCAATGCTCAGCCAGAGATAGACCTGAAGGAGGCGGACAGGAAAAGCGGCGGAGCATATTGGGCAATGCTCAGCCAGAGATAGACCTGAAGGAGGCGGACAAGGAAAAGCGGCGGAACATATTGGGCAATGCTCAGCCAGAGATAGACCTGAAGGAGGCGGACAAGGAAAAGCGGCGGAGCATATTGGGCAATGCTCAGCCAGAGAAAGACCTGAAGGAGGCGGACAAAAAAGCGGCGGAGCATATTGGGCAATGCTCAGCCAGAGATAGACCTGTAGGAGGCGGACAAGGAAAAGCGGCGGAGCATATTGGGCAATGCTCAGCCAGAGATAGACCTGAAGGAGGCGGACAAGGAAAAGCGGCGGAGCATATTGGGCAATGCTCAGCCAGAGATAGACCTGAAGGAGGCGGACAAGGAAAAGCGGCGGAGCATATTGGGCAATGCTCAGCCAGAGATAGACCTGTAGGAGGCGGACATGGAAAAGCGGCGGAGCATATTGGGCAATGCTCAGCCAGAGAAAGACCTGAAGGAGGCGGACAAGGAAAAGCGGCGGAGCATATTGGGCAATGCTCAGCCAGAGAAAGACCTGAAGGAGGCGGACAAGGAAAAGCGGCGGAGCATATTGGGCAATGCTCAGCCAGAGATAGACCTGAAGGAGGCGGACAAGGAAAAGCGGCGGAGTATAAAGGGCAATGCTCGGCCAGAGATAGACCTGAAAGAGGCGGACAAGGAAAAGCGGCGGAGTAAAAAGGGCAATGCTCTGCAAGATATAGATCTGAAGGAGGCGGACAGGCAATAGCGGCGGAGTAAAAATGGCAGTGGTCTGTAAGGGATAGACCTGAAGAAGGCGGACATGTAAAAGCGGCAGGGCATAAAGGAGAATGCTCAGCAAGAGATGGACATGAAGGTGGCGGACAAGCTAAAGTAGTGAAGTTAAAGGGGCAATTCTTATTAAGTGATAGACCTGAAAGAGGTAAAAAACCAAAAGCGGCGTAGCAGAAAGTTTACAATTAAATTATCTTCGTGTTCTCATTGTAAAATATGTAATTATTTTCCTATTGTGAATTATTGTTTTATTATATTTTATAGAGTAGAATTTGTGGACTTCATAATGATTTGCTTATTTATATTCACTGTAGAACGATAATTATATCACATTGAATCAAGATAATTTGTGTTTGTAAAATTTATATGGATTAAAATGTAAAGTGAAAGACGACTAATTCTTAGTCGAAAAAGTTTTGTCTAAACATATATAAAAATATATAGTATGATGATTATTTAGGCTGTTGATGATTTATGGTATGTTATACACTGAATCGGTCCGGAGGCACTACTTGTAGAACTAAATAAATATTGGAAAATGCAAGCATATCAGTGGAGACTCCAATTTAGGGGCAAGGTTATTTTACGTGAAGAAAAACCAAAACTGTGTACTCCCACATTTATTTATTATGTAAAGTTATTTGTATAGCTTTTGGCAGGTATATTTTGCCGCCTCAACCAGCTGAATGAAAACTTGTATTGGGCAAGTACTTCCCTTATTCTCAGTGCAGAACTAAATAACAGATCTAATATAAAATATGGGGCGCATCATTAAAGAAACAGATTGTGGAAGCACATGTTCCTTTCCAGTGTTCAGTGCTTTGTTGTGTGAAGGTAATGTTCTTCTTATTACTGTACTGGCAGCGAATATAAAAATGCATTGTGGTAACCTGCTCACATATTTTAAGGAATATTTTCCTGGAAACTTTATATCATAATGTTTTATAGTGACCCATTTTCTATTAAAGACATCTTTCCAAAAAACCTTAACTACTATTGAGAAAGACGAACTGATAGAACTGTCTAGTTGGCTGAATCCGAGGCAAGTAATCACGACGATAAGTTTAATATACTTTTGGTTGGCAAGAGGAAACGAATATATATTCTCATTTCAGTTGTAGTTCAAAACATGTATCGTCTTTATGTACAACTACTTGGCTTTGTGAATATGGGCTTGCTTTAATTTATATAAAAATATATAGGACTAATTTCAAAGTTTAAACTGATTTAAGACTCAAATTAACTCCATTGAAACGAGACATAAAGATCTTGTGTTCTGATGAACAAGCACAATCTTCACACTGAAACTGGAAGTGTTTCTTTATTCCAGTTATGGATTCTAGCATCAGCAGGGATATTATGTGTTTATGAAGAAATTATTGAATATTCATTCATTTACTAATATGTAAAGACATGGCTATATTTTTTCTACAAATGTTGTGATATACTTCGAGTATATTTAAAGATTAACTACAAGTTAATTAATTATGGTGAAATAAAGCTTTCAATTTATTGGTATTCAAGCAGTGAAAGTTCAATTAAGACTCTGAGAGCAACACATGAGGTTTTCCCTAATTTCATTTGGTTGGTGGTGTAACTAATAATACATCTGAAATTAAAAATAGTCACACGTCATTGAAAAAGTTTCAGAACCGCTGGTGTGCACGACATTTTCTATTCTGTCAGCAGAGTTGGCCTTGTAAATTACGTGATAATTTTTTTTATGAATATTACTCACGTCATATAGAAAAAATAAAAACTAATAATTTCTACGCGGCATAATAAATTACTCTAATAGAAATAAACTAATAAATAAGTTGCATATTCCGCTTTGTGCTTGGGAACGCAGTGTTGCTGTTTCTTTGACTATAGAGCCATAAAATGTACATATTGGTTAATTTTTGTTTTCAAATTTTGTTGAAATAGAACGAAGTTCGTCATATTCGCGATACAAAAGTTTTTCTTCATACGACATAGCGTCTTCCACATTTATTTGTAATACAGAGTCTTACTAACTTAAAAATCACAGTTTGATAACTCTCACAGAACGATTGGGAACTGTGCTGCGAACTGAAATTTATTATGTCACTCCATGCTTTTGAATTGCCTAGATTTAGAATATGATCAGAAACAATCTAGAAGTGTGCAGCGAAAGGGAATTGTGTCGCCTCTCGGAAAGCATCCACAGAGAGTTCTCAGAAATACGACAGATATTGTGTTTTCTTTTTAATATTGGTCTGTGTGAACGGACGGACTTGTTCGGTCAGCTGATAAATGAAAATAAACAAAGTCAGCATTACGCATAGAGACATATCCATTACCATAATGATTATACAGGGACATCATTTTATTTTTACTAACATTTTTAATATTAACTTGCCTATACCTCTGGATCAACGCCGTTTGCTACCCCGTTCCACGACTGGAGTTCGATGATACTGGCGTAATATACAAACAAATCACTTTACTAGGTATAGGAGGGAAGAAAAGTAGTTCATCCATTTACGTAAACTAGGAAATATCGCAATTTTGAGTTTGATCATTTTCATTAGGTTTTTGTTTAATAAAAATACAGTACAGTATTAACAATGAACTGAGCTGTCCATGTGGACGTATTCACTATGCAGTGTATATTACACTGTCTACAGCACATTAGCGTATAATATAGAGAATGAAGTTAAATTGAAAAATAATCATAATATGGATATTTAAACACATTTTTTAAAATGGTGGCCGTTCATTTCGATACAGGCTTCAGTTCTAATGTGCACATAGACTATTGTACGTAATCCCAATTACCAGTTTCGTCCTTCGTACTAGTAACTCATGTTGAAATAATTCTGTACCTAGTCTATAAAAGAGCAGGCCTACCTTACGTACTGTAAATTCAATCTTCACTTCTGCCCGATCCGAAAAGATAAAATTACTCAGACATACTATCTGATGTCCGTCCAAGTGGTTATGTCGTAGGGTCGTAGAAAGGGAGGAAATCACGTGACAGTTAATTACTTAACAAGGCTCTTCTATTTAAGTTATTTCAAACAGTTGCATAATATTACGTAGGCGTCCAATTCCTAACAGAAATTAATGTTCTGAAAAGGAGCTAAGACAGCCCAGCCACTAGCTGGCGAATAAAAGCTGGTGGGAGAAACCGGGATACGACATAAGCAAATGGGCGACAGTACCTGTGCGAAAATGATTCAATACTGAAAGCTCTTTCGTCACTGAAAAACGCGAACATATTTTTGGAACGTACTATTTACTATGATCGAAAGTCTACTATGACTGTATATGCAGTCTTGGTTCTGTATGGAGGACGGTTGAACTTCATTAGTAGAAGGGGTGGGAGTGAAGTAAATTAAAAAACTCAGGTACAATAAAAATTGAAGTAAAAATAAAATGATGTCCCTGTATAAGCAGTTCGGAAAAAATATAAAGACAAATGATGTCGGTGGGAACCGTACGAAATTCAAGACAAAGTGATGAAAACCGTCGACAGTCTTTGATGACTGGTGAATTCTGGGATCTGGCGTGACAAGTAGCTAGCTAGCTAAGCGAGAAGCGGAGCCGCGTCCTAGGCGGTAGCGCATTTGACTGCCGATCCGGAGTTTCGCTCGGGTGTTGGTTGGATTCCCACTTTGGATGATTACCCTGTTGGGTTCTTTCTTACATCCCCTTCATTTGTAAGTTCATGAAAGCAGCACTTATTTGGTTAGTGGTTACCGGTAATATTTTGTTTGGTTTAGGAGGCTATAGTTTTGCAAAACTTTTTTTTTTCACTGGTAGCAATCGTTTTGTAAATTCATTGTTTTATATATATATATATATATATATATATATAAATTTTGTTTTTTTTTTTTGTAAAAACTGAATCCTTACAGTAATAAAAAAATCCTGCTATATCAAACGTGTAAAAGGTTGACTAAATTATGTCCAACAACCTTAGTAAATACGACCTATTATATAGCTAATGTTTTGTTTTATTTAACGACGCTCGCAACTGCAGAGGTTATATCTGCATCGCCGGATGTGCCGGAATTTTGTCCCGCAGGAGTTATTTTACATGCCAGTAAATCTACTGACATGAGCCTGTCGCATTTAAGCACACTTAAATGCCATCGACCTGGCCCGGGATCGAACCCGCAACCTTGGGCGTAGAAGGCCAGCGCTATACCAACTCGCCAACCAGGTCGACCTTATTATATAGCACCCACCTGGAATTTCTGAGTAACAGAGATAGTTTATATGCATAGTAGTTTTGTACATATGTCCCTTTGTATTTGTATACACAAAATATAAGTATAATAATACATTTTTTAGTTATATTAAGGAAAGGAGTCATTATTTTATTAATTATGTCCAACAGATTTAGTAAATAATCGTTATGATGACTTTACTGTAATATGCATGAAAAGGTTGTTCATGTGTCCACAGGGTCGTTTTCGACCCACGGTTAAATGGGCACTAATGATTATGTAAGCGGAGATTTTGCATTGTTATTCTCTTACTATTCTTACTATGACTAAAAGAAGCAACATTTGTGAAAATGAAGACTTTTTTTCAAAAATAAAAGTTACGGGCATATATGGTAAAAGATAAAGGTATCCCCGTAACATGCCATGAAGGCACTTGGGGGGCATGGAGGTAGAGCCCCATGCTTTCCATGACCTCGGCACTAGAATGAGGTGGTGTAGTCGGCACCACGCTCTGGCCGCCTTTTACCCCCGGGAAAGACCCGGTACTCAATTTTACAGGAGGCTGAGTGAACCTCGGGGCCGTTCTGAAAGTTTGGCAACGAGAAAAAATCCTGTCACCACCTGGGATCGAACACCGGACCTTCCAGTCCGTAACCAGCTACTCTACCAACTGAGCTACCCGGCCGCCACGGGCATATATGGGTTAAGTAATATATACACATTCTCCCCAATAAAACAAAAAATAAAACTGTTGCAATGTATTGCCATCTTACCCCGAAAGAAAGTGAACATCTTCCGCAAGTATCGAGGTAAGATGTCTAGTGTTGTGACGCAACCTAAGATGGCGGAACAAGGTCGTTGATTGTTAACAGTGCAAACTTTAGAACCTTTACTACAATGGTCATTTACAAAGGTTTGACAGTTATTACGAATTCAAGGATGTATTAAAATTTTAACATATCTTTGCAATTATTTTATAGCAGAAAAAAGAGCTGTTGTATTGCTTTTCTTCTTCTCACAACAAGAACACGTGGCAAAATGAGTTAGCTTCCACTCTACAAACATTCAAGTGTCTCAGTGATAATGAAGACATGCGCGTAGCGTTCTCTCTTGGAAGAATGTGAAACTACAAATAAATAAGCATCTTCCCCCGATAGTCATCTCCCCCGGTTCACTCTATTCTTCGAGCCGCTGCGACAGGTTTATAATATTGTTTCCAGTAGTACAGTGATGTCAAAGCAAGCGCATTTTTCTGACCTTGACGTCGTGCGCGGGCATCAAGCGCCAAGTATGGAAAGAGGAAAGGTTGTGTATATGAATAAGCAGCCTGTTGGATTAAGAAAACAGTGGTGCACAAACTTCAGACGGAACGTGAAATTTTATGTCGTTATTTTTATATGGCTTCTTTGTGTTTGATATTATCTATATTGTCTGTGAAACAAAAGTACTTATACCAATGTCTTAATATTGCATTTGTGTTTTAAATGTTAATAACATAATAAAGACTTAAGAAGGAATATTCACATAAGTTCCATAATAGTACAACTATACTGAACTAAATGGATGAAACACATCATTCATAAAAAAAGTGATATCCCCCCCCCCCAAAAAAAAAGAGAGATTGAGTATGACATGATAAGTTGGAATTGATATTGATGGTACCTTTAGCCTTATAAAAGTAATTAATAAACTAATTAAAACAATATTACAGTACAAAGCAAAGTTACCTAGGTGCTGTATATATTTTAAGTGTAACTAATATTCCATAACAAAACTCTTATCGCATTATGCTTTTAAGGTGATATTGGTGAGCAACTTCCTATCTTCAGAATATTAAATTATATTCTCGAAATGTGCTGAAGCTATAGAGCTGACATTTTTACAACACATGGGCACATATCTTTTGCTTATGATGTAACAGTAGTTGCTTTGTTAATTCATTTCCTTACAAACAATTTCTATGCGAATATTTTCAAAATTTTCAATACACTATCTTCAGTAATACGTATTTACGGTTTATTATATTTACGAAAACATTCTGTAAGACTACTAAATAAATAGGCCTATATCTGAATATTTCACTGTTATATAAAAATGTTGAGAAAATATTTCTTTTGAACAAAAAAAAAATCAAACTTGTGAAAAATGAGCATTAAAATTAAAACTTACATTCTTATAATGCACTAATACTTCTCAGGCAAATCTAAAAATTAACATGGATACAGTTTTAATAAGTTCTCTTCCCTTTATCTATTGAATCAGTTCTGGCCATCCCTGAATACAGCTCGACCAAGCGGCATATACTACCTCTTTCATCTGTCTCTTTCCTTTCCGCTATAAAGCGCTCATGCTCTCCTGAGCTCTAAAGCGCGCGCTTGCTCCTATGGGCATCAATTGACATGACTGCAGTAGTACTTCAAAAGAACTTAATCTTTTGTATCACTTCCATTTTATATTTTCCGTTTTAAGAAATGATAGGCCTAACTGTAACATGCTTACAATACGCAACAATAATCACAGAGTTCAGTAAATTGCATTGATCAACTGAAGAAAATGATTAAAATCTTTCAAAACAACGAACTTTAAAAACCGATAATACTAGTGAGACGATCTAATATATAGGCCCAGTGTTTCAGCCGAATAACAGTCCCGAAAGGGAAGTTGGTTGAAACGCAACTATTGTAACAACTCTGTCTCTGCCGTAGACCATCGACTCGCACCGACCTGTTGCCTCCGTGGCAACACAACTAAGCTTTTCTGCTATTGATATCTGACCTATTATGTTGTGGAATAGAGCTCTCCCTTTCAAGAAACAAATAGAGGCAATGGAAAAGTTTTTTTGTTAAAGTAACAAAAGGTTTACGTCCTCGAAAAATAGTTCTTTGTCTGTGTTTGTATCAAGGGCACAAAAACGAAGTAATTGCTTCGGTGCCAGAGAAAGTAGCAATAGAGTTTACCAGTCGAAGCAAGTTTTATACGAATAAAATCTTCAACCCACCAGTTACTGATAGAAACAGTGGTGCGCTATTCCATAAAAATAAGGATTGCTGCAAATTTAAGGACATAGTCATAATATGAAATTTCAAATTCAAAACATGAATGGATAATTATTGACATTTCATGGGAATACATAAGTCTATGTTACATCTATTTTATACTATTTGTTACACACATTTCGAAGAAAACACTTTTAACCCTTAAATTGACAAAGTATCCTATAGGATAGAACAGGTTAGTAGGCTATATGCTATAATTTTAGTAGAACAATAGAAAAAAATTGATATGAAAATTAAAATTTCACAATACTATAACATTGTACAACATATAAAATATGGACATTGCGATAGTTGTTTTCTTTACGGTCCGACAAGGTTTAATATACTAGTGTGAGAAATGAAGCTTTGTTAAAATATGATAGGCACTCTTTCGCTCAAACCTAATCTGCTTGGACATAAATTTGAATTTCGACTAGACTCATTATACAGAGTGATTCAAACTAATGACCCGCGCTTCAGGAATCAGTCTTACATGCCATTTTGAGCATAAAATGTCCTATGAGCATGGGTCCAATTATCATTAGTTTGAAAGTTATTCGTAAATATCCAAACGTCGTACTGTGAATCAGACTTTGGAGTTGCTTGCATCGTAATAGAAACATTGGATTATAAACTAAACTGAGTGTTGCGCTGTGACGTGAAGTACGGAGGAGAAGGGGAAGATAGGTCTGGTGATTATCAGCTGCGCTCATCAGCTGCCGTGCCGAGATACGGAACACTACGCGCCATTCACATCTGTGTGACCAATTCAGCGAAGTGGAAGGAGATATATTTATAAACTGCTTCCAAACTGAGGTATGTCTATTTTATGATTTAATAGAATATTTTGAATTAATATTTCTGTGTATTTCAAGTGAATGTCTTAATTTTGCTCAAAACCAGTGCTACTTTCATAGGATTCAATCAGCTGTAACTTGTTAACGGTTGATAATCGAGTCCATATTCACGTAACATTTTATGTCCAAAATGACCTATAAAATTTATTTCTAAAGTGTGAGTCATTAGTCGTGAATCACCCTGTATTTATCTGGTTATTTTGCAAACCCAGCATTCTACTTTTGAAATGAAATTTATACAGGGTGTTACTAGGTGGTGTTACAAACTTTCAGGGATGATGGCGAAGGGCACATGTATCAATTTGAGATAAGGAACCATGGTCCGGAAATAACAGTCGAAAGTTACAAGCAAAAATAGCTGTGTGGAAATGAAATAATTTTATTCCTCTGTACACCTTAGTTATGTGTATTTATCTGTACATCTTACACATACTGTATTCATCTGACGTTGTTTACGTTGTCTACTTACAATATTCCATTCAGTGCGCTGTCTGAGGGATGGGGACAGGAAACTACACTAAATCAATGCAAATAGCATATTGTGTAACGGACATGGTCGGTCCTGATATGCACGTCTGTAGACAGCAGTGTATGTGTACAAGTTGCAGTGTCCAGTCGATCAGTCCTAGTGAAATGGAGGAGTACACGAGAGCGGAATAAGCAGACCTGATTTTCGAATACTGATGAGCCAATGGGAACAGCAGACAAGCTCACAGATTGGATCGGAACAAGTACCCACGTAGGAGACATCCGGCCCATACCATCTTTCCACGACTTTTCCAAAGGTTAAGGGAAGGAAATTTCCATTTCCACATAACTATTTTTGCTTATAACTTTTGACTCAGTCATTTCCGGACCTCGGAAACACCCTGTATACGTAAACGTTAATGACCCATGAAGAACGACTGGCTTGTACAGGATGACAAGTTCTTGGGGAATAGAAAACACCCAGATTAAAAAAAAAACATTGTAGAAAATACGTTTGTAGGTATGAAAAAATTAGGATGAAATATGAGGATTAAAATCCATTTCCTTCATAGCCATCTTGACTTCTTCCCTGCTTGTCTTGGAGATTACAGCGAAGAACATGAGAAAGGGTTCATCAAGACGTGAAAGAAATGAAAAAAAAGCGTTATCAATGTAGGTGGGATGAAGTGATTATGGTTGACTACTATTGGTCTATGAAAAGAGACAATGTGGAGCTGCAACATAGAAGACAATCTCGAAGACAGAACTTCCAGATGAAGAGGAAGCGGTGTTGAAAAATGAAGTGTCTGAATGATACTTGGAATGAGGTGAACCTAAATTGTGAATATGAACAAGATAGTGCTATTTTATCTTGTTTACTGTATAGACATTTTCAAAGATTACTTGATTTATCTATTTAAATGTGTTAATATTGCATGAATGGAGCTATAAATATGGCAATTCTTCAAATCATTATACATTTTTTTTCCATACATGATGAGCAAAATCTGACTTCAGATCCTTCAACAGAAGCCAACAAATAATCAAAATCAACCTTCGATATTAAAAGCCTTGAACGAAAATTTAATTTTGCAACTCTGTGTTACGGGCGCAGGGAATATCGACTGCGACCTTTCCAGCAGGTAAGTTAAGTTACATAAGGCCCGTAACACACTTGGGCCCGGTTTCTTCAACCATTGTTAAATTATAACAGTGTGTTACTCCATTTTAACTGTAAACTTAACAGTTGAAGCATTTCTTCAACTACTGTTAGTACTAACAAGCTGTTAAAACCTATGTTAATTTAACTGCCCAATTTCATGCAGCTAAATCATTTAACTCTCTGTTAACATAGAAGTACCCAATGTGGCTGAACTTATATATCTGGATTATTTAGAAAATGATATCCATGAATACATAAACAGAGGGGATGATTTCTGTGATTTGACAGACTAGAAGTTCATACAAAGGTGTAGGCTATTTTCTGCCAAGCCTCACTTTTCGCTTTTAACTTAGATCCGTTTGTTTGTTTATTCACATTAATTGGTTTATACTGCGAAATAATTTCCAGCAGAAGGTTTCTTTCGAACGCAAGAGAAATTAGTCTCACGATTTCTTTTTGTTCCAGTGTTTTCCATTTCATTTACATGTAACATACAGACGAGGAAAGACGCAGAAATCAAACCTGAATATTTTTTTATTTTATTAGTTATTTTACGACGCTCAACATCTCAGGTTATTTAGCTCTGAATGAGATGAAGGTGATAATGCAGATCCGAGGAAAGAATTTGCTCGTGTTGGGTTGAGGGAAAACAAAAACCTCAACCAGGTAACTTGCCCCAACCAGGATTCGAACCCGGGCCAGGTTTCGCATGACCGTTACTATCCTGAGAGAATAGAAAGACTTCTCAATCAAACAACGGAAACAAGCGAGAATCGCAATTGTCAGAGTTCAGAAAACAGAAGAGAGCCTATAATTGGTTATAGGTTATGGTTAAACTCTAGAATCTCTGGTCCTAACAGAGAGTTAACGAACAGAATGTTAAAATGTGAAATGTAAAGTTGAAGAAATGCAATATTTTTAACAGCAATTCATACTTTTAACTTACAGTTAATTAACGCTACGTTAGGTGCTTTTAACAAAGGTTGAAGAAACTGGGCCTTGAAGAGTTTTCGCTAGCGAGAAATGTGTTGCGCGGAAGAGGCGAAGAGCCTTCCTCCAACACTGTGTTGTCGCTATCACAGATCATCTCGCTAAAGAGGCAGAAAGCATTTATGCCTTATAGTAATGACTCCAAATATTATTTCAAATTTCAAATTTCAAAATTTATTTACAATTTACATTTGAATTTACATTTGGATAGATACCCGAAATGAGCATATGCTCGTTGTCGTCTAGTCACAGAGTTCAAATAATAATGCTGATGATATAAAATATCTAATAATAATAATAATAATAATAATAATAATAATAATAATAATAATAGAATAATCGCAGAAATGATACAAAGATTGTATTTTAATAATTTAATAATAATAATAATAATAATAATAATAGATTATTTACAATAACAAAGTAAATACCAAGACGGATAAAATGAAATATAAAACCACTAGCGAGAGTTAACACAACTTAAACAAGCATATAATAACCGGAAAAAATGCCAAATGCCAAATAGGTTGTGTATTTACGTATATTGTCTTAAACCTGTAAGCATATTGTCGTACTTTACAAATTATGTACGAACGCTATGTTGAATCTAAGTATTCGGATGATAAGGAAATAGAGTTACATGAACGTATGTTGTTAATGAAAAGAAAAAGTAGGCCTAAAATTAAAGCCAGAAATATCTGAAAATCACATTGTATCTTACGAAAATAAGGGCGAGTTTTGGACACTACTTTCTTTTTGAATGATGATACGTTTAGGCGTTATTTCAGGTTGAACGGACCACAGTTTTTTGCCATTCATGATATGATAGACATAGAGGATTCTTTGCTATGCTCTGATTAAAATTATGTAAACTATTGAGACATATAGATACATTATTTCAAATGTTTAATTAATACTATTAAATCTTGTCAAAATAAAATATAGCCCTATTTATTTTCAGATAATCCGATATTTGTCTCCAGATTTCTTCTTTAAGTTTCGTGTTTTTATAGTTTTCATCCCGTGTATCATATAAATAGGCCTACGGGTGACATCGTACAAGTTCGATAAGTTTCTGACTGCAATTATCAGCCATCTTTCCTCATCGCCACCTGTGACATCTTTTTCTACATTCAATCGTCACAAAGAGTATAAATGTCAAACATCTTTGATAAATGGGACACACTCACGGACAGGAGAACGCGAATTCGATTATGCGCACTGTTCAAAACATACAGAGGTGAGCCTGCCTGGAGAGAAATAAAAAATAGGTTGCAGCCGCCAAATTACTCTTCAAGGAACGACCACTCATATAAATTGAGGGAAAGAAGACAGAGGACGGACACTGGAAAGTTTTCTTTTCCCAATCGTACTATCAGGGACTGGAATGCTTTACCAACAACCAAAAACATATTTAAAAATAGGCTTAAGGACTTTACTAATAGACGGCAATTATATACAGTATGTAAAGGATGTAAATGATATTTTGTTATTGAAGTGTTGTATCAGTGAAGAATTATGTTGTGTCAGTGAAGTGTGTTGTGTCAGTGAAGTGTGTTGTGTCAGTGAAGTGTGTTGTGTCAGTGAAGTGTGTTGTGTCAGTGAAACGTTTTATAGGGAAGCTTTATAATTTATAGTGGCAGTGCAAAGTATTTGAACAGTGAAATGTTTTTGAAGTGTTAGTGAAATCAGGATAGAATTAGTGAAATGTGTCGTAGTTCCAGTGCAGTGAGTGAGTTGACAGCGAAATGAGTGTAATGTTGAAAGGTACTTGTGCAGATATGAACATATCATACTCGTGGGTTTTAGTTCGAACTTAGATGTAAGATACAAATTAGATTTATTTTAAATGTTATTTTAAGTGATCGTGCTTCATTTAATTTAGGATATTCCCTATTATTATTATTATTATTATTATTATTATTATTATTATTATTATTATTATAAATTATTGTTAGTATTAATTATTTGTATTAATTATTGGTATTATTATTAACTGTATTTTTAATTAATAAGTTTATTATTGTCATTATTGAGTGTAATTAGTTACCACTGCCACCGGGTATATACCCATTGCAGTGTGAATAAATACATACATACACAATGTGTCAAGAAAATTCGCTGAGCTACCGATTCCAGAGAGCAACTCGCGCGAGGTTTTTGCCTCGAGCGAGAATCTCTTCCAGTGAGTGTGTGGACGTCCATTTGAATCCATGTTATCAATCTTTGAATTTTCTCGCAACACATTTCTCGCTAGCGAAAACTCTTCAAGTGTGTTACGGATCTAACTTAAGAAGTATAGAGCCTCACTAAGAAGTGTGACGTAACAGTGTCCAGCGCAGCTAGCCGATGTGTTGGATTCAGAAAGCCTCGCAGAGACTCGACGCTTCTGGATTGATAATTAAGGGTTCATTACCTTGCAATCATCGGACTGGAGGACCTTGTTGCGACGCGAGGGGAATCAATTTAGGGGTAGGTGAGAGGCATTCAACCCCCATCCCCATCCCTGGGCAAACTAGTCTATCCCGGAGTTTGTTATTAAAATGTGACAGCTGGTCGATCGATTGCAAGGCACGTTCTTTATCCGACACATCTCGCCCGTGTCTAGCGCTATGCTGCAGAAGGTAAGACACAGGCTGAAATTCAGGATAATCTGGGTATTTTTACTTTATATACTAATGCCCGTGTGCACCATTCTCGATTAAAATTTGACCATGGTTAAGTCGGCACTTGATCATCTTCAACGCCAATTTGCGGAGTATCAATCTCGATCAAAGTTAAACAAGCGAGTTGATGATGATCAAATTTGATCACGGGTGTAGGACCGATTATCTTGAATTGAACATGGCCAAGTCGAGAAAACCAAAATGGCGGCACGATTTGACGTACTTGATGGAATTGAAATGATGTATCTTGAACACGCAAATCACTGCGGAAATAACAGAAATGGTGTTATTGTAGAAAGAGTAAGTTTGTAGATGAATAATACAAATGTTCTTTTTTCTCAAAATAGACTAATGTTTTATATATGTTTCTGCTTTGGAAGATCGGGACTTTACTTGAGGACAAAATATTATTTAGGCTTAACTGTCCAATTTTGTTAACATAATAAGAAAGTAGTTATGCTTTGCCGGTAATAATATAGCAAAACTAAATGACCATTTTGTAGAATGCGAGATTATCACTTATTAGCTATAGATTTGCCGTTTGAAACTATTAGGACCTACATGACGTTTTGGACAATTATACTATTTACGCTTGAATTAAGAGAAATTACACGGATACCTTCCTTTCCCTCTTACTCCAAAATTCCAATCTTGTGAACACAAAATAAATGGATAAATTTCAGAACAAGGATACTTTCCTTTCCCTCTTACTCCAAAATTCCAACCTTGTGCACACAAAATAAATTGGCATTAAAAACTTCCTTTTCGTATACATGATGATGCGTATTCGACATACACAGACGAATTGCTTTTTTTTTTTTTTTAATTTTAAAATAATTGTTAGCGAGGTATCCGTATACTGAAATTTTGCCAAATAAATTATTGGTACTGAAATGTGTCTTTTCGTAAGCAAGATGATGAGCATTCGACAAACACATACAAATCTGCTCTTTTTAGTAGCCTATTTCAAGTTAATTGTCAGTGAAGTAGCCGTATACTGAAATTTTCCCAATTATTATCAATAATATGAAATAACCACTGTATAAATTACGTTACAAATTATGTGGAATTATGTAAACACGTATAACTCATGTGAATTGTGAGGTTAAATCCAACCGGGTAGCCTGCTTTTCTCTTAGAGAACTTCCGTCAGTACTTTTATTCTGTAATATGGATGCATAATTGCTGACGAGTTCTAAAGGAATTCCCACTTCGAACTGTGACAAGTTCGGTGCTCTTTTCTTTTTTTCTTCCATGATTATTGAAACTTGTTATTTGAAAAGTGCGAGGATGTTTGAAAGCAGTCCGACAAACAAAAACGAAGCGATAATTGACAGAGTGCGTTCGTTCGCTGTTTTATACGCGGTAACCTAGCGCTCAGATGATTCTTCTCAAGCGAGCGTACCGTCAGCTGACGGTACTGAGTTGATCGAGGGAAAATGTCGGTGCACCGCATCTGTAACTTGATCACTGTCAAGAATTAACCATGTTTCCGTGATTGCTGAAAAACGGGCTAGATGATCGAGAATGGTGCACACGGCCATAAGGGTGAAACATAACCGTTTTCCCACTAGTAGACTAAGTTACACGTACCAAATAACGCCACCTTAACACTTCAGTCACTTTTGCTCTGGAAATAAGTTATGTACAAACACGAAAATTATGAAATAGAAACTGTAATCTTATCTTTACAAAATAGCACAATGAAAATGGATATATTATATACCGAACAAGAATTACAATTCAAATAGGAACACTTCGTAAACTGGCTTTATTAGGAACAGGTTGTCCAATTAACGCCACCTATTTTCTAGTAACCTATACACTTATAATTGTTAATGAATTATTTTTCCTAAGCAACACAAATTGAACTAAGCGACAAAATTTGAGTTTCTGCTAATAAAAGATACAAAATCACTCAATACTAATGAAAGATTCTTGATCTGAAACTGAAGCACCAGATGGATTAGGAAAATATGTTTTCCAGTGACTCCTTACTTTAAAAAAAAAAAGAGACAATGTGACACAGTAGAAAGTTATTAAACACAAAAGCATTTACCTTAGTTTAATATGAATGTTTTCCAATAAGTAAAACAAAAAAACTAAGTTATGTAAAATAAAAAAAAAAATTAAGAGTTCGATAAGCAATTGAACCAATACCATCACTGCACATTCTGAACGTTTGTAAGTTGAAAGATTAGTGATTTTCCTGATGTTTTCACACTGATGCTGTACTGTCAGCCTTAGTACTAACATAACCTAAAATTTTGTCTGTAGACCTTTAACGCCACATGGCGTTAAAGAGCTACTGAGTACTTGATAACATGACATGCCTGTTTCTCTAACATTTTCAAATTTTATAGATAGCAAATACTTTCTATACGTAGAAGAATGTTTAAGGATCACGAAAATATATAGTTTAATATAGTTATTATTTGCTCAACACACAAAATAAAATATTGCCTCTTGCCTTGATATAAGAACAGCCATTCACTATCAACACACAACAGGAAAATGATGGAATATAATGTCACTCGTAAATGTCAGCGGACAGCTAGTAACTCATTTCATCACTAGATTGCAAGCGAATGCAGGCTACAGCAGTGCACTACCGAAAACTTGTGTCGTTAACAAATTTTAATAGTGTGGTGTTAAAGGTATACATGGCGTTATTTGGCTCAGGGACCTTACTACATATGAAGAGTTCAGAGCCATAGTGGGCCAAGCGCCATTTATTAAAAACGGAGAAAGCAAGGGTTAAAGTAAATTGAATACCATAGTTTAATGAAAATTGATATATCAATTAGTTTTAATGTGTGTACTTTATATTACTTGCTATATGTTTCCATTGAATTATGGTAATAACTTCATTTTAACCCTTGTTTTATACGGTTTTAGTAAATGGCGCTTGGCCCACTATGGTTCTAAATCCTTCATATGTTAGTGAATTATAGTTATTTTCTAGTTGTCAGATTGAATTTTTTTCTGTCAACTTTGTTTCGAATTTTGGTACTGACCAATACAACTGGGAGGTATTTTTTTTTTATGTTCATAGCAACCTTTGCCTTTGAAAATGGTGCCAACGTCATGAAACAAAACTTACTGGCGAGTGTTATTTGAAAGTAATTAATAAGTAAGACTATTAATATTAAAATAAACAAGATAGTAACAATTTTTTCAATAAAACACAGTATATGTTTAAAGTGGTAGCGCCTCTTAGGTTTCCGGAATTCGTATTAATCATTTCAAGAGGCCAAACAAACTAAATTTTAGGTTAGTTCTCATTAATGAATGAATGAATTATTCATTCATTCACAGTTTTCTGCCAAGGGAATATCTTTCACTGCAAACCCAGCATTCTACAATCTTTCCTATTTTCCTCCGTCCTCTTTGTCTCCTCATATGATCCATATATCTTAATGTCGTCTATCATCTGATATCTTTTTCTGCCCCGAACATTTCTTCCGTTCACCGTTCCTTCCAGTGCATCCTTCAGTACGCAGTTTCTTCTCGGTCATTGACCAGCCAATTCCTTTTCTTCTTCCTGATCACTTTCAGCATTATTCTTTCTCCACCCACCCTTTCTAGTACAACTTCACTTCTTATTCTCTCTGCTGTCCATTTCACACTTCCCATACTTCTCCATATCACATTTTGAAATGCATCTAATCGATTCTCTTCACTTCGTCGTAATGCATGCTTCTGCCCCATACAATGCTACACTCCACACGAAGCATTTCACTATCTCTTCCGTGATTATTTTTCCAGAGGTCCGCAGAACATGCTCTGTTTTCTAACTGTTTAATAAAAGAAATTAATTTCATATTGCCAGACAAAATACATTTGAATATTAGATAAATCATATATATTTTTTTAGTTAGTTATTTAACGACGCTATATCAACTACTAGTTATTTAGCGTCGATGAGATTGGTGATAGCAAGATTGTATGTGGCGAGATGAGGCCGAGAATTCGCCAAAGATTACCTGGCATTCACCTTACGGTTGGGGAAAACTTCGGAAAAAGCCCAACCAGGTAATCAGTCCAGGCGGGGATCGAACCCGCGCCCGAGCGCAAATTCAGACAGGCAGGTAAGCGCCTTAACCGACTGAGCCACGCCGGTGGCCTCATATATACAGGGTGTTTAAAAAATACGGGGCATAATTTCATCTTCTGTAATGACAACGATCTACGGAAAAAAAACGTTCCGGTGAATTTCAATGCCGTGAAGGCCATAACTCGGAAATAAAGCATTTCCGGACACATGTTGTAATGAACTATTTTGATTGTCTACATGTGGGAAATACATACCTGAAATTATGCCCCGTATTTTTGAAACACCCTGCATAATAATAATAATCATCATCATCATCTTGTCCACACCTGTGGAGTAACGGTCAGCGCGTCTGGCCGCGAAACCAGGTGGCCCGGGTTCGATTCCCGGTCGGGGCAAGTTACCTGGTTGAGGTTTTTTCCGGGGTTTTCCCTCAACCTAATATGAGCAAATGCTGGGTAACTTTCGGTGTTGGACCCCGGACTCATTTCACCGGCATTATCACCTTCATCTCATTCAGACGCTAAATAACCTAGATGTTGATACAGCGTCGTAAAATAACCTACTAAAAATCATCATCATCTTCATCATCATTATATTTCCATACATAGAATTGCGATTTTACCTGGTTTGGTGATATTCGACAAGAGTTGTCAAAATTGAAAAGACGGCCATATTCGCTTTTTAGGAACTAATCTTACGCTATAGAAGAAGCTACACTATTATCTTAATATTCCATTTTCCATTGCAAGCTTTACTGCATCATCATCATCATCATCATCATCATCATCATCATCATCATCATCATCATCATCATCATCATCATCATCATCATCACCATCATATTTTCATACATAGAATTGCGATTTTACCTGATTTGGTGATGTCTGGTAAGAGTTGGCATAATTGGAATAACGGACATATTGGCTTTTTAGGAACTAATCTTATGTGAATTCCGCTATAGAAACAGCTAAATTATTTTCTTAATATTCCATTTTCCATTACACGCTTTAGTATATTATTTTTTTTATAAATCTGAAGGTGGGAAGATGATATTAAAATGGATTTGAGGGAGGTGGGATATGATGGTAGAGACTGGATTAATCTTGCTCAGGATAGGGACCAATGGCGTGCTTATGTGAGGGCGGCAATGAACCTCCGGGTTCCTTAAAAGCCAGTAAGTAAGTAAGTAAGTAAGTAAGTAAGTAAGTAAGTAAGTAAGTAAGTAAGTAAGTAAGTAAGTAAGTAAGTAAGTAAGTAAGTAAGTAAGTAAGTAAGTGAGTGAGTGAGTGAGTGAGTGAGTGAGTAACTAAGTAAGTAAGTAAGTGAGTGAGTAAGTGAGTAAGTAAGTAGGTAAGTAATAAATCTGAAGTGCCAGAAATTTAAATGCGTGCCAGGAAAATTGTTTGTTTAGAAGGCTTGCTTTTAGGAGCGTCTGAGGGCTGCCATAGTATAATAATGAAGTTTGAAGGCAAATCCAACTTTCTAAATTGCATATTGCACTTGATTACTGTCTATTTATTGATTGTGTTTATTTTTATTGCTAGTAAGTTTGAAATGAATACAAGTTAATAAATACAATGAAAGATAAACTAGTCCACTCCTGAATGAGTAAGACTCGTGCTCAGGAGGGGATTCCAATACAGACAAAAATCAAATTAAAATTGAGAGTGAATACAGATTAAAAAGGGTTTAATATGTTTAAACCCAAAGTATAAATCCAATACAAATTTGTTTATATATATTTTTTTTTATTAATTTGGAGAGGATTCGTGGTTGAAATATTATTAATTTGTTTAATAATCTGGGACCTTGACTTATACTATGATAAAAAGCTGCATTGGTTTTACATTTTGCTTCAGACAAACGCAGAGAATTCATATTTTTAGTTCTATATTTATGTATATACCTTTCAAAGTTATTAACAATTAATTGTATTGATATATTTCTTATGTCTCTGTATTCCATTTATGCATTTTTTAATTGTTTTTCGGATCTATATGATCATCTGTTATGGCAGACGAATGCATTAATAATAATAAATTGATCATTCAAAGGCAAACACAAAACTGCTGTTCCAATCATTTAGTATTTATTTTAGTTCATCATTCGAAACCAAACAAATTTCCTCCCACCGATAAAGTTAATTGAAATAACTAATAATCCAGTACCTAATAATAAAATGAATCTAAGGGGCATATTTACAACTCGACAAAAATACATGTACGAAGTAGTAACACATGAATGAATCTTTGTTTACCCCCCGACCGCATCCCACGCCCGTGATTTTAAATAGTCTATGGAACTCTAGTGTGAAGAGTGAAAGCTGTTACAGTTACCCCAACAACGTGGAATGCACTCAGGTCCCCTTTACCCAGTATCAATAATCTGAAATAATAATGAACCTGCTGATCAATAGCCTATGTGTGTCAACACCTTCAGAGAGGATTTTAACACAAAATGGACGGAGATAAACAAAAATATAAATACTTAAATACAGACATTCTGCAAATGTGAAACACGGAATGATTCCTGGCACCAATAATCATCGGGAGTTTTGGAATTGTAGCGAAATAACAGAGAGGTTATTTGAAATCAATAGCGAGAGACTGGAACTTATACTGGAAACATTGCACATAACTTGGAAATGGATTTCTAGGTGCTAAAAAATATTTAGGACCTTATAAAATTCAATTTAGAACTTTTAGGAGTTTATATAAATTTAACAATTAATACTTTTAATAATTTCAGTAAATATTCCATTTTAGTAGGATTTTATGCACAAAAATACTGATTTCTATGTGTTAAAAAGGAAAAATTTAGGACTTTATAAAATTCAATTTAGGACTTTTAGGTTTATATAAAATTAACAATCAATAATTTTAATAATCTCAGTAAATATTCCATTTTAGTGGGGATTTATGCACAAAAATACTGATTTCTATGTGTTAAAAGGAAAAATTGAGGAATTTATAAAATTCAATTTAAGACTTTTAGGTGTTTATATAAAATTAACAATCAATAATTTTAATAATCTCAGTAAATATTCCATTTTAGTAGGAATTTATGCAGAAAAATACTGATTTCTATGTGTTAAAAATGAAAAATTTAGGACTTTATAAAATTCAATTTAGGACTTTTAGGTGTTTATATAAAATTAACAATCAATAATTTTAATAATCTCAGTAAATATTCCATTTTAGTAGGAATTTAAGCACAAAAGTACTGATTTCTATGTGTTAAAAAGGAAAAATGTAGGACTTTATAAAATTCAATTTAGGATTTTTAGGCGTTTATATAAAATTAACAATCAATAATTTTAATAATCTCAGTAAATATTCCTTTTAGTAGGAATTTATGCACAAAAATACTGATTTCTATGTGTTGAAAAGGAAGAATTTAGGACTTTATAAAATTCAATTTAGGACTTTTAGGTGTTTATATAAAATTAACAATTAATAATTTTAATAATCTCAGTAAATATTCCATTTTAGTAGGAATTTATGCACAAAAATACTGATTTCTATGTGTTGAAAAGGAAGAATTTAGGACTTTATAAAATTCAATTTAGGACTTTTAGGTGTTTATATAAAATTAACAATTAATACTTTTAATAATTTCAGTAAATATTCCATTTTAGTAGGATTTTATGCACAAAAATACTGATTTCTATGTATTAAAAAGGAAAAATTTAGGACTTTATAAAATTCAATTTAGGACTTTTAGGTGTTTATATAAAATTAACAATTAATAATTTTAATAATTTCAGTAAATAGCCTATTCCATTTAGTTGGAATTTATGTTCAAAGGATTTCTCTGTTCTAAAAAAGAAAAATTTAGGGCTTTATAAATTCCAATTTAGGACTTTTAGGAGTTACATAACATTAACATTTAACAATTTAAATTTGGATACTTACATACTTACAAATGGCTTTTAAGGAACCCAAAGGTTCATTGCCGCCCTCACATAAGCCCGCCATCGGTCCCTATCCTGTGCAAGATTAATCCAGTCTCTATCATCATATCCCACCTACCTCAAATCCATTTTAATATTATCCTCCCATCTACGTCTCGGCCTTCCCAAAGGTCTTTTTCCCTCCGGTCTCCCAACTAACACTCTATATGCATTTCTGGATTCGCCCATACGTGCTACATGTCCTGCCCATCTCAAACATCTGGATTTAATGTTCCTAATTATGTCAGGTGAAGAATACAATGCGTGCAGTTCTGCGTTGTGTAACTTTCTCCATTCTCCTGTAACTTCATCCCGCTTAGCCCCAAATATTTTCCTAAGCACCTTATTCTCAAACACCCTTAACATTTAAATTTGAATAAATATTTTATTTTAGGGAAATTTATGCACAAAGAACTGGTGCTGACAAAGAGTGCTACTGAACTGAAGTTTCAAATGCTGTCAGTGAAATAGACTGATTGCTGAGTAGCCGGTTTCATTTCGCGTAAAGAGGTGCACTGGTGCGGAAACTAATTTGTAAGAAATCGCCTAATCTGAAAAACCTGGACTTTTTCGAACGAACTTCGACTCCAGGAAATTAGATAAAATCTTCTTTCTTCCCCTTCTAATACGAATATGGAATGGATTTGCCAGATCATTGTTTATAACAGTTTTTTTTTAAATACTACTTTTATAATATTTTGGGCATTTTCACATTTTTAGTACCGGCATATTTATTTTAAATATAATGTAAAAATACTAAAAAGGCGATTTCCAGACACAAACATTGTTTTAAGGCATTTATAGGAGTTCATGACTTATTTAGGTGTTTCAGGTCCTATAGAATTTTAATAGGGGGATTCTTGTATAGGCTATGAAATGTAGAGGATCTGAATAACATACGTCTATGACGTAACGTACGGAACTAGAAATACAGTCTGATCCATTTGGGTTTGGATAATATCAATTTATTATTATAAAGCTATTATGATAATAGGAAACATTTCTTGCTGGTTATATAATGATTAAAAGATAGGAGTTTCCATATATGACAATCAACAATGTATTTTTAATTAATAAGTTTATTATTGTCATTATTGAGTGTAATTAGTTACCACTGCCACCGGGTATATACCCACTGCAGTGTGAATAAATACATACATACACATACATAATCTGAAAAGACAAAGATGATTAAAATGCTACTACAAATCAACAGCGGGCACAATATGTTCTTTGGTATGCTAAATTTGAGAGTGTTAAAAGAGTTCAAATGGAATTTCGACGTGAGTATGGTGTGCATAATGTACCTAAATACGATTCCATAATGTTATGGTATCGAACATTTGTAGAAACAGGTTCTGTGTTAAAAAAAAAAAAAAAAAACATGCAGGAGGTCGCAGGCGAAACCCAGTACGAGAAGCAGCTATCTCTTGGCTTGGCCCCAAACTTCCCAGATCTAACCCCTCCTGACTTCTTGTTGTAGGGTTTTGTAAAAGACATTGTCTATTCACAGAAACCCAGGAACATTGATGATCTGAGAGTAAAAATTACTCAAGCTTTTCAACAAATCACCCCTCTTATGTTTCAAAGGACATGGGCTGAATTGCATCACCGTTATGAGTTGTGCAGGGTGCACAATGGGGGTCATGTTGAGCTCTGAGTAATCTCCCACCTTTCAGTGTTTTATGCACAAAGTTTCAACAAATAAAGTTCAGTAGTAAATGTTTTACGGTGTTTTCATTTTATCCATACCCAAACGGATCACCCTGTACTTTCCCTACACATACAGTAACAAGAAGGTGCTACAATATGGAACTTGAAGCCTGCGTGGTAGAGATGAACCACTAATTCAAGAAGAGAAGCTGCATGAGAAATAAACCTTCACTCTGCTGATATTAGTAACGTCACTAATATTCTTAATTTAGAAGGAGTGCCGTTCAAATGGACAGAAATTAATCAAAGTGAGCAATTCTCGAGAAAAGTCGAAGGTAGGTGATAATAATAATAATAATAATAATAATAATAATAATAATAATAATAATAATAACAATAATAATAACAATAATAATAACAAAACTAACTTACTGGCTTTTAAGGAACCCGAAGGTTCATTGCCGCCCTCACATAAGCCCGCCATCGGTCCCTATCCTGAGCAAGATTAATCCAGTCTCTATCATCACACCCCACCTCCCTCAAATCCATTTTAATATTATCCTCGCATCTACGTCTCGGCCTCCCTAAAGGTCTTTTTCCTTCCGGCCTCCCAACTAACACTCTATATGCATTTCTGGATTCGCCCATACGTGCTACATGCCCTGTCCATCTCAAACGTCTGGATTTAATGTTCCTAATTATGTCAGGTAAGAATACAATGCGTGCAGTTCTGTGTTATGTAACTTTCTCAATTCTCCTGTAACTTCATCCCTCTTAGCCCCAAATATTTTCTAAGCACCTTATTCTCAAACACCCATAATCTATGTTCTTCTCATAAAGTGAGAGTCCAAGTTTCACAACCATACAGAACAACCGGTAATATAACTGTTTTATAAATTCTAACTTTCAGATATTTGACAGGAGACTGGATGATAAAAGCTTCTCAACCGAATAATAACAGGCATTTCCCATATTTAATTTGTGTTTAATTTCCTCCCGAGTATCATTTATATTTGTTACTGTTGCTCCAAGGTATTTGAACTTCTTCACCTCTTCAAAAGATAAATTTCCAATTTTTATATTTCCATTTCGTACAATATTCTTATCACGAGACATAATCATATACTTTGTCTTTTCGGGATTTACTTCCAAACTCACCTCTTCACTTGCTTCCAGTAAAATTCTCGTGTTTTCCTAATCGTTTGTGGATTTTCTCCTAACATATTCACGTCATCCGCATAGAAAAGCAGGTGATGTAACCCGTTCAATTCCAAATCCTTATCCTGGACTTTCCTAATGGCATACTCTAGAGCAAAGTTAAAAAGTGAAGGTGATAGTGCATCTCCTTGCTTTAGCCCACAGTAAATTGGAAACAAATCTGACAGAAACTGAGCTATTCGAACTCTGCTGTACATTTCACTGAGACATATTTTAATTAATCGAACTAGTTCTTGGGAATACCAAATTCAATAAGAATATCATATAAAACTTCTCTCTTAACCGAGTCATATGCCTTTTTGAAATCTATGAATAACTGATGCACTGTACCCTTATACTCCCATTTTTCTCCATTATCTGTCGAATACAAAATATCTGGTCAATAGTTGATCTATTACGCCTAAAACCACACTGATGATCCCCAATAATTTCATCTACAAATGAAGTTAATCTTCTCAAAAGGATATTGGACAAAATTTTGTACGACGTCAACAAAAGTGATATTCCTTGAAAGTTACTACAGTTAGTCTTGTCCCTCTTCTTAAAGATAGGTACGATTATGGACTCCTTCCATAATAATAATAATAATAATAATAATAATAATAATAATAATAATAATAATAATACTAGATCAATAAATCTGACGAAGGTTGTTGCCTGTAAGCTGGGCATTGACCACTGACCCATTTCGCTGCTCGGGCAGAATGAAACGGCTGCATTGCACCTGTCAGACCAACACAAGACGGAATGTCTTCGGTTGAGTGCGTGCGAGGGATTGGTGGCCGCAACGGCAGGTGAAAGTCTGGGAAACCTGTTTGTATTCTTCACTGATTTATCACCCACGAAGTCTTCTGGAGACACAAAACATATAGAAAATATCTATTGGGATATAGTTATTTAGCAACATTGAAACGCATATTATTGGTTATATAACGACCAAAATAATATGTTAATGGGAAATACTTAACGTCTGTTTTCAAGAACAGAGGATATAAAGAGACAGACAGAGATATGTCATTTCTGCAGAAATTGTTTAATAGAATTAGCGGACGAAACGGAAGTCATTCTTAACTTCTTCTTCTTCTTCTTCTTCTTCTTCTTCTTCTTCTTCTTTCTCTGTCTTGTGTTTTTGTCTCTAACTGTACCTGTCTCCATCTATTACTGTATCTTTCTCTCCCATATCATTAACACTTCCTGTGTCTCTTACTGTCTTTCTCCCTCTATGACTGTCTGGCCTATGGAATAGTCTCGTAAGTTTATATACAGCATTCTAGTAAATTGTTAATTATTGTCTGTGGCTCAGAAACTGTTTTTTACTTGTCATCCTAATAGTACAGTCAGTTTTAAACTAATATTTTTACTTGCTTACTTATGGCTTTTAAGCAACCCGCAGGTTCATTGCCGCTCTCACATAAGCCCGCCATCGGTCCCTATCCTGAGCAAGATTAATCCAGTCCCTACCATCATATCCCACCTCCCTCAAATCCATTTTAATATTATCCTCCCATCTAGGTCTCGGTATCCCCAAAGGTATTTTTCCCTCCGGCCTTCCAACTATCGCTCTATATGCATTTCTGGATTCGCCCATACGTGCCACATGCCCTGCCCATCTCAAACGTCTGGATTTAATGTTTCTAATTATGTCAGGTGAAGAATACAATGCGTGCAGTTCTGTGTTGTGTTACTTTCTCCATTCTCCTGTAACTCCATCCGTCTTAGCCCCAAATATTTGCCTAAGCACCTTATTCTGAAACATCCTTCATCTCTGTTCCTCTCTCAGAGAGATAGTCCAAGTTTCACATCTGTGCAGAACAACCGGTAATATAACTGTTTTATAAATTCTAACTTTCAGATTTTTTGACAGCAGACTAGATGACAAAAGTTTCTCAACCGAATAGTAACAGGTATTTCCCATATTTATTCTGCGTATAATATCCTCCCGAGTGTCATTTATAATTGTTAGTGTTGCTCCAAGTTATTTGAATTTTTCACCTCTTCGAAGGATAAATTTCCAATTTTTATAGTTCCATTTCGTACAATATTCTGTTCACGAGACATAATCATATACTTAGTCTTTTCGGAATTTCATACATTCATTCATTTTATTCCATAGATCTTACATGAGCAATGAAGCTTTAAAATGTGGAACAAGTCAAAATTTTACAATATTACAATTACAATTTTTACAAATTTTTATAGTTTTACAATTTAGTAATTTTCTACAATTTTTACAATTTTGTGCAATTTTTTACAATATTTTGGCGAGATGTAGTGAGATGAGGTGAGGTCCGAGGATTCGCCAAAATATTATCCGGCATTTGCCTTTTGGTTGGGGAAAACCTCGGAAAAACCCAACCAGGTAATCAAATCAAAAGGGGGGGTAATCAAATCAAAGGGATTGATGCCAAGGACTCGCCATAGACCAACGGCTTCAGTCCCACAGCTGTGGACCTATTGCTTTACTTGCTTCAAGTAGAATTTCCGTGTTTACCCTAATCGTTTGTCGATTTTCTCCTAACATATTCACGTCATCAGCATTGACAAGAAGCTGATGTAACCCGTACAATTCTAAACCCTCTGTGTTATCCTGAACTTTCCTAATGGCATATTCTAGAGCGAAGTTAAAAAGTAAAGGTGATAGTGCATCTCCTTGCTTTAGCCCGCAGTGAATTGGAAAAGCATCAGATAGAAACTGGCCTATACGGACTCTGCTGTAAGTTTCACTAAGACACATTTTAATTAATTGAACTAGTTTCTTGGGAATACCAAATTCAATAAGAATATTATATAAAACTTCTCTCTTAACTGAGTCAAATGCCTTTCTGAAATCTATAAATAACTGATGTACTGTACTCTTATACTTCCATTTTTTCTCCAATATTTGTCGAATACAAAAAATCTGATGAATAGTCGATCTATTATGCCTAAAACCACATTGATGATCCCCAATGATTTCATCTATATATGAGTTAATCTTCTCAAAAGGATAAACTATTATTATTATTTTTTATTATTACTCCTACTACTATTAATTGGGCCATTAGACATACAGTAATAGGTTTCGTCACAGATACATTGAAAAACATATAATACAATTGAAAAAGACTAATTTTAATACAAACAGTAAAATTTAACTTAAATAATGAAAACACGAAATAATTTGAAACTATAAAAATTAATAAAAACACCTAACACTTAACGTATTAACTAAATGTAATTAAATATATTTATTAAAAACAATTTCATGGAAATTTATGTTTAAAATCTCACTAAGCGAGTAAAAAGGATTATTTAATAGCCAATTATAAAATCCAGTTTTAAAGCTATTGATCGGTAACTTATAATATCGACTGAAAATGCGAAAATTGGAAATTTACTCTTTGAAAAGTGGAAAAATTCAAATACCTTGTGGGAACAGTAACAAAATGACACTCGAAAGGAAATTAAAAGCAGAACAAATATGAGAAATGCCTGTTATTATTCGGTTGAGCAGTTTTTGTCATCCAGTCTGCCCTCAAAAAGCTGAAAGTTAGAATTTATAAAAGAGTTATATTACCGGTTGTTCTGTATGGTTGTGAAACTTGGACTCTCACCCTTCGAGAGAGGAACAGAGGTTAAGGTGTTCAAGAATTAGGTGCTTAGGAACATATTTGGGTACGAGGGATGAAGATACAGGAGAATGGAGAAAGTTACACAATGCAGAATTGCATGCATTTTAGCCTATATTTCACCTGACATAATTAGGAACATTAAATCCAGACGTTTGAGATGGGCAGGATTTAGCACGTATAGGCGAATCCACAAATGCATATAGAGTGTTAGTTGGAAGACTTGAAGGAAAAAGGCCTTTGGGAAGTTCGAGACGTCGGTGGGAGGATAATATTAAAGTGGATTTGAGGGAGGTGGGACATGATTGTAGACTTGTTTATTCTTGCTCAAGATAGGGACCGATGGCGGTCTTATGTGAGGGCGGCAATGAACTTCCGCAAAAGGATCACCCTGTATAACCTATAGTTCCTGTATAGACGGTACATGCATTCATAATTTCTTAAAACCACCTGCCATTTTCCTTTTAACATAGCCATTACAGTTGAGTTAAAATTATTGAACCTTATGTAGGCCTACATCATTTTCGGATAAATTAATTCGAAAATTTGATTATGAAGAAAATCTGTTTAATAACTTTGGAGAAATCTGTGTACGTTTACATAAACTGAGGCGGAATATAATAGATACAGATACACCAAAAGAAATCTTCTGCATACGTCAGAGATAAGAAACATGGGTTTCCGTGGAATTGTCAACAGTAATCTCACGAGAGGTTTTGATTTATCTAGAGAAAATCAAAACTCGAGTGAGATTTAATTGACTATTACACGATTAGAAGAAAGTATATAAAGATTAGAAGTAACGAAGTACTCCAATACAATAAAATATTGACTTACGAAAATAAACCTGTCTTCAAATGTATTATTGCACCATTACGCTAAATGGCAGTTGTGCCAACTATGGAATCTTCATTGAACTCTGTAGACGGTTACTAGTCAAGAAAGCTTTGTTGATTCAGTTTCATTTTTATTAAGACAGTTGCATTCCACTTCAATTATCCGAATCCCAGTAATCAACGTCACTTGACAGATGATTTTCAATAAATCTTAATATTAAACAATCTCTGATACGTGACTATCCATAATATCATATAGCAGAAGCTATAACATAACCTAACTAATATACACAAGTGTTAGAAAAGTTTTAATTAACGACGACGACATAAAAAAATAAAAATGAATAATTTTAAAAGGAATAATTATAGAATGTACAATTTTCAAATTTGAATGTGGTTGGTGGTTCAATTGATGTTATATTGGACGTTATTTGGCCTACATGGTGTATTCAACTTATTCAGGATTTCAGAATGAATAATTTTAAAAGGAATAATTATTAAATGTACAATTTTCAAATTTGAATGAGGTTGGTGGTTCAATTGATGTTATATTGGACGTGTGCGTAATAGAAGTGGAACTCGTTGATTTAGGCCTACATGGTGTATTCAACCTATTCAGGATTTACGAATGGTGCTCTTAATTTATTTGTAAATCGGATTTCAGAAGATGGATAGGTATGATAAGTGATTTTTATTAATTCTTGTTCTTGAATGCCAATGCGAGTCATATTTGAAACTGCTGTGCATCGACTGGAGTGGTTTGTAATTGTATATATATTTTCGACGTCCAGACCAGCGCAGTTTCAAATGTTGGCAAACAAAGAAACAAATGCTAGGGACGCGATAAAATTAAACAAATGCTAGGGACGCGATAAAATTACACAAATGCGATAAAATTAAACAAATGCTAGGGACGCGATAAAATTGTGCGATAAGCAGCCATGATTGGTCGAAATACGTCCTTTCGTACCGTTTTATTGGTCAAAAGTAGTATGACGTAGTAAGAGTGTAATAGTCAAAATAAAATTTATTTACCACAAAGTTTTCCTTTTGTACTTCTTATACCGAGAAAGAAAAAAAACTAAAGTACGTTTAACAACATAATAGAAATTGTCCTTGTAGTGAAGTCATCTCCTTGAACCACTCGAGCACGCTGCTTCGAGCGTGGGCTGCAACAGATAACCTGCTTCGAGAGCCGAGATGCTGTGAACCATGCTCTCTTGGTTTACCACTGACGTAGCAAAGTTTCCTTCTCGGAGATTACAAAGATATTTTATCCCCAAGGATGCATTCAGACGCGGAGCAAGGTAGTAAGCTTATACACACCACTCTGTAATGATGTGATTTTAAGCATCTGCGCCGGGCCCAAGAGTTGAAACTTCTTTCATTAAGGGGCAGTGAGCATCCTGCACAGCACGCATATTGCAGCAGCGTAACTCACGGCTTTTTAAAATCGAGTGGAAGCACAACTGCGAGATAACACCTGTGACTTCTCTAATTACAGAAACCTGCCTATATTCAACAAATAGGCCTATACTTTTTAAATGCAGATGCTATTCACAAACAATGCTAATGCATTACTGGAGCAATGGTGTAAAGATAACAACAGGAGGAAACCGAGGTACAAAAACTATGTGTTTTTCCGTTACTAAAGAATGTTACAGAAAGTGTTATTGGGAAATATTTAATTCCTATTTTAATTGCATAGAAATTATTTACAGAGATGGTAATAATATAGTACACAAGCTAGAAGAAGTCATTTGGGAATCGTTGGCAAGATATATTTAATATGTATTTATACTAAATTAAGCACATAAATGATCTAGAAGATTATTAATACCCGTATGCAGTGGCGGCTCGTGATAAAATGTTCTGTGTGTTCACAATGTTGTGTTCCAATACCGAAGAGAATTTGAAAACGTACGTTTAGCCTAATATGAAATGTCATGATTCAGATGTTTCACTATAGAAAAATCATACATAAATTCAAAACGTATAATAATAATAATAATAATAATAATAATAATAATAATAATAATAATAATAATAATAATAATAATAATAATAATAATAATAATACCCAATCCTTTTATTTCAATTTTTTCCTGGTAAGTCAGTTTCCCCAGATCTTTACTGTTCAAAATTGCTTGAACAAAGTTCATTGTTTACGTTTGTTAAAAATTAATACATACCACAGTGCCATTATTTACAAAAGCGTGTGTTCAGTAATACATTTCGGTTCACAACACACTGATACACTATAGCCTATATCAGTACTGTAATCCCATCCGCATAAATTGATTAACTTACTATAAATACATGCCAGTAAATATTATTCTTAAATAATATACACTACCATACAGATACTTAAATTCATACCGCTATTACAGTCAGCCAGCACGTGTTTGAAAGCCAAACTATGCTAATTGCTCACTAAAGTATAGTAATTCACAAGCTACACTCTCGTAGCAGCACTGTACACACACAAAGTAAACGTTCCGACAGTGTGACATATACAGTCTAAAATACAGACTGTTAAATTTCCTCCTCGAGATATAGCACGTGAACGATAGGCATCGATGCACCTGACATCTGTAAGATAGATTCACTGTTCACTTAACGCTTTGTGCTCTTGACGAGTCATAAGCGACCAGCGAAAGGCAATTTTCTCCCGCGCATGCGTGAAATTCCTGTAATCTTCTTGAAAAGAGCACGGCTTGTACGTGAACGCACGTTGCCAAGTTTACATAACAAGTTTATGCAAGATGCGGGAAGTTTAAAATACTCGATTCTGATAGGATACATCCCCACTACGTCAATACGGTATTAAATAATAAAACTAATCGTGCGTTAATGGAAACAAGGTGTTCACGTGCTGATGTGCTCTTATTGTATTGACGCACCGCCACTGTCCGTATGAGAGAAGTTCTTGTTCGCGTGTAGTTCCATCTACATACAAGAAATACTTACTTACGGCTTTTAAGGAACCCGAGATTCATTGCCGCCCTCACATAAGCCCGCCATCGGTCCCTATCCTGTGCAAGATTAATCCAGTCTCTATCATCATACCCCACCGCCCTCAAATCCATTTTTATATTATCCTCCCATCTATGTCTCGGCCTTCCCAAAGGTCTTTTTCCCTCCGGTCTCCCAACTAACACTCTATATGCATTTCGGGATTCGCCAAGCCAAACCAACTAATTAACCTATCAGCAATCTAAGCAAACCAATTAATAAATCAGTAAGACAATCCAACTAGTTAACCAATCGGCAGGCCAAACAAAACAATTAATCAGCAAGCCAAAACAACCAATTAACCAATGAAGTGGTCAAACCACTCAATTAACATGTCACTAAGTCGAACCAAACAATTAACTAAGACAAACTAAATAACCGATTTACAAAGCAACTAATCAACGGAAATAACGATCAAAATTACAATTTAACTAAAAAACTAACGCTTCATCCAAGCAACCAAGCAAGAAACGAACATACTAAATATTTAAGTAATTTTCGAAGTAAACAATTAAAGAAATAGCCTATGTGGAAGTGGCCAATAAGGCAGTATTATATATAATTATGTAATTTAATTCTTACTAGCCGTACCCGTGCGCTCCGCTGCACCTGTTAGAAATATATATAAAGTAATTACATAATTATAATAGGACGTTTGATCCAGGGAACTTTCGTGTTTGATAGAAGGATAAATCGTTTAATATGTTACTTAATTTAAATTGTATTTAAATAATTAAAATGCGGTTATTTTGGTCCAGAAAGCAATCATTTGGTGCAATGACAATTCCTTTAACATGTTTCTTAATTGTTATTACATGCAACCATAGTTTAATGAAGATTGACATATCATTTAGTTTTAATGTGTATACTTTATATTACTTGCTATATGTTTCAGAAGTTACTATACTAACACTGTAGAATTACAGTATGTCCATCTAGAGAAACTACACTTTCCAATGGTGAAATAATAATTAAACAATTAATCAGCTTCCGATATTACTTCATACAAACACAGAAACATTCTCTTAGGCTATGTTTAATAGCTTTCGAATGTTGTTGTCCAAGGTCCCTTATAGACGAAGTCATTTGTTTTTGTTTCAGTACAGCGCCTTAGATGGCGTTGTTATTGTAATTTTAAAACTCATTTATCTCATTAAATATCAGTCCTATCAAACTTTTGTATAGAGTAAAATTTATCGGAAATTATTTTTAAAGAAACGTTTGTTATGTAATATTTTTCATGAAAATCAATAATAAGCGAGATATTTCGATTTATTTAATTCAGGCCCCCTTATAACCCCCCTTTTAAATAAAATATTTTGAATGCCATATAGCCTAAAATCTAAGTTACAACGAACTTAATTTATATTCCAATTGTCATATAAATCGGTTCAGCCATTATCGCGTGAAAAGGTAACAAATATCCAGACAGACATACAAACAAAAATGTCAAAAAAGCGATTTTCGGTTTCAGGATGGTTAATTATACATGTTAACACCAATTATTTTTGGAAAATCGAAAATTATCAGAAAAATTTTGGCTACAGATGAATTATTAGTATAGATTTGATGCCCTCTGTGTTTCTATTTCGTCTGCCCTTGCATTGTTGTGACCCACATGAACTTTCCCAGACATAAAAACTGAACGTTCAGCCTGTTCCTTCATTACTGTCACATAAAACTTGAGATGTTGCTTTTATTACGATATTCGAATCGCAGAAACGTCATGCTACTGGGGGGTTCGGGATCAAAAGTTAAATCAGTTTTGTTTAACTGTCGAATTTTATGTTCCTGTACGGGCCACTTGAACTTGACCCAGATTCAAAACTGCTTTCAGACATCCAGTAATTACTTACAACAACAAACAAGTTCAAAGTTTCGTTTTTTTATTCCTCTGTCAGCTCTTTGTTTTTCTTAAGTTTCACATAACAAAAGAAAGCATTTGGCAGCAAAATGGAAAAAAGAGAGGAGGTGGGGGGATCAGATAAATTATAAGTTTAAAACGCCACCACAACCCTGCAGAGAGATCAGTGGGGAGACAAAATGGACTGCAACCCACACACAAGTTGGGGGTAAGTCTTCTTTTATCGTTTTATTTTGTCGACGGGGAGGAAAAGAGAAAAGCATATAAAACTATTTTATAAACCATAACAGAGACGCGCTTTATGGCATAAATACTACCATGCTGGACGGATTTAACCTCACTCTTCCTTTTCCACTCTCATAATTCACAGCTACAATGCCAGGGAAGTGTTCTTTTTTACACGAATGTCGCATTACAATGGTTTCTACTCTCTTCTGAGGTCTTGAAATATTTAAAAATGCAGAGTATATTTCAATGGACTGTAAAAACCACGCATATCCAGTTGAAAAATATTACATGTTTACAACCAATTACTCTCACATTCCTGTGTTTTAAACCACTGACCGGTTTCATGTTCAAGGAACAGCTGGCAATTGTTTCAATTGCTATGAAGGCCATGGAATGCTATTCTGATGATGTTTACTATATGCTGCGTGAAGCGGCAAACAAAATTGTTTGTTAAACGCTGTATTGGGAAAGCCAGGTGAGCTGGGAAATAATTCATAGGTAAACATAGTAGGCTATACGAAATTGGTTTAATACATTTTCCATACACTTACGAAATTACTGTTCTGAAGTTACACCTAAAGGACTGTAGTTTATTAATACGAAAAAGTGGCTTTCGTGCTAAAAAAATGTAGGCCTATAATATAATTTTATTATTTTATCTACCAATGTTGCAGAAGAAAAACTTCCATTGACACTTTTACATTGCAAAACCTTGACTTCATTCAGTATTTACTAGCCATACCCGTGCGCTGTGCTGCACTTGTTACCAGAAACATTACAGGTTACAGTTTTATTATTAGTAACAAGATAACTCGTTTACTTTCCGTGGACAAAAATAAATTAAAGTCTATATATATAATTTGAACTGGTAATGGAAATTACGGGAAAACGGCTGAACGGATTTTAATAAGTGATCCCTCATTTTGAAGCTTGGAACCCAGAGTTTTTCAGAAAAATAGTAGTTTTCAGTGAAATGTTAATTTTCCTACATTATTTTCCTATTTTCCAAAATCTATCTGTCGTCAGTTTTGATGGCTTTTCAGAATAAAACAAAACACAAACACACTACAATAAACAATAGGCTGTTACACGAAGGCCATGACCTGCAGGATTGCTGATATGTTTAGAGTTGAAATTCAATTGGTTATTAAGAACTTCAAGACTCACTAAAAATAATTTACAAGTCTGATTCTGCGGTGTGTAATTTTCTTAGTACAGATATACTATGAAAGAGTAATGGAACGGAGAAAAATTCTCTCCGGCGCCGGGATTTGAACCCGGGTTTTCAGCTCTACGTGCTGATGCTTTATCCACTAAGCCACACCGGATACAATCCCTGCGTCGGACAGAATTGTCTCTGATTGAGTTCCAACTCTTGGGTTCCCTCTAGTGGCCGCCCTCTGCACTACGTCATAGATGTCTATGAACATAGGACCGAAGTCCACACATGTGCTGAGGTGCACTCGTTATGAGTGACTAGTTGGCCGGGATCCGACGGAATAAGCGCCGTCTTAAATCACTTCGTGATTTACGCATATCATATATTATTTCAATGTACCGAAGTACATATGATATTTCCATGCAGATATTCTGAGTCATTATACGATGAAAGAGTAATGGAACGGAGAAAATTCTCTCCGGCGCCGGGATTTGAACCGGGTTTTCAGCTCTACGTGCTGATGCTTTATCCACTAAGCCACACCGGATACAACCCCGGGCGGCCACTAGAGGGAACCCAAGAGTTGGAACTCAATCAGAGACAATTCTGTCCGACGCCGGGGTTGTATCCGGTGTGGCTTAGTGGATAAAGCATCAGCACGTAGAGCTGAAAACCCGGGTTCAAATCCCGGCGCCGGAGAGAATTTTTCTCCGTTCCATTACTCTTTCATCGTATGATCACGCAGAATATCTGTTTGGAAATATCATATGTACTTCGGTACATTGAAATAATATATAGTACAGCTATGTATTGGATAGTAAAATCTACAAAACTTGAGGTGGTTTGATGACATTATTACCATTAGAAATGCAATAATATTATTATAGTTAATGCCATGATTGACTATTTTTCATTAATTATACATATTAATGCAATATTGATGACATGAAAGTGAAACGTTTTGGGATTATATAAGTAAATGTAGAGAATATCTTAAATTAGATCTTCATTTCTATAATTTATTGAGTGGCGGCTATTATATATATATATATATATATATATATATATATATATATATAACTATAAAACTTACGTGATAATAATATTGTTATTAAAAATCAAATATTTGTATAGTTATTAATTAAGTGGGGTTGAGTCTTTTTCATATACATTATGGCGGTGTGGTGTAGATATTTACTTTCACCTACAATCCACAATGACCTGAAATAGCTATTGCTTTACTCACAAATGAGAAACCCACTGAACGTCCTGACATTGTTACTTGCGATTTCGCGTTGAACCTAAAAAATTGAAGGTGGATAAGTTCAAGAAAAGTATTTGGCATAAAAAAACATTCAGAGGAAGTATGTTTTATTATTATGGAAGCAAATAACTATCAAAATGTCTGGTATTCTTCATTGAAAATAAATCTGAAAAAAATTTATTTGAACGTCTAATGAACTTATTACTAATGAACTTATGATATTCTTATTGAATTTGGTATTCCCAAGAAACTAGTTCGATTAATTAAAATGTGTCTCAGTGAAACATACAGCAGAGTCCGTATAGGTCAGTTTCTATCTGATGCTTTTCCAATTCACTGCGGGCTAAAGCAGGGAGATGCACTATCACCTTTACTTTTTAACTTCGCTTTAGAATATGCCATTAGGAAAGTTCAGGAAAACAGGCAGAGTTTGGAAATGAACGGGTTACATCAGCTTCTTGTCTATGCAGATGACGTGAATATGTTATGAGAAAATGCACAAACGATTAGGGAAAACACGGAAATTTTACTTGAAGCAAGTAAAGCGATCGGTTTGGAAGTAAATCCCGAAAAGACAAAGTATATGATTATGTCTCGTGACCAGAATATTGTACGAAATGGAAATATAAAAATTGGAGATTTATCCTTTGAAGGGGTGAAAAAATTCAAATATCTTGGAGCAACAGTAACAAATATAAATGACACTCGGGAGGAAATTAAACGCAGAATAAATATGGGAAATGCGTGTTATTATTCGGTTGAGAAGCTTTATCATCTAGTCTGCTGTCAAAAAATCTGAAAGTTAGAATTTATAAAACAGTTATATTACCGGTTGTTCTGTATGGTTGTGAAACTTGGACTCTCACTCTGAGAGAGGAACATAGGTTAAGGGTGTTTGAGAACAAGGTGCTTAGGAAAATATTTAGGGCTAAGAGGGATGAAGTTACAGGAGAATGGAGAAAGTTACACAATGCAGAACTGCTCGCATTGTATTCTTCACCTGACATAATTAGGAACATTAAATCCAGACGTTTGCGATGGGCAGGGCATGTAGCACGTATGGGCGAATCCAGAAATGCATATAGAGTGTTAGTTCGGAGACCGGAGGGAAAAAGACCTTTGGGAAGGCCGAGACGTAGATGGGAGGATAATATTAAAATTAATTTGAGGGAGGTGGGGTATGATGATAGAGACTGGATTAATCTTGCACAGGATAGGGACCGCTGGCGGGCTTATGTGAGGGCGGCAATGAACCTTCGGGTTCCTTAAAAGCCATTTGTAAGTAAGTAAGTAAGTAAGTAATGAACTTAGTTTGCAGCATTTGCTGCACAAGCCACTAGTAGTATAGTATAAAATTAACACTTTATGTGGACTAAATACAGTTTAAGTAGGGCTATATTATTACCGTGGCTTACTCAAATACGTAGTTAAGTTTTATTGATTTCTTTAGCTAGTAATCAAAATGAGTACAAAAAACCATATGTAAATCCGATAAGCTATTTTATTAAGTTAAACACAACGTCCGTCTATGCTTATCTGTTTGGAACAATTAACTAGAAGTTATTTGTACACATTTTGTTTAATAAATATTTTAACGTTTTCGACTCGAGTGAGTCATCTTCAGAAGTTATGCCAATGAATACATAAATACATCTATTTAAGTGTGCATGTGTGTAATCTAATGTAATGTGAAACACTGTTAAAATTGAACAAATTGCAAACATCTGTTGTGAAATAATACAATTGTGAAATCTAATTTTTTTTTAAATTTAAAACATCGATAAATTGCTTGTAAAATATTAAAATGAAGTACAAATTACGATGTGTTGAACAGTCTATGACAGAGGATGGAAAATCATACGATTCCAGTGTAGTAGCTTGTACGAAGATTGAACACAACTGCATAATAAACACTGTATGAGAAATACATATACAGTATCTTATACATAAGCAAATCATATGCTAGGCCAACATTGACAAGTCAAGTGCACAAAATACTGTATATTCTGAAGAAGCATATTATGTTATCTTGATAACAATGCTCCTTTATTTATTTAGTGTATAGCGAATGATTCTATCGTTTTATTTTTACTTCAATTTTTATTGTACCTGAGTTTTTGAATGTACTTCACTCCCACCCCTTCTACTAAGGAAGTTCCAACTCCACACAGACCCAAGACAGCAGATAGTAAGCAGTACTGAGTTACTGAGTATAGTACGTTCCAGAAATATGTTCGCGTTTTCCAGTGACGAAAGAGCTTTCAATATTGAATTATATTTTCGCACAGGTACTGTCCGTTTGCCTAATCCCGATTTCCCCACCTGCTTCTGCTCGCCCCTCTGTAAAAGCCGGGCTGTCTTATCTCTTTTCTGAAATCATTAATTTCTCTTAGGAATTGGGCGTTTACGTAATATTATACAGCTGTTTAATTTAACTTAAATAAAAGGGCCTCGTTAAGTAATTAACTGTCACGTGATTTCCTCCTTTCTACAATCCTGCGGCATAACCACTTGGACGGACAGTAGATAGCATGTCTGAGTAATTTTATATTATCGGGTCGGGTAGAAGTGAAGATTGAATTAACAGTACGTAGAGTAGGTATAGAATTATTTCAACATGAGTTACTAGTACGAAGGACGAAACTGGCAATTGGAATTAGATGCAATAGTCTATAGTGCGATAATATGCAAAAAAGAACTGAAGCCTGTATCGAAATGAACGGCCACCATTTCCAAATTGTGTTTAAATATTCATATTATGATTATTTTTCAATTTAACTTCTTTCTCTATATTGTACGCTAATGTGCTGTAGATAGTATAATATACACCGCATAATGAATACGTTCGTTGGATAACTCACTTTGTGAGTAAAACACTAATTCTTAATACAGTACTATACTTTCATTAAAGAAAAACCTAATGAAAATTATCAAACTCAAAATCGCGATATTTCCTAGTTTACGTAAATGGATGAACTACTTTTCTTCTTCCTATACCTAGTAGAGTGATCTGTGTTTTATGCCAGTATCATCGAACTCCAGTCTTGGAGGAGGGAGCAAGCGGTGTTTCCGGTTCTCTAAAGGTATAGACAGGTTAATATTAAAAATATTAGTAAAAATAAAATGATGTCCCTGTATTTTTATATGCGCTGTAAATGCTAGCTAAAGCAAAATTACAATGACGTATACTGTTGCTTACATGATGAGCAACTGAATTCATATGAAATGCATATAACATGTGTCAACGACAGAGATATTAATTTTAAGTGAAGAACATATTTGCGAAATTTGTCCAACCATTACAGAAACATCCTGTATAATTAAACACTGTCTGTACATGGCGTGGAGAAAAAGAGGAAAAGTGTTGAGGTAGAAATTTACATAAAATTAAATCAGGGTTAGCTAAAAGTCCCGCACCACCTAAATAACTTTTGAAGCTTGTGGTTCAGTGATATAAAACTTGGTATGTGGGGATAACCATATACTAAGAACTCAATAATGGTATTACCGAGTTTTTTATACTTCCGGTTTAACCGGAAGTAACTCCAATTCTCTTATTTTAAATGGAACACCCAATATATATTTTTATTTTTGAATAAAGCTCATTAAGAGCTTTTCAAAAAGTACCCACACTTGATACTTCTGTACAAATTCAGTGTTGCTAAATAAAAATGGAAGTGGTGCAAGATATTCCGAAAGTCTGGTTAAATCATTCCTTAAATGGTTTCTATGATCGAGCGACACTTTGTAAAGCAGCTGAGGGCTACCAATTTGAACACATAATTTAGAAGGTGAGCTAGCTTTGTTTTGTTTTTGTTAAGGAAGAAGTATTTTATTATTTTAATATTCGATATACTTTTCTGTTTTCTTGACTTAGAAACACTGAATTTGTACAGAAGTATCGAGTATGGGTACTTTTTAAAAAGCTCTTAATGAGCACTATTCAAGAATAAAAAAAATATATTGGGTGTTCCATTTAAAATAAGAGAGTTGGAGTTACTTCCGGTTAAACCGGAAGTAGAAAAAACTCGGAAATGCCATTATCGAGTTCTTAGCATATGGTTATCCTCACATACCAAGTTTCATATCACTGAACCGTATGCTTCAAAAGTCATTTAGGTGGTGCGGGACTTTTAACTAACCCTGTATGCATATGTTACAGACATTACCTTCGGAATTTGACAGAAATCTTTTCAGAGGTAATCTCCTTCTATCAGCCTTAGAAATTGCTAAATTCACTTAGCCGATTGAATGGTGATGCGAAAGGGATATCTGAGAGCCATTAGCTTCATGAAGCTCATCAAGGGAGCGATTGCTTCTGCACTCAAGAAAACGAGTTGGAGCAAGAAATTTGACCAAAGTCCTGTCCTCATATTTCTCCATACTGCAAATATTGCCACCACAAAAATACATGTATATCGCATAACAATTTCTCATAACAATTATTAGAATTGTACTCGAGTTTTGAATATGAAGTGAGAGACATCATCGATTGTCTTATACCTGAACCTATAATGATTTCTCTTACCTTTAGTGAAATGAGCTTTGTCTTGGCGTTCTACATAGAAGACCTGAAAAAAAATAAAGACTTAAGACATATTTCAATCAAATGAGTAACTAATAAGCATATAAAATCAGTAATTCATTGTAATATTCAGTTACTTTGAAACTAGAATTTACAAGAAAACCGATCATCATACCGCCTGAGAAATAAGACTCAATAACTCTTGAAGAAAGAGTAGCCAGTGGTACCATAACACTTGGGAACGGGTTAAGAATGAGCGAGTTGTTTTTATGCTGCAAACAAAGCGAAACAAATTATTCTTCTTTCAATTTTAAAATATTTAAAATGAACTTAAAAATGTCAACAAACTTAAAAAGTACACAAAGTTAAGAAATATTTATGTGATGAAAAAATTTTTGGCGCAAAGATCTTTAATAATCCATAACATATTCATGGCATACAATAGGATTAAACAAATTTACATCCATCTCATGTTTGCTATTAACAGAGCTCGGAAGAAATTTATTTTGAGGAGGAGAGAAGAGGAATTTATTTTGGTTAAAATAGGCAGGCAAATAAGCACTTATAATTCAGGAAATAGGTAGTAAAATAATGAAAATATACGTTTAAAAATATTACGACACTGGACAGTAAAATCATCGAAGTGGTAATTTAATATAGGCTACTCAGGACACCTCTGTATCATATTTCAGTATTTACTCTTACTTTTCTTGGGTACATGTCACTACAATATATTTGTTTCGAGTTCTCAACCCTTATAGTCTGCAACCTGTCAGAGAGGACTTTTTCATCTTGGGAAAAATATTTCTACATAATCGGAAATGATTGAAGCATACTACATAAAACATGCTATTGTGGATGATTTCATATCAGTAAAAATAGAACGTTCATTTTTCAGACCATCACAAATGCATTTAAGTTTTTCTAGCTCCTCATTGGTACTAATCACACGTTTATACTTTTCACTAACAGCCAACTTTTTGGCCCCGATACTTCCAGTGCCTTTGACAGTCACCATGGATGATCTAGTGTCTCACCGCTTTTCTCTAACTTCGTAATTGCATCCGGTAAAACACTTTTATAAATGCGAGATCAATGCTGATGTCTTGTTGGAACAGCAGTTTCTTTTCGCTTCCAGGTTAAAATGTCCACTCCAAAACGCCCAGAGGAAAAGATGTTCACATGCAAACATTTCTATTGCAACATGTCCAAGAAAAAGTGTCCATGGACAAACATGTCCAGTTAGGAAAATATCCACTGCTGAATGCCCATGAGCAAAAATGTCCAACATTGTTCGATGCATTGTACTGCAGTGGGCCTATAGCCATTGCTAAGCAAATTCCAAATATTAAGTTTTCTGTACAAACTTTAATTAACGTAATGACCCAAATCATTCGTTGTATTGTACTGTATTGTATTATATTGTATTTATTTACATTCCATGGTATTCGTACATCGCTTCAGAGCCAGAATATGGAACATGTCAAAAAAATCTTAACAGTACTATAAAGCCTTAATTATAGTCACAGTCTGGTTGAAATATATACAGAAGAGTTTTACAATGTAGTCTACTAGTACAACACAAGGGGCTAGTATCGATACTTAATACAACATAGAAATATTCATGAAGCGTTGTTAAATGTCATGAATTCACCTACAGAATAGAAGGAATAGAAGGGGTGAGAAATTAGGCACTTATTTGATTTGGCTCTAAATAATGTTATGTTTTGAGTTCGATTTTTTATACCTATAGGGAGGCTATTAAAAATTTTTACTGGCATATAACGCACTCGTTTATGATAGCACGATAGACTTGCCGATGGAGTATGAAAGTCATTATTTTACGAGTATTTATGCTATGAACTGTTGAATTAGTTACAACGCTTTCACGATTACATACGAGGAAGATTATTAATGAAAAAATATACTGATAAGCCATGGATATTATTTGTAGTTTTTTGAAAATGGTTCTACACGATTCCCTAAATTTGGTACCTACTATTATTTTAATTACAATTTAAATTAAGTAAACTATTAAACGATTTATCCTTCTATCAAAAACAAATGTTCCCAGGACCAAATGTCATATTTTAATTAAGTAATTACTTTATATTTATTTCTAACAAGTGCAGCGAAGCGCACAGTATAGCTAATAAATAAATAAATAAATAAATAAATAAATAAATAAATAAATAAATAAATAAATAAATAAATAAATAAATAAATAAATAAATAAAAAATAAAATAAATAAATAAATAAATAAATAAATAAATAAATAAATAAATAAATAAATAAATAAATAAATAAATAAATAAATAAATAAAATAAATAAATTAAATAAACAACAAAACAAATAAACAAACAAATAAACAAATAAATAAATAAAAATAAATAAATAAATAAATAAATTTAAATAAAGAAAATAAATAAATTTAAATAAATAAAATAAATAAATTTAAATTAAATAAATAAATAACTCAACTTAAATAAAGTAAATAAATAAATAAATTAAAATTAAATAAATAAATAAATTTAAATTGAATAAATAAATACATTTAAATTGAATGAATAAATAAATAAATCTAAATTGAATAAATAAATAAACAAATAAATAAATAAATAAATAAATAAATAAATAAATAAATAAAATGAATAAATAAATGAATAAATAAGTAAATAAATAAATAAATAAAATGAATAAATAAATAAATAAGTAAATAAATAAATAAAATGAATAAATAAATAAGTAAATAAATAAACAAATAAATAAATAAATAAAATGAATAAATAAATAAATAATAAATAAGTAAATAAATAAATAAATAAATAAATAAATAAATAAATAAATAACCTAAATAAATAATAAATAATGTTACCCGAAGCTAAAATGTCGACTACTGTATCTTAGCGATAGATCTGATTTCTGAAGCAGTAATATCAATGAAGTAGGAATAACAATTGTATAAATTTTTCTATTCCTTCCCGCTCGACAGACATGAATTACGATCTTTCTATAGAATCGAAGTTTCGATTGCGGTGTCACAAAAAGTTCTTGTGCTTTGTAACTTGGAAAGTGTGCTGGCAAAGCGATAGTGTTTCCTCTTCACGAAAAATATTATTCATGAATTCCCAGGCAGTTCGAATGATGGATTCTGTTCAATAGAAGTTGGGTTCCAAAGTTGCTGCTCTTCCTGGTGGAATAAAGTCAAAAGAGAGGGAGACAAGGAGAGAGGGGGTTTGCGAGAGATCCGAACTGTCATGGCGTCTACTATATATTTTCCTTAGACATTCTGAGAGGCTACATTACGCAAGAAGAATAATGAAGAATCTCTCCTCGTTCTCAAAACAAGGCCAGGCTGCAATGTTAATGTAAGGCCAGCGAAGTCCACCGAGAGAAAATGAAAACAGTTGCTATGGCAACTTCCCTCGCTAACTATACAATGTGATGACCAGCTGTAAAAAATAAAAGTCTGGAATACCTGATTGTATGTGTGCTATTGTGTGTTAGGTGAATATACTGTAGGTGTTCCCATCCGTTCAAAAAGAAGTAAAATATTTACAAAGTAAAGGTTTAATCTGAATACAGATTTTTAACAATGGAATTAGGACCTAAAAGCCAGGAGTTATAGGTAAGTTTTTTTATCTTTTGATTATTAATTATTTTTTCTACGATAGCGCGTAAAGATGCATTTTACACACTGCTATTAGTGTGTAAAGTGAACCTTTAAAACACTAGTGCGTAAAAAAGAAGGAAGTAATCACTTCACACACTGCTTTTCATTTTACGCACTGCCAAAGAAAATTTAATATTCAATGTACAAACTACAAAGAACTTAATGCATTACCTAGATCTTTAATTACTTACATTATTACACGTAACACAAATAAGTAAGAAATGTAACATTCATATCTAAATTTTAGTCATTATTTTTGCTGAAGTTACATGTAGTACTCATTTCAACAAGAAATAGCCTTCAACTTTTCCTAACTGCTTTGTTGAGTATGGTCGGTTTAGACGGCCATGAAATCGTGATCATGAATGAAATAGGCTGTCATTCCATGAATAGTTATTTATTAATGGTTCTGAGTTTAGACAGCCATGCCATAGTGATTTTATAACCTCTTAAACTTGAAATATTATTTAATGAAAATTTATGCTATCGTAGAAAAAGCATTGTATGATACATATTCGTAAAGTTATTTTTTGGCCCTCGTGTGCTTGTCAAATGAGGCTTCGTACCAGAAAGAGAATCTTTACGAAATTGTATCATAAATAACTATTGAACTATCTTCTCTTTTGTGCCCCACCTGGTCGTGAGATCAAAGGTCGCCATTGATCACACCAATCTAACATAATGATGGTACATGTATGTAGTACTGAAACGTTGGAAATAACTATTTCTTATCCCATAGACCGTAAAGATGTGAAAACGTATATATATATATATATATATATATATATATATATATATATATATATATATATATATTTTTATATTTAGTGGTTATTTAACGACGCTGTATCAACTGCGAGGTTATTTAGCGTCGATGAGATTGGTGATAGCGAGATGGTATTTGGCGAGATGAGGCCGAGGATTCGCCATAGATTACCTTGCATTCAACTTACGGTTGGGAAAAACCTCGGCAAAAACCTAACCAGTTAATCAGCCTAAGTGGAGATCGAACTCGCGCCCGAGCGCAACTTCAGATCGGCAGACAAGCGCCTTAACCGACTGAGCCACGCCGGTGGCTGAAAACATATATTTGCTGTGTCTATACATGGGTACATTTAAAATATCATATTACATAAATATTCTTACTTAAAAATAACAACAAACATATCTTGATATCATACTCTTGCACAACTGCCAGTTGTATGTAAGTTACATATTTCTACAAGCATCTTCATTTCATAACAAATGAAAGTACATATGACAGATTAAAACATAATGGGAATTCTGTCTCTTCTCAAACTAGGCCGCATGTAATTTTAACAAACCCGTGTTCCTGGTATGAATTTTCATGTAGCGCGTATTTCTTAAAGCTTATATAGCGATGGAGTGTATGGTGTGCTGCATATTCACCAGGAGCAACAGGTTGTTTCATCTACAGAGCTTCCCTGGTTGTCAATTTCGAAACTCTGAAACAGCGAAGTTATATAAGGTCGCGTGGAAGTTATCCATAGCGACATGGATCTCTGTCATGATGACGTATTAAATTCCCCGACATCTCTCTTGTCATTCCGCGTCATGCTGAATATCACTGACGCGTTATCTGCCATAAGGGATAAAAAAGACTATCTGACGTACGTAAATAACCCAGTATTAGTATCCGATTTTGAAAATAAAACAAAACATCGGGAACATTCGCTATTCGATAAGAAAAGTGTGATTTGTTATAGTGGATAATAGTAAATTTAATGAACACTTTTCCACGTCCATCACAGAAGTGCAAGAAAATGAACAAAAAGAACGAAGTAAAACATTATAAAACTCTGGGAATGCATATTGTGACCAATACTAATTACTGGGAACCGTACGCAATTCAGCCCATGTCCGTTGTAACATAAGAGGGGTGATTTGTTGAAAAGCTTGAGTAATTTTCATTCTCAGATCATCAATGTTCCTGGGTTTCCGTGAATAGACAATTTCCTTAACAAAACCCCATACAAAGCAGTCAAGAGGGTTTAAATCTGGTGAGTTTGGGGACCAAGCCAAGAGATAGCTGCTTCTCGTATTGGGTTTCGCCTGCGACCTCCTACATGTACAATGTACTATGGTAGGAAGATCATAATTTTAAATTCAAATGTAGGAAACAGAAAACGGATGTAGGTAAATTCTCATTTTTAAATAGAACTATAAATTATTGGAATGACCTACCTGCAGCGGTCATTGAGGGCCGTCCTTCCTTAAGGAGATTCAAGAATAACTTAAAAAGTTGTGTATAAAGAGTAAATTAAAATTAAGGTGACATTTAACATTTAATTTTTTAAGGTGACATGTATTTATTTAGCCTGACGAGTTACTCCCTTGGTTTGAATTGTAAATTATTTTAAAATAGCGTGTAAGAGGGTCTTAGACTAGAAATGTTTAGCTTAAATGTAGTTCTGTTTATAAGTATGCATAAGGGTGTAAGTATTTGTCTTATTTGAGCTGTTGTAAAGCGTGGTGAGTCAGTGAAGTTATGGTTTTACTGTGCAGTGAATAGTTCCGATAATTTATAGTGTAAATGAAATGTGTTGTATAGTGTCAGTGAAATATGTTATAGAGTGTCAGTGAAATGCGTCATAGTGCCACTACAGTGAGATCAGAGTAAAGTGAAAGACTATTATCAATACCAATGTGAAACTTATGTAGATCCTATACATAGGTAGATTGTATTGTAAAATTAGGTTCACTTATTAAATTGGTTTATTTTATGTATTATTATTAATTGTAATTATTGTGTTAAATTGTATTGTGTATTGTATAATTCTATTGTGTATTGTAGTTTTAATGTGTATTGTTTATATTGTGTATACCACTGCCATTGGGTGCTTGCCCACATGCATTGTAAATAAATGAAGAGTCCACTGCAAGAATGATGGATGTCATTTGGAATACATTTTGCAGGAGAAGCAATTGAAAGTTTGCAATGCTTAACGCTCAAAGCTTAACTGTGATTTTCCGATCATTACTGGACAGTCTTGGTTCATTTTCGACAAGAAAGTGACATCCATCATTCTTCCAGTAGACTCTTCAAATACATACATGTTTTTTTTTTAAACACAGAACCTGTTTCTACAAATGTTCGATACCACAACATTATGGAATCGTATTTAGATACATTACACACACCATACTCACGACGAAATTTCCTTTCAACTCTTTTAACACTCTCAAATTTAGCATACCAAAGAACACATTGTAACAGCTGTTGATTTGTAGTAGCCATTTTAATCATCTACGATTTTCATTTGTCCTTTCAGATTATGCATTGTTGATTGTCATATATGGAAACTCCCGTCTTTTAATCGTAATATAACAAGCAAGAAATTTTTCCTGCTGTCATAACAGCTTTATAATAATAAATTAATATTATTCATACCCAAACGGATCAGACTGTACATTTTACTTAAAGAACAAGAAATATTAAAATGAAATAAAATAAGATAAAATGGAATAGACTAGAAAAGTGATAACGTACAAATAAAGGACGGAAGATGGTATAATGTCACGAATTAAATTAGGAAATAATGGACGGGGCGAAACAAAAATAATTGCGATGTGAGTAAAAATCAATATCGCAGTTCTACAGGGACATCATTTTATTTTTACTTCAATTTTTATTGTACCTGAGTTTTTGAATGTACTTCACTCCCACCCCTTCTACTAGTAAACTTCGAATCGTCCTCCACACAGAACCAAGGCCGCGTATGCAATCAAAGTGCCTTACGGTATACTAAATAGTACTGAGTATAGTACGTTCCATAAATATATTCGCGTTTTTCAGTGACGAAAGATTTTTGAACATTGAATCATATTTTCGTACAGGTACTCTCGTCCGTTTGCCTACGTCGCATCCCGATTTTCCCCAACTACTTCTGCTCGCCCCACTGTAAAGGCTAATAGCTGGGCTGTCTTAGCTCTTTTCTGAAATATTAATTTCTGTTAGGAATTGCGCGTCTACGTAATATTAGGGGAGAGTCGGGTAGTATCGGACATCGGGTAATATCGGAAAGTGAGTTTCTTTCATCTACCACACGATGATAGTACCTGAATGACATGGTTACGTTTCTGTGATGCCGCATAGAGAAACGTAACAATGTCATTCAGGTACTACAATATGGTGGTAGATGAAAGAAACACACTGTCCGATACTACCCGATGTCCGATACTACCCGACTCTCCCCTATACAACTGTTTAAAATAACTTAAATAAAAGACCCTCCTTCCTTTCTACGACCCTACAACGTAACTACATGGATGGAAAGTAGATAGCATGTCTAAGTAATTTTGTGCTAGATCGTGCGTATTTGCTTGGTTTCCGCACAAAACCAATCCGCGGTAAGTCTAAAATTCCACATTCAGTATTCCCAACCTAACACACATAACAATGTCCCTCTTCTTACCGCTTAAGTGACATATTGATTTTACTGCTTTAGGCTTTTAACATATTATTTTTAGAGACGTTCAATATAGTAATAATTATAAATTGGAAACTTACCACTGCAATTTCACCTAAATTGCACTGTTAATTATTGTTTTTAAATATTTGCAAAAATTAAGTAAACTCTACAACTCCACTAAAGTTACTGCATTCGTGATACATGTAACATTAAGGAAACCGTTTGTTTTAAGTTCGCATTTATAGACTGGGCGAAAAAAGACAGACGTATATCACGGCCTGCTGGAGTATAGTAAACACAGAAAAAATTTTAAAGCAACAATGTTGAAGATAGATATTTTTGTTTTGCAAATTTGCCGTCATTGAACAGAAACCAAGATGGAGATTTCATTGCAACTAATTAGAAATTCCTCTTTCAGGTATGTAATAAACGATATTCGCACAAAATAATGTACGATACACGAGCGGTATGTTTTCTTTCAATTCTCGGAAATTAAAAAAAACTTTTCCTCGAACATGAAAACTTCAACATACCGCTTTTGTAACGCATATTACTATTATCTTTTCGGATCGGGCAGAAGTGAAGATTGAATTTACAGTACGTCAGGTAATCTTTTATAGAGTAGGTACAGAATTATTTCCACATGAGTCACTAGTACGAAGGACGTCGTGGAAAGGGGTAGCCAGGTTAGTACGAAGGACGTCGTGGAAAGGGATAGCCAGTTTAATATTAGAATTGTTAGTAAAAATAAAATGATGCCTCTGTACATTTAAAACGCTATTTAAGGATAACATCAGGAATACATAGGAGTTCCTGATAAAACTTTGCTGCACTGGTTTACGCTGTATTATTTATAATCTGTCCTCAGAAGACTCTGGCTGGTGAGTTCTGCTTTAAGGTGGACGCTACAGACACGAAATAATGTCGATGTCACATCTCAGTCATCGCTGTGAAAGGGACGGCTGTACGAAGACAGATGGTTCGGAGACAAAGGAGTATCTGCCGGCGGAATAAAGCAACTGGACCGAGTTGGAGAGGAAACTCCTCTGTCAATAGGCCTCACCTGCTACCAATCACTAGCGATGTCTCTCTGAGGCCTGCAATATTACTAACATCTCGTTCCGTCTCCTTCTTTCACTTTTGCTACGTATCTCATTTTACAGTAGGTAGGGAATATGAAGAGGAAAGAAGTGCCTAATGCTGTAAGAAGCCGTTGCTTTGTATGAAGCTGACCACAGACCCGTGTCGTCTAGAGAATATTATGTATTTTAATTATAATTGGTCTATTTTACTACGCTTCATCAATTGCGATAGTTAACTAGCGTCTGAGACCCAATTGTATAAAACTTCCTGACTAAAGATCAACTTTGGTCGAAGAACGGAAAGTGAACCGAGTTCAGACACTTTTTCTATCCATCTATTGTATAAAATTTTTCCGCGATCAAATTACTTGGTTCAAATGCAATCTAAATTCACGTGAAAAGGATTTGGCAACATCGCATAAACAGGTGAAGTGTTGCCAATTTAGCGACTTTAACTTTTTTTCAACGACAATTTTTTTTAAGTTTTATATTGCTTAAATAGGGATTTAGCGACCTTTCTAGCACCCCATAGTGACAAAATTTAATCTTTCTTTTGTTGATAATGAGAAATGTAGCAACTTTCCAACTACTTTTTGGCGACTTTCCGTACACTCTGTTGGAGATACTGGTTTGTTTTGTGCTTTGTAAATAATGGCGGACAATAAGAAGAAGGTTGACCGTCCTCCAAATTGTTATCATGTTATGGTGTTTGATACTGCTAAACATAATAAAGCTTTATAAAACGACAATTTTCGTTTAGTAATACAGGTAATTGAAAATTTATGAACGTACCTATCATATCCATTAATAATAATGGTTGTTATAAACATAATATAATTATAGGTTATGTTATTTGATACTGCTGAACATGATAAAGCCTTATAAAATATAAAAATGTTTGTGTATTAAGGCAAGAAATTGAAAAAAAGTATATATATAAATGTACCTACCATGTCTATTAATATTGTCCACATCTGTGGAGTAACGGTCAGCGCGTCTGGCCGCGAAACCAGGTGGCCCGGGTTCGAATCCCGGTTGGGGCAAGTTACCTGGTTGAGGTTTTTTCCGGGGTTTTCCCTCAACCTAATACGAGCAAATGCTGGGTAAATTTCGGTGCTGGACCCCGGACTCATTTCACCGGTATTATCACCTTCATTTCATTCAGACGCTAAATAACCTAGGTGTTAATACAGCGTCGTAAAATAACCAATAAAAATAATAATAATAATAATGGTTGTTATTTTTGCACAATCTGCCACTCGTATATTTCAATCAGAAAAGAAATAACTGAACTTGGATCATCAAACTTAATAGGAGAAATTTCTTCAGTCAAAGCTGGCTTTAGTTTAAGACAAATTCCAAGTTCAGCTAGAACGAGGATCAATTTAACCTCTGATCTAAGATTAAATGGTTTATACAGAGACATCATTTTATTTTTACTAACATTTTTAATATTAACCTGGCTATACCTTTAGAGAACCGGAAACACAGTTTGCTACCCCCTTCCACAACTGGAGTTCGATGATACTGGCGTAATATACAAACAAATCACTTTACTAGGTATAGGAGGAAAGAAAAGTAGTTCATCCATTTACGTAAACTAGGAAATATCGCGATTTTGAGTTCGATAATTTTCATTAGGTTTTTGTTTAATCAAAATGCAGTACTGTATCAAGAATAAGTGTTTTTACTCACGAACTGAGTTATCCATGCGAACGTATTCATTATGCAGTGTATATTATATTGTCTACAGCACATTAGCGTACAATATAGAGAATGAAGTTAAATTTAAAAATAATCATAATACGGATATTTAAACACATTTTTTAAAGTGGTGGTCGTTCATTTCGATACAGGCTTCAGTTCTTTTGTGCATATTATCGCACTGTAGACTATTGCATCTAATTCCAATTACCAGTTTCGTTCTTCGTACTAGTAACTCGTGTTGAAATAATTCTGTACCTACTCTATAAAAGAGTACCTTACGTACTGTAAATTCAATCTTCACTTCTGCCCGACCCGCACAGATAAAATTACTCAGACATGCTATCTACTGGTTATGCCGCAGGATCGTAGAAAGGGGGGAAATCATGTGACAGTTAATTACTGAACGAGACCCTTTTATTTAAGTTATTTTGAACAGCTGTATAATATTACGTAAATGTCCAATTCCTAACAGAAATTAATGTTTTCAGAAAAGAGCTAAGACAGCCCAGCTTTTACAGAGGGGCGTGCAGAAGGAGGTGGGGGAAATCGGGATGCGACATAGGCAAACGGACAGTACCTGTGCGAAAATATGATTCAATATTGAAAGCTCTTTCGTCACTGGAAAATGCGAACATATTTCTGGAACGTACTATACTCACTAACTCAGTGCTGTTTACTATATGCGGCCTTGATTCTGTGTGGAGGATAGTTCGAACTTCATTAGTAGAAGGGGTGGGAGTGAAGTACATTCAAAAACTCAGATACAATAAAAATTGAAGTAAAAATAAAATGATGTCCCTGTACAATCGGCCCTAATGCCGCCGAATTAGCTCTGTGGTGCCGTGTGTACCTCCAGACTAAGCGGTCCGAGTTCGATCCCCGGCGGGGTCACAAATTTTCATGTAAAATTTCTACCTCGGGACTTGGAAAGATGGCGGTGCACAACTTCTAATCACTAGATTGTGCACCAATGTGCCTGGGTTAAATCCGAAGCCTCTCCACAGTGCATATGATAGTGATTCGTCCGTGGGACGGGGACGTTAAGCCTGGCGGCCCCCTTGGTGCTAATCGACAGGAGTAGACTACGTGCCGGCACTGGTTTTCCCCTTCTCCTCTCCTCATCTTCATCATTACTCATTCCATACACTATACTTACACATTCACTCACCCCAGTACACATAATGTATAGCGTGGCCCGCCGAAGTAGTGTGCAACTAGAAAAATGAGTCACAGTCCTGCCATCTATCCGCTATATACGGGACACGAAGGGGATAGGTATTGGATACATACATACAATCATACCATAAATACATACATACATAAAGTTATTCATACATACATTTGAAATGTGGATATACATACAATACATACATAGACATACATAAGAAATAACCTACAAAGAGTGGGTGAACAAAGAATAATGCTGAAAATGAGTCAGGAAGTGCAAAAGTTGGCTGAGCCACTTGCCTTTACGAAGAAAACTCTGGAAAAGGCATTTGAAATGGAAGGAATGGAATGGATAAGAGTGGAGTTAAAGAAGATATCTGACATAGACACAATAAGAAATGAACCTGTGTTGCAAAGTTGAACAAAGAATAATGCTGAAAATGAATCAGAAAGACCCATCAAAAATACAGTACTGGCTGGGCCACTGCCTGAGAATGAAAAGTCTTTCGACAGTTCCGCTGCACTGGAACGGAAATTCTCAATTGAAAGAAGAGTTCATTAATTTAAAAAGATTAAATCTGGATGTGATAATAAAATATTCTGACATTTAAGATAAAAAAGTATCAGTGGACTCTCCTAAGTTCCATTCAAATGGAAAACCCATTTCTTAGAATGCTGAAAGTTCAGTTCAATAAGGGTAGTGGGTGTTCATTTCAAAGCGTGTCAAATGATAAGTCACAAATTTCAGCTTTGTGTCAGGTTATCCATCAATCTGAACTAACGTGTACTGTATAACTTGCATTTCCTAGCCGCCCCGAGACTTGTGTCTGTGTGCGCTTCTAACTGTACCACAGTGGGTTTTGTTATCATCGTTCCGTCTCACAAAATCAAATGCACCAATTCTCAAATAGAAAAAAATACGCAAGTTCATTAATTTAAAATCAGTGATTAAATATGAATGTCCTAATCAATAAAATATTCTGTTTTCCTTTAACAAAAGTATCACTACAAGACACAGAACCAATTCCCATTCAAATGGGAAGATTGAATTTCTTAGTTCCCGTATAGGGGCGTGTCTAATTTTCCTACATGACATACACTTTGAATTATAGAATGTCGAAGTTGTTTTCTGTCGAACTTAAGAGCTTGAACTGTATATGGGTAGCATGTGGAGACTAAGAGAAAGGCAGGAAATAGGAAAGATTAGGGAATATTGGGTTCGCAATGAAAGATCTGCCCTTGGGTAGAAAGCTATGAATGACCCTGGAAGAAACCTGAATCAAGTAACTTCTCCCAGAGAATTTAAACCCTAGCCCGCTCGTTTCACGCTCAGCCATACCAACCGTTACTCTATAGCAATGAACAATGAATATGCATTCATTCATAGTGCTCTGCCCAAAGGCAGATATTTCACCGCAAACCCAACATTCTCCAATATTCCGTCTTTTCCACCTTCCTCTTAGTTTCGCATACGATCACCTCTTAGTATTTTCGTAAGCAATTAAAATGTAATTGTACTAGAGTACTTTATTTCTTCTAATCTTTATTCATTCATAGTGTTTTGCACACGGGCAGGTCTTTCACTGCAAACCCAACATTCTCCAGTCTTTTCTATTTTCTACCTTTCTCTTTGTATCCTCATATGATCCACATATCTTAATATTTCCTACCATCTGATATCTTCTTCTGCCCCGAACATTTATCCCGTTCACCATTCCTTTCAGTACACCTTTCAGTAGGCAGTTTCTTCTTAGCCAGTGACCCTGCAAATTTCTTTTTCTCTTCCTGATCAGTTTCAGCATTATTCTTTCTTCACCCACACTTTCCAACGCAGCTTCATTTTTTATTATATCTATCCATTTCACACTTCATATTTTTCTCCATATCAACATTTCAAATGCTTCTAATCGTTTTTCTTCATTTTGTTGTAATGTAAATTTCTCTACCCCATACAATGCCACACTCCACGCAAAGCACTTCACTAGTCTCTTCCTTAATTATTTTTCCAGAGGTCCGCAGAAGATACTTCTCTTTGTATTAAATCGGCCTGGGTAGCGTAGTCGGTATATCGCTCGAGGTTGCTCGATGCCATTTAAGCTGTTTAAATGCGAGGTTGCAGGTTAGATCCCAGCCAAAATTCACCGGTCGATGCCATTTAAATAAACCATGTTTAAATTTCGACAAAGGTTCATGATCATTAGATTTACTGGCATGTAAAATTTGTTCTAGTCTCATTTCGAATTCGCAAAACCTTATTTATTTTTCTTTCGATAACCATGATGTTCGGCTTGTGGCATTTATCTTCATCCCATACTACTGTCATTACTTCGTCTGAAGAAAATTACGCTAAGTATTTCTGTTGCACTAAAAAAAAATCCATAGTTTTCCGTTATATTTGGGTGCACAGATTTCTGTAGGTATGATGGTGTACAATCAGAAGTGTTGAACAGTTGCAGAGCGTCGTTAAAAATTTTAATAAGCCATAATTTAATTTCTTTCTTGGTTAAAAGCTTCCATCTCCTCATCATTGCTATACATCTTTTCGCAATGATTTCCAGCCGCACCAATGTACTGTATTTTACGGGCATCATGCACTCAGCTAGGAGCAAGGGTCGCATTCCCAGACATATTTGATCATTAAAAGATCTGTCTTCTGTTCCTGTCTCTTTTGGAACCACCAGGTATTAGTCGCGCGGATGGTAAACGGCCCGATGATCTCACCTTAATTCCAGGGTCTAGAGGAAAATCTTTAATTTGGGACTCTACTTGCGTATTTTCTTCCGATAACGCATGATGTTCGTCTTATGCTCATCTTTCAGCATTTATCTTCATCCCATACTGCTGTCATTACTTCTGTCTGGAGAAAAGTATGCAATAACGTGGAAATGCATTTTTGTTGCACTAAAAAAATTTTGTATTCAAATATTTCTGTTTTTATATACCGTTAGAATTTTAAGGGTTAGATGCGTTTTTATCAACCTGAATTCTATTATGTCGTGGGATATTTTCTAAAGATGAATTTTGTATAATCACAATCCTGGAACTATAATTAGATATTATGCAGATATATAACAAGGATAAGTTACCATGGCAACATGCTGAAGATGAGGTTTCTTTCAGTGTGTCTAAGTATCCTTTTATGTATTCTTCTTGTGAAGTCAACTGTGCAAGCAGATGCCCTTTCCTCAGTCTAACTTTCCAAGAACCCGTGCATGTAATATTTGCCAAGTTTTCTTTCATGTAGGTCAGCTGCAGCCTGAAACTTGGAACCGATCGTCAGGTGATTTCAAGCCCCTTTTGGACGAACTTAATACATAGAAGATATTGCAAAGGTATTAGTGCAGAAGGGCATTCTTTGCCAACGTACTAATGAGGACAGATTTTATACTGAACTCTGATACTTGCCTCGTATAAAGCGAACGGAAAGTGTTGGTGCAAAAATTGGATTTTAATGATTTAGAGGAAAAACACGTTGTGAATATTACTGATAATGGAAGCAATTTTTTACTTGTATGCCGAAGTAATGTCATTAATTTCAGGGAGTTACTCTTTTAGGTATCTCAAACAAAAATGTTAAATAGAATTTTGCTCATTCTTACTTCCTTTTCGAAATAGAAATTGTTTTTTTTATAAAAAATTTCACAGCGTGTTTTGAGAAGCTTATTAATTTAATTCCCAAGAGACTATATTCAGTCATGAAGAAGGATCCGTAGAGCGGAGAAAAACTCTCTCCGGCACCGGGATTCGAACCCGGGTTTTCGGGAGGAAATTAAACACAGAATAAATATGGGCATTGCCTGTTATTATTCGGTTGAGAAGCTTTTATCATCCAGTCTGCTGTCAAAAAATCTGAAAGTTAGAATTTATAAAACAGTTATATTACCGGTTGTTCTTTATGGTTGTGAAACTTGGACTCTCACTTTGAGAGAGGAACATAGGTTAAGGGTGTTTGAGAATAAGGTGCTTAGGAAAATATTTGGGGCTATAGTTACACAACACAGAACTGCACGCATTGTATTCCTCACCTGACATAATTAGGAACATTAAATCCAGACGTTTGAGATGGGCAGGGCATGTAGCACGTATGGGCGAATCCAGAAATGCATATAGAGTGTCAGTTGGGATGCCAGAGGGAAAAGACCTTTGGAGAGACCAAGACGTAGATGGGAAGATAATATTAAAATGGATTTGAGGGAGGTGGGATATGATGATAGAGAATGGATTAATCTTGTTCAGGATAGGGACCAATGGCGGGCTTATGTGAGGGCGGCAATGAACCTTCGGGTTCCTTAAAAGCCAGTAAGTAAGTAAGTACATGCTGACCCCTCTATCCACTAAGCCACACCGGATTCCAATTCCGATGTCGGATTGAATCCTCTCAGTTTAAGCTCCACCTCTCAGTTTCCCTTTAGTAGCCAATCCTCGTGCACTGTGCACAGATGTGTGACAGTGATACAATGTCCAACACACTAATGTACAGAGGTGCACTCATTAGGAGTGATTAAATGGCACGTAGAGCTGAAAACCCGGGTTCGAATCCCAGTGTCGGAGAGAATTTTTCTCCTCTTCACCGATCCTTCATCATATGATAAAGCAGAATTCCTGCATGGAAATATTATTTATTATTTATTTACTTGGTCGCTTAACGACGTTGTATCAACTACGACGTTATTGGCGTCGATGGAATTGGTGATAATGATATGACATATGGCAGGATAAGGCCGAGGATTCACCATAGATTACCTGGCATTAGCCTTACGATTGGGGAAAACTCGGAAAAAATCCAACCAGGTAATCAACCCAAGCGGGAATCGAACCCGCGCCCGAGCGCAACTCCGGAGCGGCAGGCAAATGCCTTAGCCGACAGAGCTACGCCGTTGGCTGCAAGGAAATATCATATGTACTTCGATACATCGCAATAATATGAGATTTAAGACGGCGCTCATTTCGTCGGATCCTGGCCACTTAGTCACTCGTAATGAGTGCACCTCTGCACATATATTGTGTTGGACATTGTGCCACTGTCACACATCTGTAACACATGGCACGAGGGTTAGCCACTAAAGGGAATCTAAGAGGTGGAACTTAAACTGAGAGATTCAATCCGGTATCGGAACTGGAATCCGGTGTGGCTTAGTGGATAGAGCTGGAAACTCGGGTTCGAATTCCGATGCCGGAGAGAATTTTTCTTCGCTCCACTGATCCTTCATCATATGATAGCGCAGAATTACTGCACGGAAATATCATATGTAGCCTACTTCGGTACACAGCAATAATATGTTCAGTCAGTTTAATTTTTCGTTCTGCAAAGGAATTTTACAATGTTACATTTGTACGGATTAAATTTCTTCACATTTTACTTACTTTCTTACTTACTGGCTTTTAAGGAACCCGGAGGTTCATTGCCACTCTCACATAAGCCCGCCATTGGTCCCTATTCTGAACAAGACCAATCCAGTCTCTATTCATATCCCACCTCCCTCAAATCCATTTTAATATTATCTTCCCATCTACGTCTCGGCCTCCCCAAAGGTCTTTTTTCCTCCAGCCTCCCAACTAACACATTTCTGGATTCGCCTATGCATTTCCCCTGGATCTCAAACGCCTGGAAGTTCCTAGTTATGTCAGGTGTAGAATACAATTGCAGTTCTCTGTTGTGTAACTTTCTCCATTCTCCTGTAACTTCATCCTCTTAGCACCAAATATTTTCCTAAGCACCTTATTCTCAAACACCCTTAACCTATGTTTCGGCGCTTGCCTGCCGGTCTGAAGTTGCGCTCGGGCGCGGGTCTGATTACCTGGTTGGGTTTTCCGAGGTTTTCCCCAACCGTAAGGTAAATGCCAGGTAATCTATGGCGAATCCTCGGCCTCATCTCGCCAAATATCATCTCGCTATCACCAATCTCATCGACGCTAAATAACCTCGTAGTTGATACAGCGTCGTTAAATAACCAACTAAAAACCTATGTTTCTCTCTCAAAGTGAGAGTCCAAGTTTCACAGCCATACAGAACAACCGGTAATATAACTGTTTTATAAATTCTAACTTTCAGATTTTTTGACAGCAGACTGGATGATAAAAGCTTCTCAACCGAATAATAACAGGCATTTCCCATATTTATTCTGTGTTTAATTTCCTCCCGAGTGTCATTTATATTTGTTACTGTTGCTCCCAGGTATTTGAATTTTTCCAGCTCTTCAAAGGATAAATTTCCAATTTTTATATTCCCATTTTCTTTCTTCACAGTTAAAGAACAAAAGTAAAATTCTTTCAATCGTTTAATATCATAATTCACTGCTCTCTTAAATTGATTGAGCATATTGGGAATTAAACAAATTGCTTTACCAAAAACACGCTATGAAATGTTTCATATAAAAAAAAATTATCTTGAAAAGGAAGCAAAAACGATCAAAATTTTATTAAATTTATTTTTAATATCTGAAAAAAATAACCCCCTAAAATTAATTACTTTACTTACGGGTCATTCTTTATAATAAAAAAAAGAAAGATTATGAAATCTTTAGATCTCTCAGTAGAACAAAATTCCAGTAAATAGTTGGGACATTATATTCTTGAAAATTATGATCACATACATACCCCTGGGCATTCTTCCTTGCGTTATACATGTGCCTATCGTGTTTGGAAATAGAGGCGGCCCGCATTGATAAATGACACACGTAGACTACAGCAGATGAATCTAGACCCTGGGGCGCATCGGATCTTGATAGAACACAAAGACCTTACGTGACTCTTAAGTACGATGTGGGGAGCCATGTTCGTCCCTGTGGGGCAGTATGAGACTCATAGAATTACACTGCACTGAGGTTTTCAGCTGTAGTTGGGTTGGTAGCGAGATCGGTTACAGATCTGGCGAAGCAGGTTTGATTTTCTGAAGAAAGTAGACATTTATTTCTGTCTCACTGAGACGACAAAGATGATGATGATGATGATGATGATGATGATGATTGTACGACGACGATGATGATGATTGCACGACGACGTTGATGATGATGATGATTGTACGACGACGATGATGATGATGATGATGATTGTACGACGACGATGATGATGATGATAATGATGATTGTACGATGATACTGAATTAGCAGCGATATTAATAGTAGCCTTAGTCTTTGCTGTCTTAAGTCAGTCTGGTCATGGTCAGAAGGCCTCAATGCTTATTTTTGCCTAATATTGGTTAAATATGGCCAAAGACCTGTAAATAAAAAAAAATATTTAAAATAATGTTTGATATGTGAAAGGTACATTACATAAAATGTAACGCGCATTTATGACCTTTCCAGCTACTGTGATTCCACTTGTAAAGATGCACAGGTTTTTATATTAATACTTAATATAAACTTTAGTTTTTCCGAAGTTTTCCCCTTTAAAATAGGCTACTCTTTGATTTGTGAAAAATAAATTACATAAAATATAATGCGTATTTATGGCCTTGTCAAATGCTGTGACGTTATTTTTAAATTAATAATTAATATTAGAGGAGAAAAATTCGCTCCGGCGCCGGGGATGTAACCCGGGTCCTTGGTTCTACGTACCAAGTGCTTTAACCCTCTCCTCCAATGTTTTTCCCTTTGTGACTTTTCAATCCGGTGCTGTGGATCGAACTTCGGCGTAGCTCAATGGTTAAAGCGCTTGGTAGATAGAACCAAGGACCCGGGTAACATCCCCGGCGCCGGAGCGAATTCTTCTGCTCTAATATTAATTGTTACCGTAACAGACGTAATCTGTAGTACCAAAAAATTAATCTTTACGTAGTCAATTTTAAAGCTATGGTGCACATGTTTTATAAATGACACTAAACTTTGATTACAATTTTCGTACCGGTAAATCGATTTATTCAATACAATTAATTATACAGAGTGGAACTAATATAACTGTGCAGATTTTAACAGCTTATTCCTTGGATAGAGTGCAACAAAAATTGTAGTAACCATATTAGTCCCAAATTATTATTATTATTATTTTTTTAATACGAGGGTCAATCAATAAGTTTCCGGATTGCTCCGAATGTAGAAAACACACATGACAAAGGGAAACGAGAAGTTATCTGGAACCAGGGGGACGCCTGGAATGCATACGAAATGCATCACTTCAAAAACAAAGAATACTAGATATAAGGCGTATGTGGAAAGATTCCAAATAAAATCGCGGTAGTTCCTTGACATGTTTGCACAAAATCACGTGTAGAAGCTCAGTTTTTAAAGTCAATCTGATGCTGTTTGACAGACTGACTCAACAGGCAGGGAAGCAATGATCTTCAGAGACACGAACATGTATGTTTAACGGTACAATAAATATAAGTACAGTTCGGAAATATATTGATTGATCTTCATAATAATTTTCCCCTAAATGTTAACACTGTTTTACTCGGTAAGTACTATCCTTACGATTCTAATTTTTACTGCTATCTTTATATTCTGTTGTAAAATTATGTAATAGTAATATACGTTACAAGAGCGGTACGTTTCGCTTTTTTATCTTTTCCTCGAACATGAAAACAAACATACCGCTCGTGTACCGACATTATTTTGTGCGAAGATCGTTTATTACATACCTGAAAGACGAATTTCTAATTAGTTGCAATGAAATCTCCATGTTGGTTTCTGTTTAATGACGCCAACTTCGGAACACCAAAATATCTTTCTTCAACATTGTTGCTGTAAAATACTATACTCCAGCAGGCCGTGATATACGTCTGTCTTTTTTCCCCCAGTCTATAACTGCGAACTTAAAACAAACGGTAAGGTTATGTAATGATTTATTTTTCATTTTAATATTTTAACAATATTATTTATATAACATATTGCAGTAATAACATCGGCATCTGGAATCTCGTTGATTTTTTCACGGCTTCCTTAATGTTACTTGTATCAGGAATGCAATAAGTTTCGTGGAGTAGTAGACTTTACTTAATTTTTGCAAATATTTAAAAACAATAATTAACATTGCAATTTAGGTGAAATTGCAGTGGTAAGTTTCAATTTATAATTATTACTATGTTAAACGTCTCTAAAAATAATATGTTAAAAGCCTAAAGCAGTAAAATGAATGTCGCGCTTAAAAGAAGAGGGAAATTGTTATGTGTGTTACGTTGGGAATACTGAATGTGGTATTTCACACTTACCGCGTATTGGTTCTGTGCGGAAAACAAGCAAATACGCACGATCTCGCAGAAATGTCTTTTGTATTAGATTATGTGATACTGCCACGCATATGCCAATCCGAAGTTAATAATAATAATAATAATAATAATAATAATAATAATAATAATAATAATAATAATAATATATTATTATTATTTCCTTTCATTTTCAATTAGAATTATTTTAATTGTCATTATTTTAATAATGGCAGCCGGGTAGCTCAGTTGGTAAAGCAGCTGGCTACGGACTGGAAGGCACGGGCTTCTATCCTGAGTGGTGACGGGATTTTGCTCGTTGCCGAACTTTCAGAACGGTCCCGAGGTTCACTCAGCCTCCTATAAAATTGAGTACCGGGTCTTTTTCAGGGGTGAAAGGCGGTCAGAGCGTGGTGCCGACCACACCACCACATTCTAGTGCCGAGGTCATGGAAAGCATGGGGCTCTACCTCCATGTCCCCCAGTGCCTTCATGGCGTGTGACGGAGATACCTTTACCTTTATTTTAATATTTATTTTTATGTACTTTTATTGCAATTTCTATCACTATTAATGTTCTTGTTTTGAAATTGTCATGTGCTTTGTTATTGGTTCCTGACTATTGTACAGCAAAATAAATAAATAAATAAAGATAAATAAATAAATAAATAGATAGATAGATAGATAGATAGATAGATAGATAGATAGATAGATAGATAGATAGATAGATAGATAGATAGATAGATAGATAGATAGATAGATAGGTAGGTAGATAGATAGGTAGGTAGGTAGGTAGATAGATAGAGATAGATAGATAGGTAGATAGATAGATAGATAGATAGATAGATAGATAGATAGATAGATAGATAGATAGATAGATAGATAGATAGATAGATAGATAGATAGATAGATAGATAGATAGATAGATAGATAGATAGATAGATAGATAGATAGATAGATAGATAGATAGATAGATAGATAGATAGATAGATAGATAGATAGATAGATAGATAGATAGATAGATAGATAGATAGATAGATAGATAGATAGATAGATAGATAGATAGATAGATAGAATGAATAGAATAGAATAAATAAATAGAATAGAATAAATAAATAATGAATGAATAAAATAAATAAAATAAATAAAATAAATAAATAAATAAATAAATAAATAAATAAATAAATAAATAAATAAATAAATAAATAAATAAGTAAATAACTAAGTATATAAATAAATAAATAAATAACAAATTAAATAAATAAATAAATAAATAAATAAATAAATAAATAAATAAATAAGTAAATAAGTAAATAAATTAATTAATAAGTAAATAAATAAATAAGTAAGTAAATAAATATATAAATAAATAAGTAAATAAATAAATAATATAATAAAAATAAATAAATAAATAAACAAATAAACAAATAAATAAGTAAATAAATAAACAAATAAATAAATAATTAATAATAATTATTATATTATAATCCTTGATGTATTTTGGAGACCTGGTTGAGTAAAAGAGAAAGCCTCAGTGTCTTAACTCTGCCAGGTAAAGAAAATAAATTACTACTACTATTATTATTATTATTATTATTATTATTATTATTATTATTATTATTATTATTAGTATTATCATTAGAGAAAGTTACAAGGAATGATTTATTCCATTTTAATTCTTAAATTAAATGGACGGTTTTCTTGCAAATGAAATAAAAATATTAACACGTATAGTTATTTCCTGCCATAAGGAAGCCTGACAACCATATACTCGTATCTTCGGAATCTTTTACGCTACATTCGTATGTTTGGTACATATATTCTTTAGGCTATTAGAAACTTTTCTCTATATTAGTATTTTATTTTGTTGTATTTAAAAATTATATTCCTCCATTTTTCTATTAAAGTACCTCTAAAATCAAATCTTAAAATGTCGATAATTATCTTATAATATTGAAAGTTAACATTATTGTGCTACAGACATTTTTAAGAACATGTTTTTAGGAGTAAAATGTCATAGAACTTTTCTTTAAAAATGGCTTAAATATATTCATTTTAGTGGCTGACTGTATCCTATATTTTTTTTAATTTATCTTTAATTTAAAATTTTCAGTAATAAAAAATAAAAAAATAAAATGTAACTATCAACTTTCCTTAAGATCTCTACAAAAATGAAGCAATATAGTAAGCTGCCTAATTCTAGTACTAGATTCTAAAATTTTAACTACAATTTAAACTTGTGCAAACATGTATTTTAGAGTAATTTGTTTTAACGTTCGAGAGACGTGCAAATATTATGTTAAATTTACGATATAATACCATGGTTGACTTTAGTATGTTGTCAGAATGTTATAGCTAACATAGGCTACACCTTTAAAACAAACAGAGCAAAACCACGTAACTATGGAAATACCATCATAGAGGTTTCATTGGTCCCAGTAGGACAATTTCCTAGTTAATAAAACATTTGACTACTGCAAATTCTGCACCAATTAAAATGGAATTACTGACCTGTGTTGGCGATCATATTCGTTACACAACAATCCTCAAATTATTGATTATTGCAATTTCAGATATTGGAAATATGCCTGTAGTTGTCCTGAGTAGTCAAATGGTTATCGTGCAGGGTTTATTGGTTTAAACGCACTTGAGGGAAATTAATTTTTAAGGACGATAAATAAGCTAGTTTTCTTTCCTGAAGGATGTAAAATAGTTGGTTTCCATATTGATGTTTTTACCTATAGTAATCTCACCAGAAGTTTTGATTTACGTAGAGAAAATCAAAACTCGAGTGGGATATAATTCACTATTACACGATTAGAAGAAAGTATATAAAGATTAGGAGAAATAAAGTACACTAATACACTATAATAAAGTACTGTATTAATTAACTTACTAAAATAATAAACAGTCTTGAAAATGTATTATTGTACCATCTCATCATTACAAATATTCCGCTAGATGGCAGTAGTGTGTAATGATGAGCTGTTCTCTCGTTACCAGTTGTGCCAACTATACAGTCTTCATTGAACTCTATGGACGATTACTAGTCAAGAAGGTTTTGTTGATTCACTTTCATATTCAAGTGTTTTAACAGTTACATTCCATTTCAATTTTCAATATAGGCCTACTGTATATTAAACAATCTGTCTTAAGTAAATAGCCATAATCTCATACAGCAGAAGCTATAACATTTCCTAAATAATATAAACAAGATAAAGTCGGCCTTGGTAGCGTAGACGGTATAGAGCTGGCCTTCTGTGCTAAAGGTTGCGGGTTCGATTCCGGCCCAGTCGATGGCATTTAAGTGTGTTTAAATGCGACAGGCTCATGTCAGTAGATTTACTGTAAAAGAACTCCTGCGAGACAAAATTCCAGCACACCAGCGACGCTGATATAACCTCTGCGGTTGCGAGCGTCGTTAAATAAACTATAATTTAAATTTAAACAAGATAAATGACAGAACACTTTTAATTAAGGATGTTGAAATAAACATGAATCATTTTAAAAAGGAACAATTATTGAAAGTAGGCCTACAATGTTGGCAAACAAAGAAACAAATGCTAGGGAGGTGATACAAATTGTAGGATAAGCAGCCATGATTGATTGAAAGCAGTGGCGACTCGTGATTTTTTTAAGTAGGATATGAGTGAGATTGACGACTGATGCCCAAGACAGAAACTAATATTAATAATAACATAATATTACTTACTTACTTACTTACTTACTTACTTACTTACTGGCTTTTAAGGAACCCGGAGATTCATTACCGCCCTCACATAAGCCCGCCATTGGTCCCTATCCAGAGCAAAATTAATCCATTCTCTATCATCATATCCCACCTCCCTCAAATCCATTTTAATATTATCTTCCCATCTACGTCTCGGCCTCCCTAAAGGTCTTTTCCCTCCGGCCTCCCAACTAACACTCTATATGCATTTCTGGATTCGCCAAACGTGCTACATGCCCTGCCCATCTTAAACGTCTGGATTTAATGTTCCTAATTATGTCAGGTGGAGAATACAATGCGTGCAGTTCTGTGTTGTGTAACTTTCTCCATTCCCCTGTAACTTCATCCCTCTTGGCCCCAAATATTTTCCTAAGAATCCTATTCTCAAACACCCGTAGTCTCTGTTCCTCTCTCAAAGTGAGAGTCCAAGTTTCACAACCATACAGAACAACCGGTAATATAACTGTTTTATAAATTCTAACTTTCAGATTTTTCGACAGCAGACTGGATGACAAAAGTTTCTCAACCGAATAATAACAGGCATTTCCCATATTTATTCTGTGTTTAATTTCCTCGCGAGTATCATTTATATTTGTTACTGTTGTTCCCAGATATTTGAACTTCTCCGCCTCTTCAAAAGAGAAATTTCGAATTTTTATATTTCCATTTCGTACAATATTGTCGTCACGAGACATAATCATATACTAATAATATAATATTAGTAGCAGTAGTAGTAGTAGTAGTAGTAGTAGTAGTAGTAATAATAATAATAATAATAATAATAACAACAACAATAATAAATAATAGTCATATAACAATAGAGCATGCAAAATCAATACAAGTAGGCCTATGTTAGTCTTTGACTGACCATTCTGGAAATGGCAATTTATTTGTAGTGAAGTTCTATTCTCCTCCCCTTTTTAGTTGCGAAGATGGCTCCTAAGCCATTGTACTGCCCGATATTTACCGATGCTCCGTCGTACGTTTGCGCAATTAATTTCTCGCTACAGTTAAATTCTTCTAAATGATCAAATACAACTTCAGATATTCTTTTGGCTGTCCTGTCATCTGAAAGTCCTGTTAATTCTTGTATTTGTTAGAGCTTATTTTATTTATTCGTATGTAATTTTGTTTTTTATTCATTTTATTGTTGTATTATATTATTTTAAATGATTATTTCGTTTATTCTTTTCTTTTAAAATGACCAATGAACTGCATTTAAGGAAGCTGTAAGAGTACTTGAAAATTCTTATTGTAGTCTCTAACAGGGTCTCCATCTCCCAGAAAGAATGGTCGTAGTATTAGGATACGCGGTCATATCCTCAAACGCGGTTAAACTCAAGTCATACCCGCCCTTCGCACCCTCCCCTGTCCACTAACTTCACTGTTAGAAATACTGTTTGTTGTAAGATATTTGAATGGTTCCTCGGAAATTATTTCTGAGCTGTGCAGTGGCGACAACTCACGACAGAAACTGGAAGCTCAAAGAAAATTAATACGTCGGGACGCATTGAAAATCAAAATCTGTAATTAAAATGTTTTCTATCCTCAGGGTAATGAAATTAAACTGTAGGATCATCCTCATATCCTTCAGGGAGGAATCGCCACTGGTTGAAACAAGTCGTTCTGTACCGTTTTATCGGTCAAAAGTAGTATGACGTAGTAAAAGTGTAATAGTGCAATAAATAGCCTACTATAAATGTGAGGAATGTAGGTAAAAATTGTAGATCAGTTGTTCCATTCTTTTAGATTCCCTCGATAGTAATGGAATATAAGAGAATAATTAGTATTTAATATACATCATAATTTTTCCCTAACACATTTTTAACCGTCAAAATTTAATCTCCGTCTAATGATTGTAAAAACACTCGGTTTAGCGGAAAACGCTGATATTGTCAATTATGAGAATAACATATACTTAATCTACATCACTTTTTTAACCGTCCCAATTATTTTTATTGAGTTATTTTACGACGCTGTATCAACATCTAAGGTTATTTAGCGTCTGAATGAAATGAAGGTGATAATGCCGGTGAAATGAGTCAGGGGTCCAGCACTGAAAGTTACTCAGCATTTGCTCGTATTGGGTTGAGGGAAAACTCCGGAAAAAACCTCAACCAGGTAACTTGTCCCGACCGGGATTCGAACCCGGGCCACCTGGTTTCGCGGCCAGACGCGCTGACCGTTACTCCACACGTGTGGACTTCGTCCCAATAATACAGGGTGATCCGTTTGGATATAGATAAAATAAAAGCACCGTAAAACATTTACTACTTAACTATATTTGTTGAAACTCTGTACATACAACACTTAAAGATGGGAGATTCCTCAGAGCTCAACATGAACCCCATTTCGCACCCTGCACAACTCATAACAGTGCTGCAATTCAGTCCATGTCCGTTGTAATATAAGAGGAGTGATTTGTTGAAAAGCTTGAGTAATTTTTACTCTCAGATCATCAATGTTCCTGGGTTTCTGTGAACAGACATTGTCTTTAACAAAACCCCACACGAAGAAGTAAGGAGGTGTTAGATCTGGGGAGTTTACGGACCAAGCCAAGAGATAGCTGCTTCTCATATTGGGTTTCGCCTTTGACCTCCTGCATATTTTTTTAATACAGAACCAGTTTCTACAAATGTTCGATACCAAAACATTATGGAATCATATTTAGGTACATTACGCACACCATAGTCACATTGAAATTTTCTTTGAACTCTTTTAACACTCTCAAAATCAACATACCAAAGAACACATTGTGCCTGCTGTTGATTTGTAGTAGCCATTTTAATCATCTACAATTTTCATTTGTCCTTTCAGATTGTTGATTGTCATGTATGGAAACTCCCATCTTTTATATATTACGATATACAGAAGTCCTACATATGTAATTTCAGTGCAGAAATTCTGCGTCATCATATGATGATGGAAGAGTGGATCAGAGAAAAATTCTCTCCGGCACCGGGATTTGAACCTGGGTTTTAAGCTCTACGTGCTGACGCTTTATCCACTAAGCCACACCGGATTCCCATCCCGATGTCGGATCGAATCCTCTCAGTTTAAGTTCCACCTCTTGGGTTCCCTCTAGTGGCCTACCCTCATGCACTGCGTCGTAGAAATATATGACAATGTCCATACATGTGCAGAGGTGCACTCGTTATGAGTGACGGCGCTTATTCCGTCGGATCCCGGCCACTTAGTCACTCGTAATGAGTGCACCTCTGGACATTAGTATGTTGGACATTGTGCCACTGTCATACATCTGTGACACAGTGCATGAGGGTTGGTCACTAGAGGGAACCCAAGAGGTGGAATTTAAACTGAGAGGATTCGATCCGACATCGGGATGGATTCCGGTGTGGCTTAGTGGATAAAGCGTCAGCACGTAGAGCTGAAAACCCGGGTTCAAATCCCGGTGCCGGAGAGAATTTTTCTCTGTTCCACTCTTCCATCATCCCATCTTTTAAACGTAATATAACCGACAAGAAATTTTTCCTACTATCATAATAGCTTTATAATGATAAATTAATATTATTCATGCCCATTGTCTATTGCGAACTATTTCAGAGTTTGTCCGTTTGTTAAATCTCTGGTTTTAAGTTATCCCGTGGTTAAAAAGTTCGTTTACACGTTCAAAAACTGTAGGTCAGATATCTACAGTGGCGGCTCGTGAATTTGTGGATTGGGGGAGCTGCAGTAGATTTTAGTACATACAAATTTCACCTCTTGATACCATTACTAATAAGTATAGGACAAAAATAAATGCACTACATATCGAAAAATCAAAGCTTCCTGACTTAGTTGGGAAATGTCTGTGGCATCATTTGCCATAATCGTTAAAAAAAAACTAATACCATCGATTTCAGTCTGAATTTCAGATCGGCAGACACTCAGCATGCAAAATCTACCAGTTCATCCTGAATTGTTTTAGAATTACCTTTAAACAGTGGCTTGTTCCAAATGATTTTTGAGAGGCTCGTTTAGATTACTCACGAAATACACCAGAGTTCTTCGAATCGTTTTTTTATCATGTCCCCTAAGGAAAAGTTCATATTGGCCACAAAATTTGATATAATCAATATTTTTTAAAACAATTTCACGATTTTTTTTTCATTTCTTGATTATGCTTGAGAATGTTTGTTCTGTTCGTTTCATTTAGTTGCGCAGCAATATTAGTTTTGCCTAACATAGCCAATGAAACAACATTTTTCAGGTGAGACTGCGAAGTTTCCTGCTTTTTAATTTTTAGGGGAAAATGTCCTAAATCTGTCACACCACTCCTAGTCTATGCAGTATCACCACCGAAGAGGAGGCAAGGAAAACAAAATACAGAATTTTTTTTTGTTCACATCCACGTAACCACAAATGCTTAGCGTAAATTTCATTGTTATACTTCCTTACATATATGCATTATTTCGGCTGGATGGAGCTTGAGTAAGATTTAAGTCGGGTAACGGACGACCCTGTAATTTCACTTCATTACATCAATCTTCTCGGCGAGGGAAAGTTGAGAAAAATAAAATTAATATTCTGTAATTCACACTCTCTCATGCTTGCACATTTGCATTGATTAAGTTACGGTACTAAGACGTCACACCAAAGCAACACTCAGATATACTGATGATCAACAAAGTTCTAAAACTGGAAAAGAAGTCTCTTTCGTATTTTACGTGCTATATCAAAAGGATTCTACCATGCGATCATTTTGAGTTAAGGCAAATCCTAAGGTTTTACTGGAGGCTGGATATATACGTAATAATAAGGCAAAAGAGAATATTAATTTCTTTATATTAACTCGATAAGATTCTACAACAATAACTATGTGAAGAGAAAATAAAAATGTTGTCATTAAGTTTCAAGGGAATAGAGACTCCATTTGACGTAGTATTACAATAGCGATGTGGGAGTGGAGGAAAGATCTTCCCTTATGGTCTAGCTCTGCAAGCCACTGCAGCGAGATATGGGTTTTGAACAGCGGCAGTTTCCCTTTGCTTCCCTTCACCTCTCCACCCCTGACCAAGAAAGACACACTGTCTTACGAGCTGTCCCACCCTGCAGATCCCAGGACGACTTTGAATGCAGTGTCAATTCCAATACAGTCGACGCGCAAAAAGATTATGCATAAGATAATAGTACATATTCCCGGCCAGATGAAATATAAAGCAATTTACCAATAAAAGCTGTGACAATTCTTCTAAAAATTAAAATGAATATTATTATTATTATTTTCCTGTCAAAGCAGGGAGTGCTGCAGCTCCGCAGCTCTTATGGACGAGCCGCCCCTGAATATCTCTGATCGCTAGTGTATAGGCTTACATTGTACAGCAGCACCACAATTCGGAGCCCGCGAAAGCATAAAAGCGCCTCCAGTCCTCGGCTATCGCAGAGCTAGCTCGCACTTCTATTTCTCCATTCCTCCCCCTCACATTTTTTTTGTTTTTTTTTTTTGCCTCGTTTACTACTGGTCGCCCGGCCACGGGGCTTGTAGTAGTGTGCACTCTTTATTTCCGTATTTCGTGCGTCACGTGACCTTGCAAATAAGCAGTGTTTGCGAATCCATCACGCTTGTTGTTTCCTCCCCGTGCACTTTGGAAATTGCTGCAGTCTGCGAGAGAGAGTCTGCCAATTTTATGGTCGACCGATCGTAGTGAAAATCGCTACTTTCCATAACAAGTTCCTGCGACGACACAGCTTCGTAATGGGTCTGCTTTGTTTCCCAACAAGCCGGTCGGTCTGCAGAGCAGTGGCGGCTGATTGACTGAGGCAAGTGAGGCCGGGCCTCAGTCACTTGGCTTAACTGAAATCAAATTTTGTGTTTTTATATAATGTATTAGTTATTTCAATATATCGCTGTAGAAGCATTTGAAAACTTTGATGTATATAGACCTGTTTTGCAGTAAAATTTGTTCCTGAGGCCGGGATCGCTCGTGCCGGGTCTGGCTTGTGATGTATATAGACCTGTTTTGCAGTAAAATTTGTTCCTGAGGCCAGAATCGTTCGTGCCGGGTTTGGCTTAATGCATTTCATGTCCTTTCGCGGGCTTTGAGTTTACGCTTAAAACGTTGTAGCTGAGGCACAATTCGGCTGGCCTGGTCAGGTTTCACTCCTCCCATCCATGGGCCGGCCTCAAGGGTAGAGTGGGGTGGGAATAGCAGTGGTAACTTGTCTTCCTAACTAGGCCATAAATAACAAAATTCCAGCTCTTTGGCAGGCAGAGACCCACTCGAGATTCTCTCCCCTTATGTTTCAGTTTATGACATAAGCGAGGGTGTTCTGCTATTGTACTTCGTAGTACAGTAGTGAATCTGGGCCAATGTTGTTATGTATTTCGGGAAAATGAGAGAAATAATGCTGGTGCAGTTAATTCATTGTTAGAGTGTCCTTTTTCGAGAAGAAATAATACTAAAAGAAAGGAAGTTTTAAATAAAGAGAGAGACTACCGAGATACCTACGACATCGCTGATAATTTTCCTGACACATAATCTTAAAACGCGAGTTACTATTGCATCCTGGTATGGACAACATAAATGGTTATGTGGTAATGTGATGCAAAATAAACTTCTCTTGGCCTTGTTTGTTGCTGTCAAAGGAAAAAAATAAAAAGAAAAGAAAGAAAGGGGAATTTCAACACATAATATGGGATGCTTCATCACACTGAAACAATCACTGAAACTCAGAGCATAACAGCTTATTTGGTGAGTGAAATTATTATTTTTCATTGATAGTAATAAGAATAGACTAATAATAGTAATAATAATAATACAGTAATAATGATATTAATAATATAATAACAATAATAATTAATATCATAAACAAACATTTCCTATCGGAGGTACTTAAACTAGTTGCATCTGGCCTCACCGAGGATTTTGATCACCGGCCGCTACTGCTCCAGAGTATTTCTAGAAACACGCACATATCGTTTGCAGGATAGTTTTGTCGATCCATAATTTTTTGTAATTTTATGTTTCTGGCAATACCAATACTATGTGGGTCGAGTTTTCCTGCTTATACTGGGGTTACGATCAAAGTTTGTTTGCATAACGTTGCGTTGCTTTCGTCCGTACGTTGAACTTAAATCGAACGTTCAGAGGTGGCTAAGCGCCATCCCGCCCCTAACGGTCGACGGGTCCGAAGTCGGGACTCGGAATCGTCTGCAGACGACTTAGGTCAGCCGTGGCGAAAATCTGACTCACGAGCACATTGTGGCTCGCAATGGTTTCTCTTACTTTCTACCTCCCACAACCCCCAACCTCTCAATCACTGGAGTCAAACTCCGTTCCATTTGTATTTGTCTCTGACCTGCGAGTGGCATATCGTCGCAATGTCTCTCTCGAAATCATGTTACTTACTTACTTACAAATGGCTTTTAAGGAACCCGAAGGTTCATTGCCGCCCTCACATAAGCCCGCCATCGGTCCCTATCCTGTGCAAGATTAAGCCAGTCTCTATCATCATACCCCACCTCCCTCAAATCCATTTTAATATTATCCTCCCATCTACGTCTCGGCCTCCCTAAAGGTCTTTTTCCCTCCGGTCTCCCAACTAACACTCTATATGCATTTCTGGATTCGCCCATACGTGCTACATGCCCTGCCCATCTCAAACATCTGGATTTTAAGTTCCTAATTATGTCAGGTGAAGAATACAATGCGTGCAGTTCTGTGTTGTGTAACTTTCTCCATTCTCCTGTAACTTCATCCCGCTTAGCCCCAAATATTTTCCTAAGCACCTTATTCTCAAACACCCTTAATCTATGTTCCTCTCTCAGAGTGAGAGTCCAAGTTTCACAGCCATATAGAAGAACCGGTAATATAACTGTTTTATAAATTCTAACTTTCAGATTTTTGGACAGCAGACTGGATGATAAGAGCTTCTCAGCCGAATAATAACAAGCATTTCCCATATTTATTCTGCGTTTAATTTCCTCCCGAGTGTCATTTATATTTGTTACTGTTGCTCCAAGATATTTGAATTTTTCCACCTCTTCGAAGGATAAATCTCCAATCTCGAAATCATGTACCTCTACAAAAACGAAAGTTTCAAGTAGGATGGGAGGACGCATTTTTTTTTGCTGACAATATGGTGAGAATATTAAATGTATGATTTGTTCACAAATATTACGAGGAAAATGGTTGTGTAACATAAAACGACATTATACGTTACTACATGTTACTGATGAAACATTAAAAGGTTAAGTGTTATTATTATTATTATTATTATTATTATTATTATTATTATTATCATCATCTCTGTACGTCGATCCTTTTTCAGCAGATGTACGAATAATGCGGTTAGATCTTCAATTTAAACTCACAGATTTAAAATGTGATGTTAAATGAAATCTAGGTATAAGGACTTGACAAAATGTTCAACCTTTCAAATCTTTGCCAAAAAATAAATATCTGAAGCTTCGTTCTTTCGCTTGACCTGTTCGCTTGTTCGCTACAACTCACGTTTGTGAAAAATTATTTTCAACAATGAAAATAGTAAAAACCAAATTTACACCACGACTGACAGACAAACACCTTCGTAATCAACTACGACAGGCAGTAAGTGACATAATTCCTGATTTTGAAACTCTGTCGTAGAGACATTCTGAAGACAATTAATTTTAGGTTGTGATAATGTGTCCTATGTTTTCTTGTTCATTTCTTTCTTCATTACACGTACTAAACATTAGTTTGTAGCCTTGTACTGTATACAATTTTATTAAGTGCAAGACGTAAGGAAAATGAAAATCCGTTAATAAGTCAGACAGTTGCTTCACTTCCCCTTCGGGTGTTTGCCCCCCTCCATACGTGCTATGCACGTTGCAGGTTACACAGTGGCTCGGCGCACGATCACATTTTCGCCACGGCTGTTCTAGGTAACGGGCGGGATGTTGTACTCGGTAAAGCAGTTGCCACAACCTTCCACCTGCACAGACGCACCAGAAATAACACAGTTTACACTACGACAAAAACAAAGCCACTCTTCACACATCTAAACAACATAAACAGGAAATACACACATTCGGCAGTAAATCGCGTATATACACAACACATCTTCGCAAATCCACCGAACACAAACAACAGAACAACACTGGAGAAACTCTTCTACAACTACCACCAGCCCCAACCACCAAACTAAAACACACAAACAAAACCGCAAATACGTGTTTGGAAATTCGAATATTGTCTGAGAGGACACACGACAGCAACAGAGAGGCAGATCAATAATAGTAATATTCGTTACAAGAGCGGTATGTTGAAGTTTTCATGTTCGAGGAAAAGTTTGAAAAAGCGAAATGTAGTTGAGCTTTTTTAATTTCCGAGAATTGAAAGAAAACATACCGCTCGTGTATCGTACATTATTTTGTGCGAAGATCGTTTATTACATACCTACCTGAAAGAAAAATTTCTGATTAGTTGCAATGAAATCTCCATCTTGGTTTCTGTTCAATGACGGCAAATTTGCAAAACAAAAATATCTATCTTCAACATTGTTGCTTTAAAATGTTTTAGGCCAGTAGTGTCAGAGTTGTAAGCTCCAAAAGCAGTAGTGGAGCTAGAGTCGGAGCTTGAACTTGCTTATGTTGTGGAAGCACCGGAGCACGCAACACACATAGTGGAGCGCTCCGCTCCGTTTAGGCTGTGTCTGACAACGCTGTTTTAGGCCGTGATATACGTCTGTCTTTTTTTCCCCCAGTCTATGATGAGTCTGGAATCTTGTTGATTTTTTCACGGCTTCCTTAATGTTACTTGCATCACGAATGCAGCAACTTTAGTGGAGTTGTAGAGTTTACTTAATTTTTGCAAATATTTTAAAACAATCATTAACAGTGCAATTTAGGTGAATTTGCAGTGGTAAGTTTCCAATTTATAATTATTACTACATTGAACGTGTCTAAAAATAATATGTTAAAAGCCTAAATCAGTAAAATTAATATGTCACTTAAGCGGTAAGAAGAGGGAAATTGTTATGTGTGTTAGGTTGGGAATACTGAATGTGGAATTTTACACGCACGATCTCGCACGATCTCGCACAAAATAACTTTGCCCCATGAAAGTCTCCATAACCATTCAGACGCTTCTGCCACCGGAAGGGGAATCTTTAAAATCTCAACAAAAAATATGTATGTACGTAAATATGTATGTATGTGTGTATGCAAGCATACATACATAGTGTTCTGCCCAAGAGCAGGTCTTTAACTGCAAACCCAGCATTTTTCATTCTTCCCAAATTCTTTCTTTCCTCTTAATCTCCTCATAATAATACATTAACGTTGTCTATCAGGTGATATCTTTTACCCCGAACTCTTCTCCCGTTCACCATTTCTGATATGTACCATATTTAGGGGAGAGTCGGGTAGTATCAGACATCGGGTAATATCGGACAGTGAGTTTCTTTCATCTACCACACGATGATAGTACATGATTGACATGGTTACGTTTCTGTGATATCGCATAGAGAAACGTAACCATGTCATTCAGGTACTACCATATGGTGATAGATGAAAGAAACGCACTGTCCGATATTACCCGATGTCCGATACTACCCGACTCTCCCCTATATTATATTAATATTAACTACTCCCCTACAAATTAACAAATTAGGACGACACAAAATAAAAGGAATCAGTCACTGCTCTCACACACCTACTGGCACTTATGCCAGAAATAGTTTCATATGCGTAAATATATTTATATGGTTATTTATGTACAATGGCTGGAGAGGGCATCATGCGCGTATAAGACCCTAAAACGGCCTCTGGCTCAAAGCCAGACATGTCAATAAACAACAGAAACAATGTTCAGAGGTTGTGTATTATGATATGTAACTACAACGTCTTTGATTACGATCTACTTTCGTGACAACTATCACACTCTGCCGGCCATAATGAGTACTGAAATGCACACGCCAGTCAGTCAGCTGTTTATGATAAATATTGAATTTTATGGTAACTTTGTTTGAGACAACATAAATAACATACCGGTATTACAAAAACATGTTACGACAGAATAATGTAGAATGACGATAATAATAATAATAATAATAATAATAATAATAATAATAATAATAATAATAATAATATATACTAATAATAAATCTGTAGCAAACATTTTTCTGATAATTTTCGATTTTCCAAAAATAATTGGTGTTAACATGTATAATTAACCATCCTGAAACCGAAAATCGCTTCTTTGAAATTTTTGTTTGTATGTCTGTCTGTCTGTCTGGATGTTTGTTACCTGTTCAAGCGATAATGGCTGAACGGATTTCGATGAAAACTGGGATATAAATTAAGTTCGTTGTAACTTAGATTTTAGGCTATATGGCATTCAAAATACATTATTTAAAAGGGGGTATAAGGGGGTCTGAATTAAATAAATCGAAATATCTCGCTTATTATTGATTTTTGTGAAAATATTACATAACAAAAGTTCCTTTAAAAATGATTTCTGATAAGTGTTATTCTTTACAAAATTTTGATAGGACTGATATTTAATGAGATAAATGAGTTTTAAAATTAAAATAACGCCATCTAAGACGGTGCAATGATTTAAGAACAAATGACTTCGTCTATAAGGGGCCTTGGACAACAACAATCGAAACAGGGGCCTTGGACATCAACAATCGAAAGTTATTAAACATAGCCTACAGAGAACGTTTCTGTGTTTGTGTGAAGTAATATCAGAAGCTAAATTAACCGATTTGTATAATTAATTATTATTTCACCATTCGAAAGTGTAGTTTCTCTAGATGGACATAATTCTATAATGTTATTACAGTAACGTCTGAGTAAATCGAGGACAGGTAAGATTAAAATAGCTTCTTATGCACAGAAAACTTGATAGGTTATTCTGTACATTCGTTTTCTGTATTTCTTAAAATAATATTTATGTACACTCATTTTAATCTCAGAGAATTAACGAACAACGAGAGTGTATTGATTTAGTATGCAGTAATAGTACGTTAGCTTAGCAATCCATTATTTTATAATCCAAATTTTAACAATGTTCAATTGAATCGTGTTAAAATACATAAAATACATATGCAATAAATGCAATGCAAAAAAATTGGGTAGTGAGCGAAGCATATTATGTTGCGCTGTTGTAAAAGCTGTTCCTCCTGAGATTCAAGAGATTCGCTTTTCCAAAAATAATTGGTAATAACAATTAAGAAACTTGTTAAAGGAACTGTCATTGCACCAAATGAGTGGTCTCTGGATCAAAATGATCGCATTTCAATATTTTAAATACAATTTAAATTAAGTAACATATTAAGCGATTTATTTTGCTATCAAACACGAATGTTCCTGGATCAAATGTCCTATTTTAATTATGTAATTACTTTATATTTATTTCTAACGGGTGCAGAGAGCGCACGGGTACGGCTAGTAATAATAATAATAATAATAATAATAATAATAATAATAATTAGGGGGCGTATGTCGATGAAAAGTCATCTTTTAATTTTTGACATTAGAACGATGCCTATTAATATAGAAATCCTTTCTAATATGTTAATATCAACGTAAAAAGTAATTTCTTATATTAAAATTTTTGCATTTTTATGTTTTTGAACTAATAGGTAATTTATATATTTTTTCGGCATTTTTTGGTCATTTTTAATACTTCGAAGAACTTTTAGATCATCTGGAATGCATTTTACTTTATTCTTTACCAATAGATCTGTTAAATCATTTTCTAACCAAATAGGTCAGTAGTAATTACCTACTGAATAAGTGAATAACAGTGAAGTTTGAGTTTTATAGTTTGGAACAGACTCTAAAGTTCATCCCTCATTCCACTGAAGGCTTCACTACACAAAACGGAAGTAATATAAAATGCTTCAGCAGCTTAGTTTAAGTGAGGATTTTGACCGCTATTGTTATTTTGTCGGTACGAGGGTGTCTTTAGAATTTATGTTTGGAAGGGAGGAAACTTTCACCATGTCTTGGACAGGACGTTGTGTCCTCAACATGGTTCGGAAGGGATGTCTACTGTAGTAGATAGTATTTTTAACACAAAGATTGCAAGAATGCACGCTGCGCCCACAATTTGTTTTGTCATTCACACTCCCTCATCTGGAAGATCTGTAACAAAAGTGAAGCGCGGAAGGAGGAGGAGACGGAGAATGAAGGCACTGACATGGACCACTATTGAAACACATTGTAAACCCTCATTAAGGTCTATAGTTTTTCCTTGAAACCTTCATTTTGTTGCATGTTCTTTTCCTTTATCTTAGCCAAATTCCAGGAAGTTGCCTCCTCTCTCCGAGATTTGCAGGGCAGTCATTGAAACAAGGTGACTAATTTTTAAGAAGTTGTGGTGCGAGTACGGTGAATAATATTTAAATGTCATTTTCTTTTAATTTTATGTCATTTTTCCATAAGTTTAAGGGCATTTTAATGATCATTTTAAGTAGATTTTAGGTCATCAACATCCGCTCCATAATAATAATAATAATAATAATAATAATAATAATAATAATAATAATAATAATATATTTATTTATTGATATTTATGTGCTGGACAACAGCCATTGGCCAATGAAAGTCCAGCACAGTGATACAATTAATACAATAAAATGAATAACTATGGTACAAATTAACTAAATAATTGAAATAATAACAAAATGAAGAACATAGATTACAATGATTAATTTACGAAAATTAATACTATTATATGTTATGGAAGGAAGTTAATTCTTTCAGGATGTGTTACCAATTTGTGTAGAAATATTATGGAAATAGGTAATATTAGCAAATACATTGCCATGTTCAATACTTCTATACATTGAATGGATCGAAATTGCCTACATGTAAGTTAGCATTTTTATATATCTGAAACCGGCGAGAAAGATTTAATAATAATAATAATAATAATAATAAATAATAATCCGTGGCGCTACAGCCCATGAAGGGCCTAGACCGACCAGCCGGCTGCTGGCCTCACGCCCACATGTCGAAGCAGAGGTGGACGATCATCCAACCAGAATGCAGGTATCGTGTGTTAGCACGATGATTCCCCCAGCCGTTATAGCTGGTATTCGCAACCGGATTTCGCTACCTATCGTAGCTCCCCAAGTGCATCACGATGCTGGGTGGGCACCGGCCCCATACACTGGCCGAAATTTCATGAGGAAATTTCTTCCCCATGAGGAATCGAACCAGCGCGCATTCCGTAACACGAGTCCTAGGCGGGATGCCTTAGACCACGACGCCACGGCGCGGGACTGGAGAGAAAGATTTAGAATTCCTAATATAGAAGAGTTTGTGATGTCTCATGTCCTTCATAGAAATATGAAAGCTGACACTGTTTAAGAAAGATTGACAATTAATGTCACCTTTAAGGACCTTACATAAGAATAAGTAATCGAGATCATGACGTCTAGCAACAAGCTTCGACATTTAAAGTGCTCGTAATTATAATAATATTAATAATAATAATAATAATAATAATAATAATAATAATAATAATAATAATAATAATAATAATAATAATAAAACCATATACTACTAAATAGCTGGACTAGTGCGAATTACGGATATATTATTTATGTAGTAAAAGCCCTTTATTTCGGTTAAAATAAATAACATATATCTAAAACAATTTTAATAAAGAGATAAAACAAAAATTAGTTAACCCCAGGTTCGAAACTGGGTTCAATAAAATTACACCACGATCTTTCACTTTACAAAGAGGTACGTAGTATTGTTGAATTAGGCGTTATGAATGTTTTCATGTTTGCTGCCTATATTGTTTAATTTTAAACAAAAATGTGTTTTATGCCATATAGAGAAAATATATTCATGTGACCTTACATATTCAAACATCATTCCTTATATTATGTAATTGTTAATTAATATTATTTTATTTAATATTTCAGTAGCAAAATGTCCGCATCTACAACGAAAGAAGACGTGAAAATGAATGAAGTGTGGCGACGCGCTCCTGATTCGTGATTGAATGACGTTCAACTTACGTTTCTTTGCGTTTGTGGAAGCTAGACCTTGGCAATGTCGAATCAGCGCCGTTTTGCTTTCGTTCATTTTAACGTTAACCGTAATCAAATACACAGAGCTTGTATTTGTCAAACTTCAACGAACTTCACCGTAACTAAAACGTAACGCAAACCCTAGATCATGTATATATAGACAGGTCATCGCTATGTTAAAATCGGCAGCACTTTGAAGGAACAACCGCCAGGATCGCCACCCGTCCGCGGTAAACGAACACGAGATGGCAGTACAGTCGCTAATGCAATTCAAATGGGAATTATGGCGTGACTCCTTATGTAAAACTAGATGGCAGCGTAGTAAACCTGACAAAAGTCGTTAACGTCAAAGCTTATAAGGCCGACCTATCTGGGATATTATGATCTAGGCCGTAACCAAACGTAACCAAACGAACGCTGATCGTAGTCTCAGCCTTACCGCATAAGAGACAGATTTTCATCCCTATGTTACCGCTGCTATTTTTTAATCTCCATATTCCTAATCCCCCTCTAGTCATGTCTCCATCACTTCTCTGCTATTCGTTCTTGAACATTCTTCCTGTTCCCAAGAAATGTTTGCAGCCCTATAATGAATTAATTAATGATCTTAATTCATTTAACTTTTGACTCTTGTCTCATTATTTCATCACTCCTTTCCTTTTATAATTATTCTTTTATTTTGGTATACGTGGCTAACGATCTTGGTATATACGAAACAATGGCCAAGGTTTTCAAGTTTGTGTACAAAATGTTATACATATCCAAACATATTATTTTGTGCGAGATCGTGCGTATTTGCTTGTTTTCCGCACAGAACCAATACGCGGTAAGTGTGAAATACCACATTCAGTATTCCCAACCTAACACATAACAATTTCCCTCTTCTTACCGCTTAAGCGCCACATTCATTTTACTGCTTTAGGCTTTTAACATATTATTTTTAGAGACGTTTAACATAGTAATAATTGTAAATTGGGAACTCACCACTGCAATTTCACCTAAATTGCAATGTTAATTATTGTTTTTAAATATTTGCAAAAATTAAGTAAAGTCTACTACTCCACGAAACTTATTGCATTCCTGATACAAGTAACATTAAGGAAGCCGTGAAAAAATCAACGAGATTCCAGATGCCGATGTTATTACTGCAATATGTTATATAAATAATATTGTTAAAATATTAAAATGAAAAATAAATCATTACATAACCTTACCGTTTGTTTTAAGTTCGCATTTATAGACTGGGGAAAAAAAGACAGACGTATATCACGGCCTGCTGGAGTATAGTAAACACAGAAAACATTTTATAGCAACAATGTTGAAGAAAGATATTTTGGTGTTCAAGTTGGCGTCATTAAACAGAAACCAACATGGAGATTTCATTGCAACTAATTAGAAATTCGTCTTTCAGGTATGTAATAAACGATCTTCGCACAAAATAATGTACGATACACGAGCGGTATGTTTTTTTCATATTCTCGGAAATTAAAAAAGCTCAACTACGCTTTCGCTTTTTAAAATTTTTCCTCGACCATGAAAACGTTAACATACCGCTCTTGTAACGCATATTACTATTATGTAATAGTCACTTGTCTGTTTAGTTTCTGAATTGCCCACTATTACTGTAGTCTTTGCTCTTTAACAAAACACATCCACTCAGTATTACAGAAGACCTTTTGTTCACAATTCCTTCATCCTAGCAATTACGAAGAGTTCTTGCTGTGAACTTGTCAAAGCAAATGTAAATGCTTTCCTAGAAAGCAGACTATAATGATTTCCAACTAACTTCTCAAACATCTTCAGAAATGCGTCGAAAGACACAATCCCTCACTCGTGTCGTCACAAGCACCCGTCAAGTCGCTCCAGTCTACTTCTATATAAAAATGAGTTAACGACTTACAATTTAAAAGAAAACTCCGACACTCAAGGTAAAAACTTGTACATTTCAATGAAATTAAGAAGTTCCATTCCACTGTGAAATTGGTGCAGTACTATGTTTCTTTTAATTTCTCATTACATGAAGAATAAACAAAGTGTTGTTAGGTTAAAAAGACTGTTTCGAGATTTTTAACACGTTTTCAGCACTGCTGATACAATTATATTGTAATTTTAGGCATACGATGCAATTACCAGCCTGCGCATCACTTCACAGCCAGATATACGAAATCATTTATTGTAACTATATTACTTATGCAATGAATATAGTCGGCTAATTACAGCCAATAACTCTAACACATTCCAATCTTCAATCTCGCAAATTTCAAGTGCAATAATTAACAACAGGTAACTAATAGAAACAACAACGACGACGACGACCACCACCACCACCACCACCACCACCACCACCACCACCACCACCACCACCACCACCACCACCACATTTTTTGGCTTACAAATCGATACTGTGTTAAATTGGAAAAGTCATATTAAAGAAATTTACCCCCAAACTTAATTCAGCATGTTTTGCTATTAGATATATGAAAGATACAGTAAATATCAATATCTTAAAAACAATATACTTTGCATACTTCCTCTTGGTAATGAGTGTTGGAATAATATTTTAGGGAAATTCTACAGATAGTAACAGTATATTCCTACTATAAAAAAGAGTAATTAGAATAAAAGTAGGTGCCAAATCTAGGGAATCTTGTAGAACCATTTAAAAAAAAACTACAAATAATATCCATTGCTTATCAGTATTTTTTTTTTCATTAATAAACTTTCTCGTATGTAATCGTGAAAACTTTGTAACTAATTCAGCAGTTCATAGCATAAATACTCGTAAAAAATGACTTTCATACTCCATCGGCAAGTCTATCGTGCTATCAAAAAGGATTGCTTTATACGGCAGTAAACATTTTAATAACCTTCCTAGGGAATTAAAAAATCAAATTTAAAACATAAGATTATTTAGGGCCAAATTAAAGAAGTACCTAATTTCTCATGCTTTCTATTCTGTAGGTGAATTCATGACATTTAACAGCGATGCATGAATATTTCTGTATTGTATTAAGTATTGATACTAAGACCTTGTGTTATACTGGTAGACTATATTGTAGAACTCATCTGTATATATTTCAACTAGACTGTGACTATAAATAAGGCTTTGTAGTACTATTTAAAATTTTTTTGACATGTTCCATATTCTAGCTGTGAAGCGATGTACGAATACCATGGAATGTAAACAAATCTAATACAATACAACACTTTCCACCTCGCGGTTTCGTCTATCATCTACAAAAGTAAAAATAGTCTGGGGTGAAGTTCTGGAATAGTATGGGTAACCGATTCTAATATTGAAAGGGGTCGGAGCTCGTCGCCCCTGGGACTTATCAGGCTACTCGTCCGCGAAATGGGACAGGGCTGTATCAGGGGCTGAGGCAGGATAGTACACTTGTCAGCATCGGACTCACGGATGTCATCCAGGCTACCTGTCCGACTTTGACAATCAACGCATATATGAGGGCTCACAATGGATCAAAGCGTGCTTACGTGTACAAACCCGCCCAGCCCTCGTAAAAGTCAAAACAACGTTTGCTATGGTAGAATTCCAACAGCTGTATCTACACACCGATTGAAAATTGAGCAAGTGTTTGTAGGAACTTTTTTACCTTCTGAATATTTACTATTCCATCTGAAACAGTCTCTATATTTTATGTAATTTCATACTTCATCCTAGTCCACCGCCGTGGAATAATGGGTTAGCCAGTCTGACCGTGAAACGAACCGGTCCGGATTCAAATCCCAGTTATAAGTCACCTACATGTGGTTTTTACCAGGGTTTTCCCTGAAACTATTAGAGCAATTGAAGGGTTGATAGGAAAAACAACTCATGTCAGTTTTAGCAAAAAATGAGATATTGGTACTAATGGAAAGCTAAAATCATGTGGCGTCTGTGTATGCTTAAAATACAAGCAATATATTTATAAAGCATTGGGGTATTTATACCTATACTTTAAGTTTCTTATCCTTTTACATAACGAGATATAATGTTTTTCCGCTCCCCTGAAAAAAGTGTTTTTTTTTTTGACATGGGTTGTTTTTCCTATCAACCCTTCAATTGCTGGGTAACTTTCATCGCTGGACCCTGGACTCATTTTTCAGGCATTATCACCTTCATATTATTATAATGTACCGAAATACATATGAATGGTGAATTTGCAAAACGACTGAAGTCCACATTTTGGGGGTTTTGAGTTGAGAGCATGATTATGTTACTGTGTGCAAGGGGCATCGTTTAGTAGCAAAATGACTTTAATCCACTACTTTTGTATAGTTTTTCTTCGCAGCAGAATATTTGGTTAAGGCGTAAAACGACTTTAGTCCTGGACTTAAGTTGTTTTTCCTGTCACGTTCTGAAGAAATTTACATAATATGTGATTTTAATCATACACTCAGCTGACAAATGGTTTTTTGTCTGTTGTCATTGGTAATTCTTTCCGAACTTATCTCACGTTTACCATTCCTTCCAGTGCATCCTTCAGTAGGCAGTTCTATTCAGCCAGTGACACAACCAATTTCCTTTCTACTTCTTGATCATTTTCAGCATCATTCTTTCTCCACACTTTCCAACACTGTGGTTTATCCCCGATCAATGACACCAAAATTCAAGACATTCGTAAAATGCTTAAGTACATTCGTGATGAAGAAGACGTGAATACATTTTAAGAAAACATTATAGCATGGGAGACGACAAAGAATTGAAAGATGAAACTAAGCTGTGGTCTCGTTATAACACTCCTAAGAGTTGTCTGTGCTCTTGTGATTAACAGATTGTTCAAAATAATGTTGTTCAACAATTGTAATAAGGCTATTTTATGATTTTGGTATAAATACATTTAGTTAAACATGTTTATGTGTCAGTAATCTAAAGTTATGATGCAGGATTGAAGTTAAGTTGCAGAACAACTTATGTCCTGAAGAAGAATACAAAAGTATGAATGTTTATACTAAAACTATTTCTCTTACATATAAAAAATTATATTATAACCATATATGGTTCAGCGAGGCTAAAAACAGTTTTCTTTAATTTTCTCAAAACTACTTCTAGGCACTTAAGTCGTTTTGCAAATTCACTGTTCATATGGAGTTTCAGTGCAGGAATTGTGCGTTTCCATATGGTGAAGAATCGGTAGAACGGAGAAAAATTTTCTCTGACACCGGTACTCGAACCCGTGTTTCCAGCTTTACGTGCTGGCGCTTTATCCACTAAGCTACATCAGATTCTAGTTCCGATGCCGGATTGAATCCTTCTCATGTTTAAGTTCTATCTACTGTGTTCCCCGGTGTAGCTTAGTACAGGGACATTTTATTTTCACTTCAACTTTTATTGTACCTGCGTTTCTAAATGTACTTTACTCCCACCCCTTTCACTAATGTTCTTGCTAACGTCAGACACACAAACTTACGGCCACTGTTGCTAGCGGTGAAATAAAAAGTACAGAGTACAGTGTGTTTCAGAAATATTTTCTATAGAAGAAAGAGCTTATATTATTGAAGTTTATTTTCACACAGATATCGTGTGTAGCATAACTGAATTTATCTGTGTGAACTGAACACAAGTGAAGATTAGAGTTACCGAAAGTACGGTACTTGACAGCATTATTTAAACAAGAGTTTTGTTTTACTGTTTGTAGGTATGAAGGACGATAACGGAAACTGGAATTACAATATAACCGAATGTGAACAACAGTTTTTTTTTTCACAATTTCCTGATTATATCATTACGGAATATTTTCGTAGAAATGTCAGTAATCTGATAGATAAATTTAGAGCAAAAGAGTGTACAGAAATGAAGAAAAGTGTAATATGACCAACAAAGTTGACAGAAGATGCTGTAGAAGATTCTAGAGAAAGGATGCAGCGAGGTCCTAATAAGTCGGTCAAGAAGTTAGCTGTAGAAATTGGGGTTTCTCATGGAAATGCTCACACAATTCTCAGGAATAAATTAGGTTATTAATATGCTGAATAAAGTAGACATTACATAATGAATATAACCGCCTGAAGACTTGAGTTTGTGAAAAAAAAAATTGTTACTATTCTACTATTTTTGATAAATTACTGTAAAAGTAATGACCAAACTGAAAATCGTAATACTGTATTTCCCTGTAACATAAATGGATACACTACTTTTCTATCCTCCTATAGCTAGTAAAATGATTTGTTTACATACTAGTCCAAACTCCTGTAATGGAAGGGGGGTAACAGTGTTTCCGAGTATAGCCAGGTTAATGTTAAAAATGTTGGTAAAAATAAAGTGATGTCCCTGTAGATAAAGCGCCATTACGTAAAGCTGGAAACTCGGGGTTTGAGTCCCGGTGCCGGAGAGAATTTTTCTCCGTTCTACCGATTCACTATTATCACCTTCATTTCACTCAGACGCTAGATAATCATCATAGTTGATAAAGCGTCGTGAAATAAATAAATAAATAATACTGCTTCACTCTGTAAGAAATATTTTGATGAAATGAAATATTTAAAATAGAAAAATATTAAATAATATAAAAAGTGTTGATGAAATTAAATTTATGAAGACTAGAAAAACGGATGAATCCAGGGACAAAGTGACATGTTCCTATTTTGCTCACTATACGCATTATTTCAGTCAACACCATGCCGGGGACAGAACCGGAGTTCTGTGGCTCTGAAGGGCTTCCAACAAGCCTAAAATCATTTTGCCTGCGTAAACCGTTTCTGAGCAATATTCGACAAGGCAATTGAGTTGCACGCAGCTTCGAGGCTCGCAGTGGAGAGGCTGTAGAAGGGCGCTAAACTGCCGGCTGATGGGTCAATAGGCCAGCAGGTCTGCCGCTATAAAACCGCTACTTACAAAATCAAATATCGGACTGCGGGACTGAATGAACCGCGCTGGGGGGGAGAAAGCACGACAGTCAGGGTTGCAACGGTCCTGTTACTGGCATGAGGAAGTGTGTAGGTGAACTGAAGAAACACTAGAACACTGCCGTCTGAAATTACTTACTTCACTATTGTCCATCCAGGATGATACTAGAGCGGTCGATCGACTAAAAGTTTTTATCGCTTAACCGGATGTATTTAATCGATTCATCGACCGGTTAATTCAATGTTAATCGATTTTAAACCAAAACACCTAATATAGTTTTATAATATTTCGATATGCTATGTGCAAAAAAAAAAAAGAAACCAAGTCTTTTAATACACGGTAAACCGTAAGAATGTCCCGCGCCGTGGCGTCGCGGTCTAAGGCATCCCGCCTAGGACTCGCGTTACGGAATGCGCTCTGGCTCGAGTCCTCATGGGGGAAGAAATTTTCTCATGAAATTTCGGCCAGTGTATGGGACCGGTGCCCACCCAGCATCGTGATGCACTTGGGGAGCTACGATAGGTAGCGAAATCCGGTTGCGAATACCAGCTATAACGGCTGGAGGGATCATCGTGCTAACCACACGATACCCCCATTCTGGTTGGATGATCGTCCACCTCTGCTTCGGCATGTGGGCGTGAGGCCAGCAGCCGGCTGGTCGGCCTAGGTCCTTCACGGGCTGTAGCGCCACGGATTATTAAACCGTAAGAATGTCATTAATAGACTTGTAATGTTGGGGACCGATTATACAAGTTGACTGCAGCACGTAGTATACAACTATAACCCTAATGTACTTTCGGGTAAAATTCAAGAAATTGTAATTAAAATAAATAGATAGATAAATAAATAAATAAATAAATAAATGAAGAAATAAATAAATAAATAACAACACGATTGCCTTCTGTTGATAAATCCTGAATGTTTGTTAGGCCTAAATAGCTAAGTAGACAGTAAATAGCTAAATGACAGACAGACAGACAGACAGACAGACAGACAGACATACAGACAGGCAGACAGACAGACAAACAGATAGATAGATAGATAGATAGATAGATAGATAGATAGATAGATAGATAGATAGATAGATAGATAGATAGATAGATAGATAGATAGATAGATAGATACATGTTAAAAAATGTTATATTTTATTTAACGACGCTCGCAACTGCAGAGGTTACCTATATCAGCGTCGCCGCATATGCCGGAATTTTGTCCCGCAGGAGTTCTTTTACATGCCAGTAAATCTACTGACATGAGCCTGTCGCTTTTAAGCACACTTAAATGCCTGGCCCGGGATCGAAACCGCAACCTTGGGCATAGAAGGCCAGCGCTATATCAACTCGCCAACCAGGTCGACTAGATAGATAGATAGATAGATAGATAGATAGATAGATAGATAGATAGATAGATAGATAGATATATAGATAGATAGATAGCTAGATAGATAGATAGATAAATGAATGAAGAAACAAATAAATAAATAAATAAGTAACCACGCGATTGCCTTCTGTTAATAAATCTTGAATGTTTATTAAATAGCTAAGTAGACAGTAAATAGCTAAATGACAGACAGAGACAGACAGACAGACAGACAGACAGGCAGGCAGGTAGGCAGATAGATAGATGAAAAAATAAATAAATAAATAAAAGAATCAATGCATGAATGAATGAATGACTGAATAGGTAAATGAATGAATAAATGAACGAATGAATGTATGAATGAATGAATGAATAATTAAATGAATGAATGAATATTGGGAATTCTGCTTCTTCGTTTATATTCTACGTACCAGTTACCCCTGATAGTAGAATTTTTAACAGATTATTTAACGACGCTGTATCAACTACATGTTATCTAGTGTCGGCGGAAATGTGATAGCGAGATAAGATCGACGATTAGTCATGATGTTACTTGATATTTGTTTTACAGCTGGAAAAACCTCCATCCAGATAAAGCCCACCAGATCTCGAACCCATGTCCAAATGTACGCTGGGATTAGGATTCCGATGCGTTACCGTATGAGCTACCTAATATTTAGAACCGGTTATAAATCATAGAATCCTTTGTTGAAATAGAATACAATTACATTAATTAACACAGATCTGTGCCACAGGGGAGGAAAATGTGTCTGGAAGGGTAAGGGAAGCCGGAGGGGTGTTATCTTAACTCTGAATAATTGCTCTGTTTTGAAAGAGAGACAAAGAGATGCTTTACGTGGATTACTCCGTCCTGCTTGCACACGCCATTAGCCTAGAAACAGGTGTTATGCTGCAATATTGCAGAGGGTCGGGACAAGTACATAATCCCACGTTTCCTGTAAAAACCTGATTACCGGCCGCAGAGTGCCATTAGCGGGGAGTTAAAAAACAGGCGGGCGTATCTTACAGCAGCGAAAACAGAAGATCTGCGAGGGACGAACGAGACGAGCGTTCACACGGCAGGCGAAGACGTGGAACCGCTTCTTTGCTTCTCTGGAACAACGGAACAGAAACAGAAACCTACCGCAGTGTACGTTAAAACTAAGAAAAATATATTCTATTTCTTTAACTTCCTCATTATAGGAAATATGAAGTACTGTCATGACCGAGAAAATCGACTACGAAATTTACGCAAGAATGTATATTTTTCAGTAACAAATATAAATGATACTCGGGAGGAAATTAAACACAGAATAAATATAGGAAATGCCTGTTATTATTCGGTTGAGAAGCTTTTATCATCCAGTCTGCTGTCAAAAAATCTGAAAGTTAGAATTTATGAAACAGTTATATTACCGGTTGTTCTGTATGGTTGTGAAACTTGGACTATCTCTCTGAGAGAGGAACAGAGATTAAGGATGTTTCAGAATAAGGTGCTTAGGAAAATATTTTGGGCTAAGCGGGATGAAGTTACAGGAGAATGGAGAAAGTTACATAACACAGAACTGCACGAATTGTATTCTTCACCTGGCATAATTAGGAACATTAAATCCAGAAGTTTGAGATGGGCAGGGCATGTAGCACGTATGGGCGAATCCAGAAATGCATATAGAGTGTTAGTTGGGAGGCCGGAGGGAAAAAGACCTTTGGGGAGGCCGAGACGTAGATGGGAAGATAATATTAAAATGGATTTGAGGAAGGTGGGATATGATGATAGAGACTGGATTAATCTTGCTGAGGATAGGGACCGATGGCGGGCTTATGTGAGGGCGCCAATGAACCTCCGGGTTCCTTAAAAGCCAGTAAGTAAGTAAGTAAGTAAGTAAGTAAGTAAGTAAGTAAGTAAGTAAGTACGTAAGTATATTTTTCAGTACCGATAGCGAATATTTGATTTTAAGCATACCGTATTTACGAATCAATTTATGAGGGAATTATGTAAGCTACATGAATTATAATACTGTCTGTACTAATCTGTCATTGTACAGCGATTTCTACTGAACTATTCGACGGATTTTGTTCATATTCAGTATCTACGAGTCAATTTGTCACGAAATGATATACATGAAATATAATAATTTTAGTACTAGTCTGTCTGTGTACAGCGATTTCTACTAAACTATTGAACGGATTTTGTTTATATTCAGTATCTACGAGTGAATTTATCAGGGAATGATGTACATGAAATATAATAATTTTAGTACTAGTCTGTCTGTGTACAGCGATTTCTACTAAACTATTGGACGGATTTTGTTCATATTCAGTATCTACGAGTGAATTTATCAGGGAATGATGTACCTGAAATATAATAAATTTTAGTACTAGTCTGTCTGTGTACAGCGATTTCTACTAAACTATTGGACGGATTTTGTTCATATTCAGTATCTACGAGTGAATTTATCAGGGAATTATGTACATGAAATATAATACATTTTAGTACTAGTCTGTCTGTGTACAGCGATTTCTACTAAACTATTGGACGGATTTTGTTCATATTCAGTATCTACGAGTGAATTTGTCAGGGAATGATGTACATGAAATATAATAAATTTTAGTACTAGTCTGTCTGTGTACAGCGATTTCTACTAAACTATTGAACGGATTTTGTTTATATTCAGTATCTACGAGTGAATTTATCAGGGAATGATGTACATGAAATATAATAATTTTAGTATTAGTCTGTGTGTGTACAGCGATTTCTACTAAACTATTGGACGGATTTTGTTCATATTCAGTATCTACGAGTGAATTTATCAGGGAATGATGTACATGAAATATAATACATTTTAGTACTAGTCTGTCTGTGTACAGCGATTTCTACTAAACTATTGGACGAATTTTGTTTATATTCAGTATCTACGAGTGAATTTATCAGGGAATGATGTACATGAAATATAATAATTTTAGTACTAGTCTGTCTGTGTACAGCGATTTCTACTAAACTATTGGACGGATTTTGTTTATATTCAGTATCTACGAGTGAATTTATCAGGGAATGATGTACATGAAATATAATAATTTTAGTACTAGTCTTTCTGTGTACAGCGATTTCTACTAAACTATTGAACGGATTTTTTTCATATTCAGTATATACGGGTCAATTTACCAGGGAATGATGTACATGAAATATAATAACTTTAGTACTAGTTTGTCTGTGTACAGCGATTTTGTAAGTCTATTTTTGTCTTTTTAAGTCCTGAAACTTTATTCAAGACAAACTAATATCACAATATTCTGTAGAAAATTTCTCTTAATTTTAGTAGTAGTGTATCTGTATGCAGCGATTTCTACTAAACTATTGGACGGATTTTATTCATATTCAGTATCTATGAATCAATTTATCAAGGAATGATGTACCTACATGAAATAAAATAATTTTAGTATTAGTCTCTCTGTGAGCAGTGATTTAAACTACTGTAAACTAATTGCCGGTTTTTTTCTTATTCAATGTTAATAGAGCGTCAGAAGAAAAGTTACTCAAACTAATTACTGCAGAACGGATATTCGAAAAAATGACGAATGGAAGACTGTGCTTTACGTGAGTATGTGACATTCAACAAGGGATGGATTATAAGGGAATAAATGACAACGTAATAATAGGAATGGTGAAACGGATTACGAATTAAATAATGAGTTTTTGTGCACCGGAAAATGTCCTCTGAAAAGATAGACAGAACAATTTTTGTAGGCTTATGCCTAACAGTTCTTACAGGACTATAACGTGTTAGGATAACTAAAATGTTTGATATATTGTAAAGTTACATATACATTGTATTATTAGGAATATGATAGGGTAAACATTGGTAATTTCGTGATAATTTCATGAAAATTAATTTAAAATGCAAATGTGTAAATATATCCCTATTCCGATTTTTTCATCTAAAAGACGATAATTTGCTGTACAAATCTGGAGACATAAAATATTGGACACGTTCTTGAACAAGTGCCAAAAACCACTTTTACAACTTAAGCTAAAAGGTTGGTTATTTCGTGATAACCTTGGTAATTTCGTGATATTACATTGATAATTTCGTGAGAGGTAGAAGAATTGTGGAAAAATTCATTAGTGTCAAATAAAATTCTCATTTATTGTTACAAGACTTCAAACATAGTAATTCTGTTTAATATTCATAGAAAGAAAACATAGAAATACATATCAACACATAATAGGAATGAAATCAAAGTAAAAATTGAAATTGAAAAGGGATCTTCTTTGCCCTGAAAGGGTGAACAATTTTATTACAGACTTTACTATATTCTATATTACTAGGGTAACTCCAAAGGTAATGCATAACATTTCTTTAAAAAATATATTTTTATCCTACAGCTTTGCTATTTTCACAGAATGTAGATACAGCCTTTAGGAACAAAATGTCACTTTTCCACGTAATCCCCGTCCCTTTCAACTGCCTTACGTAACCTAGGAACGAGGGCCTGTAGAATAGCACGGCAAAAGTCTGGACCAACACGTCTGAGCCACTCTTTAGCAGCGTGCACAAGGGAGTCATCTTCTAACCTCGTTCCGCGAAGGGTTCCTTCAGTTTACAAAGAGATGGTAATCGCACGGTTCCAGTTCAAGATTGTAAGGCGGATGTTTCAGTGTTGTATATCCGAATTTTCTGATCTGGTCTGTGGTCTTGAGACTGACATATGGCTGTGCGTTGTCGTGCAATAGCAGAACATCCTGCTTCTCCCGATGTCGTCGAACACGACTCAGTCGAGCTTGAAGTTTCTTGAAAGTTGTCACATACGCGTCAGAATTAATGGTGGTTCCATGTGGCATGATGTCCACAAGCAAGAGTCCTTCTGGATCTAAAAATACAGTAGCCATAACTTTTCCTGCCGAAGATGCGCTTTTGAATTTCTATTTCTTTCGTGGATTTGCATTATGCCACTCCATTGTCTGCCTCTGTTTCCGGTCCAAAATGGTGGAGCCATGTTTCATCTTCTGTCACAGTTCTTGAAAGTAAGTCATCTAGCACTTATCATTGGCACTTAGCATGATAACAAACCAAACAGAAACTACACTGAACCCATTGCGTCCCTCCTTTTTTTGTTATCACATCTTATCTTCAGATTTCTAAAATTCATATTGTAATACAATTTTTAAAATGGTATAAAATGTAACGCTTATGCTCAACAAAATTTCACCTCAAACAGCTAAGATTTCTATCAGTAAAGCTAAGCCTATATGGCGACTACAGATGTATCTAAAATTCCAAAAACATTTCCTAAAATATCACTAAGGTTTAATAAGTCATTGTACCAAATATCATATGCTTACCTTAAGTAATAAGCCTGTAATGTAATTACAAACATCCACAAAATTTGTACGCCTGATAAGTCGACGCTAGCTTGCTCTCTCCAAACATAAAAGCTCACTGAAGCAGCTACAATAGTCACACAAAGCGTAGCTGTATGTTTCTGGAAACCGGACAACATATGCAATCCCTTGGCGGAAATTTGAATCTCGTAACACCATTGGTTAGTTTACGAAAGAGCAAAGAAAAAGTATCACGAAATAACCACTGCCACGAAATTACCAATGTTTACCCTATATCTCATTTTCAATGTTAATGCTATGGTTTATTTAAGGACGCTCGAAACTGCAGAGATTATATCAGCATCGCCGAATGTGCCGGAATTCTGTCCCGCAGGAGTTTTTTACATGCCAGTAAATCTAATGATATGAGCCTGTCTCTCACTTAAATCTCATTTTCAATTTTATTCGTGCAATTTCCCTATAGTAGGCTTACTACTAATGAATGCTACTCGAGATTATGAGGTTACCGATCAATTTCCATTATGGTAATTTATCTAAAACTATTTTCTGACTTGTGCTTGAATACTGCAAACCTTGCTTAAATGGTGGTCGTGCGACATGGTCACTAAATTCCTTCGGTTTGTGAATGTGTAGCATTGATCAATATAATCATGGGAATGTAATTGAAAGAGCCAAAAAATGCTATCAATAATGATGATAATGATGATGATGATTATGGAAAAGTCTCTTTATGAGGTTTTGAAACAAAATAATTCGCGAGTAATAGCTTTGCGATTACTGTTTTCATTACATTAATCCAGAACAATGCCAAACAAATCGTGATATCTCTGTCTCGTTATGTAATTCCCCTAGATACAAAAGAGCAACTATAATAAATGACGTGGTTACAACTGTTCAACATTTCGTGTATGATGCGGCTCTCATACAACGTGCTTATGCATTAGCTAAATAAACAGTGCCAAAATTCCATTTGCAACATCGACAAATAAACCCTATTCTAATAATGCACCTAGTTTGGGATCAATGTACGATCTGGCTTGCAAGTCTTTACTCGTATTATACACGTCATATAGGGTACATACATTTTAACTGAAGGACGTACAACACTAGAACGCGATTTTAATAATAATAAAAGCGAATTGTGCAGCAATGTTTCAAATATCTTGCAGTGAGATATGATAAATTAGACTTAAATTTAACGTGCATATCAGGACCGACCATGTCCGTTACACATTACGCTATCTGCATTGCTTTAGTGTAGTTTCCTGTCCCCACCCCTCAGACAGCGCACTGAATGGAATACTGTAAGTAGACAACGTAAGCAACGTCAGATGAATACAGTATGTGTAAGATGTATAAATAAATACACATAAATAAGGTGTACAGAGGAATAAAATTATTTCATTTCCACACAACTATTTTTGCTTGTAACTTTCGATTCGGTCATTGATATATGTGCCCTTCGCCATCATCCCTGAAAGTTTGTAACACTAGCCCGGAAACACCCTGTATATATAGTACTTATTAGTCAGGAATTTATACACGACTTATAAATGGGCTATTCACTGTATAATTATAAACGTTTATACTCAACGGTGTTACTAATAAAAGCTCTTACTCAAACGTTTATAGTGAATAGCTCATTTATAAGTCGTGTGTAAATTCCTGACTAATAATTACTGTATATATACAGGGTGTTTCCGGGCTAGTGTTACAAACTTTCAGGGATGATGGGGAAGGGCACATGTATCAATGAGAGATAAGGAAGGATGTGTATTTATCTGTGCATCTTACACATATTGCATTCATCTGACATTGTTTACGTTGTCTACCTAGAGTATTCCGTTCAGTACGCTGTCCTGTAGGGACAGAAAACTACACTAAAGCAATGCAGATAGCGTAATGTGTAACGGACATGGTCGGTCCTGATATGCACATCTGTAGACAGCAGTGTATGTGTACAAGTTGCAGTGTCCAGTCGATCAGTCCTAGTGAAATAGAGGAGTACACGAGAGCGGAATAAGCAGACCTGATTTTCGAATACGGATGAGCCAATAGGAACAGTAGACAAGCTCACAGATTGTATCGGGCCGAGTACCCAAGTAGGAGACAACCGGCCCATACCATCTTTCCACGACTGTTCCAAAGGTTAAGGGAAGAAGGGCACGTGGTGCCAAATTACAATTCCATTTCGACGCAACTATTTTTGCTTATAACATTCGACTCAGTCATTTCCGGACCAGGGTTCCTTATCTCAAATTGATACATGTGCCCTTCACCATCATCCCTGAAAGTTTGTAACACCAGCCCGGAAACTTCCTGTATACGTCGTGTATAATAGTACAACTGTTACACAGCTACGTCATAGTTTCTTCATTATTTTATTACGAAAGGTAACAATAATTGAAATTCTTTATTGCATCCGATAGCGAGCGCTAGTGTGCCGCGCTAAGTATCGGTAACACAACTGGGCCTGGTCGATTACCACGTTATATTTTGATCAAAGTGTACAGTTACAGCAATATTGTTCTAATTATCCTGTGCTCTTTGTTTTTTCTTCTGTGGTTACAAGGCAACCATCGTCATAAAATGACAATCGGTAATAACAGCAAATATTTTACTATAATAATACCGGACAGCTAGCAGTTCTGAGCGCGAACGACGCTGATGCTGCTACCTAGGCTGTCGGTGTGGCGATACTCGCGAAACAAGCTGTAATCAACTGCAATGTATATTGTTTTATTAATTAGTGCTGTGTTAAAATGTCAGGGTGTATATGTGCTGTTTATAATTGCTACAGTTACAGCATTACAAATTGCTCCAAATCGTACTTTCGATTTTCGAGGGATCATAAAACGTGAGTCAACAACATTCTTTAGTAGGCCTAATTCCTTCGTCTTTGTGTTGATAGAAAAATACAAATTAGTTTTTTTTTATTTAGACCTAATAAATATATAGAAGTTAAAATGTATCGAACATTTTAAGGTTTTATCAAATTAAGCTTTATTGTTGTCCGCATGCCTTTACTAATTATTACAAGCATCAATCAGATTACTATCAATTTTATCTTTACAGTTGTCAGCAATGCGTATATAAAGCATTATTGTAAATTCATTCCTAATATCAAAATTGATTTTGTCTCACTAAACCAAAGAAAAAAAATGTAACAATTAATTACAGAAAGTAATATAAAGTATGCAATATTTCTCATAATATGCAGCTTTGATATAAGATAATAATTTTACATTAAATATTATTCAACATTTCTTAAATGTTTTATATTATATTATTCCACATTAGTAACTCACGTTTTAAACAATAGTCAGAATCCCGCTATGTTATTATTTGTATTTGTGGACGTAATACCACGCCGCTCCGCTAGATATCAGGTCCGCAATATTTCGCACTCACGTCAATGCTGCTAATATACAGCTATCTGGTATTATTATACTAAGGTACTTGCTAACAGCTGTTAGAGAGGCGGACATTTTTTCTCTGTATACAACGCTTCGACAAGAAATTTCGTGTGTATACTTTTTGTATCGAATTAATAATTCTTAAATACCCATTCCCGTATGACCGATTTTTTACTGTCTATAATATTCCTCAACTTTCATGCTCTACCTAAACATGATGTTTGCCGATTGCAGGGGACTTGCTCCGCGTATTATATCTAAGTAGGTAAACATTGGCTTTCTCCTATATCGACGGAGCAGTGTACCATGATTCATCATCGCCTTAATCACCATTACTATATTAATTAACTGAAATCAGATAAAATTAATACAAGCCATACATAATATAATACAGCAATAAAAACAGAATCACAATAATGGTCCACGGCATAGCATACTGATAAATTCCCAAAGATCCTACACACAGAATGTGACCTAGATGTTAAAGCATACATAAATAAACCCCCCAAAAAAACATTGATTTGTGTAAATGGTGGAAAACCGTAAATGCAAACAACTTTATTTACACGATAACATAGCAACGTACATAGCCCCATAGCAACAACACGCAAAGCCTTATTAAAAATCTGTCATTGAATTTTGTTTCGCAGAGTTCGACGCCTACTCTGCTAAAGAGGTTTCATTTCAATGATGACGATATTATTATTATTATTATTATTATTATTATTATTATTACTATTACTTAGGTTTCCATTTCGACTCGAATCTCAGCTGGAATGCACAGGTAAAATATGTCTGTAAGAAAACTTTCTCAATCTTGCATTCACTGAAAAGACTGAAAAATTTCTTTCCTTCTAAACTGAAACAGATCTTGATACAGACCCTGGTGATGCCTTACTTTGACTATTGCGACGTTTTGTATAGCGATCTTAGTGTTGATTTGTCATTGAGGCTTCAGCGTGTTCATAATGCTTGTGTTCGTTTCATTTTTAACAGCCGTCGCTATGATCATGTCTCCGAGTATTTCTTTCAATTATCTTGGCTTCGTTTACGGGAGAGACGTTCAGTTCATTCACTCTGTTTGCTGTATCAGATTTTAAATAATTCCACACCTATTTACCTAGTTCCTCGCTTCACACTTTTAGCATCCCACCATAACCGTGATACACGTTCACAGCATAACCATGTTCTATCAATTCTATCAATTCCATTCCATCAAACATCTCTCACTCTGCTTCCTTCACAATAAAACACAGCTGCTAATTCCTGGAATTCCTTGTCACAGGAAATCAGGATTTAGTTCCCTATTAGTCTAAAATCTTTTAAGTACACTCTACTTAGAAATGTTTTTAATGAACAGAACTAGACTCTTGCGGAAGTTTCTAAGTAGTCTTAAATGACCAAGTTGTTATTTTTTTCCTCTCTCTTCTTCTTTTTTTCTCTTTTCTTTTTTTTTATCTTGATATATTTCTTAATCATTTGTGTTTGTATGCCATTTAGTACGAATTTGCTAATCAACATTTTATGTCTTGTAACTCACATGTATTCTCCTATTAGTATATTAACTGTATAATATATCTCAAGTGAATTAATCGTCGTATTTATCTCGGCATTTTAGGTCTTATAAATTGTGTGTTTGTGTGTGTGTGTGTGTGTGTGTGTGTGTGTGTGTGTGTGTATATTCCGCTTTATGTTATGTAACTGATTTTGATTATGTGTAATTTTCTACTTTATTTTATATATTACATAACCGATCTTGACTATTTGTAATTTTATATTATGTAACTGATCTTTTCTATTGTAATTTTCTACTATATTTTATGTAATTTTTAAGGTATTTTCTTTTGTGTTGTTTTGTAATCAAATTTTGTATTTCATGTATATTATTGAAACCAGGTTGAGTGGAAGAGAAGGCCTCATGGCCTTAACTCTGCCAGGCAAAATAAACCTACTACTACTACTACTACTACTACTACTACTACTACTACTACTACTACTACTACTACTATTACTATTACCATTATTAAATATGTCTCAGTGAAACGTACAACAGAGTCCGTATAGGTCAGTTTCTCTCAGATGCGTTTTCAATTCACTATGGGCTAAAGCAAGGAGATGCACTATCAACTTTGCTTTTTAACTTTACTCTAGAATATACCATTAGGAAAGTCCAGGATAACAGAGAGGGTTTAGAATTGAACGGGTTACATCAGCTGCTTGTTTATGAGGATGACGTCAATATGTTAGGGGAAAATCCACAAATTATTAGGGAAAACACGGGAATTTTATTTGAAGCAAGTAAAGAGATAGATTTGGAAATAAACTCCGAAAAAAACAAAGTATATGATTATGTCTCGTGACCAGAACATTGTATGAAATCAAAGAAATTTATCCTTTGAAAATGTAATAGTAATATGCGTTGCAAGAGGGGTATGCTGAAGTTTTCATGTTCGAGAAAAAGTCTGAAAATGCGAAAAGTAGTTGAGCTTTTTTAATTTCCGAGAATTGAAAGAAACCATGCCGCTCGTGTATCGTACATTATTTTGTGCGAAGATCGTTTATTACATACCTGAAAGAGGAATTTCTAATTATTTGCAATGAAATCTCCATCATGGTTTCTCTTCAATGACGGCAAATTTCCAAAACAAAAATATCTATCTTCAACACTGTTGCTTTAAAATGTTTTCTGTGTTTACTATACTCCAGCAGGCCGTGATATACGCCTGTCTTTTTTTCCCCAGTCTATAAATGCGAACTTAAAACAAACGGCTTTCTTAATGTTACATGCATCAGGAATGCATTAACTTTAGTGGAGTTGTAGAGTTTACTTAATCTTTGCAAATATTTAAAAACAATAATTAACAGTGCAATTTAGGTAAAATTGCAGTGGTAAGTTTCCAATTTATAATTATTACTATATTGAACGTCTCTAAAAATAATATGTTAAAAGCCTAAAGCAGTAAAATCAATATGTCACTTAAGCGGTAAGAAGAGGGAAATTTTATGTGTGTTAGGTTGGGAATACTGAATGTGGAATTTTAGACTTACCGCGGATTGGTTTTGTGCGGAAACCAAGCAAATACGCACGATCTCGCACAAAAAAATTTAAATAGCAACAGTTTTAAAATAATTATGATACTCGGGAGGAAATTAAACGAAGAATAAATATGGGAAATGCGTGTTATTATTCGGCTGAGAAGCTTTTGTCATCCAGTCTGCTCTCAAAAAAACTGGAATTTGGAATTTATAAAACAGTTATATTACCGGTTGTTCTGTATGGTTGTGAAACTTCGACTCTCACTTTGAGAGAGGAACAAAAGTTAAGCGTGTTAGAGAATAAAGTGCTTAGGAAAATATTTGGGGCTACGAGAGATGAAGTTACAGGAGAATGGAGAAGCTTACACAACACTCAATTGCAAGCATTATATTCTTCACCTAATTAGGAACATTAAATCAGACGTTTGAAATGGGTAGGGCATGTAGCAGGTATGGGTGAATACAGAAATGCGTACAGAGTGTTAGTTGGGAGGCTAGATGGAAAAAGACTTTTGGGAAGGCGGAGACGTAGATGGGAGGATAATATTAAAATGGATTTGAGGCAGGTGGGATATGATGGTAGGGACCGGATTAATCTTGTTCAGGATAGGAACCGACGGCGGGCTTATGTGAGGGCGGCAATGAACCTGCGGGTTCCTTAAAATCCATTTGTAAGTAGATGATAATAATGATGATGATGATGATGATATGATAATAATAATAATAATAATAATAATAATAATAATAATAATAATGATTATGATCAATTGCTGTTTTAATTTCCTTATTCGTTTAATCTTACTTACTTACTTACTTACTGGCTTTTAAGGAACCCGGAGGTTCATTGCCGCCCTCACATAAGCCCGCCATTGGTCCCTATCCTGAGCAAGATTAATCCAGTCTTTACCATCATATCGCACCTCCCTCAAATCCATTTTAATATTATCCTCCCATCTACATCTCGGCCTCCCTAAAGGTCTTTTTCCCTCCGGCCTCCCAACTAACACCCCATATGCATTTCTGGATTCGCCCATACGTGCTACATGCCCTGCCCATCTCAAACGTCTGGATTTAATGTTCCTAATTATGTCAGGTGAAGAATACAATGCGTGCAGTTCTGTGTTGTGTACCTTTCTCCATTCTCCTGTAACTTCATCCCTCTTAGCCCCAAATATTTTCCTAAGAACCTTATTCTCAAAGACCCTTATTCTCTGTTCCTCTCTCAAAGTCAGAGTCCAAGTTTCACAGCCATACAGAACAACCGGCAATATAACTGTTTTATAAATTCTAATTTTCAGATTTTTTTTGCAGCAGACTAGATGACAAAAGCTTCTCAACCGAATAATAACAGGCATTTCCCATATTTATTCTGCGTTTAATTTCCTCCCGAGTGTCATTTATATTTGTTACTGTTGTTCCAAGATATTTGAATGTTTCCACCTCTTCGAGGATAAATCTCCAATTTTTATTCTTTGATCTACAAAAATTAACTGTTCTTAATAGACCTGTGTTCGGACAGTTAACTAAGCTCTAAAATCATAAATTTAGTTATTATTATTATTATTATTATTATTATTATTATTATTATTATTATTATTATTATACGGATACTTTGAGGAAGTTCAGTGACCTGATGTTAGCACGATAGCAGCCTTCACCTGGGATTGCATAGAACAGACGAGCATAGATGTCGTAGCTGGGATTCAAACCCACGACACCGTGGCCTCCAAGTGGTGAAGTTGCAAGCTTCAGCAGTCTCCGAGTTATTCCACGACAATAGTAGTATTAATAATGACACTGAAAAGTTTCAACTGCGCTCGGATGGCACACTGGAAGTTCTCGAGAAGTGATGTCACACACGAGTGCGATAAAGTACTAAGGGGAGGTTCTGGCAGCTCCGTTTCTTCCCAACTCCATTGTGACAGTCACGCTTCCAGTTGCTTGTATGTCCAACTCTGCTGAATTGATACAGAGGCAAATTCATGGCTGTGCTTTAAAGAGGAACAACACCAGCAAGATTTCAAATCTCGCCGCAGGCACACAGCGCTTCAAGAGTGAGAAATTAATTTTACGAATATTAACATGTCTAATTGTCTGGGTAGCTCAGTGAGTAGAGCAACTGTTTACCGATTGCAAGGGACTGGGTTTAATTCCAGGTGGTGGCGAGATTTTTCTCTTTGTCCCAGGGGCGTATTTTGCGGGCTACCGGGGCTACCGGCGGTAGCCCAAGGAAATTACAAAAGAAAAAGTTTGTAATATAACATAATGTAATAATTTTGTATTATTAGTTTTACCATAGTAATTAAAATTAAAGTAATTGTTAGATATATTTTGTGTAATAATAGGGTCAGCGGTAGCCCAAACCCTTTAACCAGTATACGCCACTGCTTTGTCCAAACTTTAATAATGGCGAACCTCCTGTAAAATTGAGTATCGGGTCTTTACCGGAGGTGAAAGACAGCCTGAGCTTGATGCTGACTACATCACTTCATTCTGTGCGCGGAAATAAACGACGATCACAGTCCAAGTTTTGGATGTGTATGAATGCAGTTCGACGTTTGATATGGGCAGGGCATGTAGCACGTATGGGCGAATCCAGAAATGCATATAGAATGTTAGTTGGGAGGCAGGAGGGAAGAAGAACTTTGGGGAGGTCGAGACGTAGATGGGAGGATAATATTAAAATGGATTTGAGGGAGGTGGGATATGATGCTAGGGACTGGATTAATCTTGCTCAGGATAGGGACCAATGGCGGGCTTATGTGAGGGCGGTAATGAACCTTCGGGTTCCTTAAAAGCCAAAGTAAGTAAGTAAGTAAGTATGAATACAGTTCATTTAGTCCGGAAAAATCAAACTGCTATGCATGTCCTCTGCCCAAAGACAAGTCTTTCACTGCAAACCCAGCTTTCTCCAATCTTTCATATTTTCTGCCTTCCTCTTGTCTCCGCATATGATCCATATATCTTAATGTCGTCTATCATTTGATATCTTCTTCTGTCCCAAACTCTTCTCCCGTTCACCATTCCTTACAGTGCATCCTTCAGTAGGCAGTTTCTTCTCAGCCAGTGACCCAACCAGCATTATTCAGATTCATTCTTTCTTCACCCACTCTTTCCAACACAGCTTCGTTTCTTATTCTGTCTATCCACTTCACACGCTCCATCCTTCTCCATATCCAAATTTCAAATGCTCCTATTCATTCTCTTCATTTCGTCGTAATGTCCATGTTTCTGCCCCATACAATACCACACTCCACACAAAGCACTTCACTAGTCTCTTCCTTACTTCTTTTTCCAGAGGTCAGCAGAAGGCGCTCCTTTTTCTATTAAAAGCTCCCTTGGCCATTGCTATCCTCCTTTTGACTTCCTGGCAGCAGCTCATGTTACTGCTTATAGTACACCCCAAGTATTTGAAGCTCTCCACTTGCTCTACTGCCTCATTTAGAATTCGCAAGTTTACCTTCTTTATTTTTCTTCCTATGACCATGGTCTTCGTCTTGTTTGCATTTATCTCCATCCCATACTGCTCACAGCTGTCATTTAGCTCCAGTAGCATATCCCTTAGTATCAGCTCCTCTTCTGCTAACAATTCCATATCATAAGCAAATCTTATGCACTTTATTCTCCTTCCTCCTACTTTTATCCCTCCTATGTTCTGAAAACAGTTCTTCAACAAATCCTCCAAGTAGATGTTGAATAGGATAGATGATAAAGTCCACACCTGTGGAGTAACGGTCAGCGCGTCTGGCCGCGAAACCAGGTGGCCCGGGTTCGAATCCCGGTCGGGGCAAGTTACCTGGTTGAGGTTTTTTCCGGGGTTTTCCCTCAATCCAATGGACCCCGGACTCATTTCACCGGCATTATCATCTTCATTTCATTCAGACGCTAAATAACCTAAGATGTTAATAAAGCGTCGTAAAATAACCCAATAAAATAAAAAAAATAGATGATAAAGGATACCAATAAAACTGTATTAAAGGACGTATTTCAACCAATCATGGCTGTTTATTGGTACAATTTCTTCACTTCCCTAGCATTTGTTTACTTTTATCATTTCCGTAGCATTTGTTTGTTTTTATCACTTCCCTAGCATTTGTTTCTTTGTTTGCCAACATTTCAAACTGCAAATTCTTTACGGTAATATAAAACATGCTTTGCGATGTCATTTGTTTACCGCATAGTCAACTGAAAATGGCGGCTCCGTTCAAACATTTTGGTGAAGGTAAATTTAGTGAAATATAATTTTAGTAAGTCAATTAATATCTATTTCATTGTATTAGAGTACTTCATTTCTTCTAATCTTTATATACGTTCTTCTGTTTTTATCACCTTCTAAGCATTTGTTTCTTTGTTTGCCAACATTTCAAACTGCAAATTCTTTACGGTACTATAAGACATGAATTGCGACCGTCACTTGTTTCCCGCATCGATAGTCGACTGAAAATGGCGACTCAGTTCAAACGTTTTGGTGAAGGTAAATTTAGTGAAATATAACTTCAGTAAGTCAATTAATATCTATTTTATTGTATTAGAGTACTTTATTTCTTCTAATCTTTTTATACTTTCTTCTAATCGTGTAATAGTCAATTAAATCCCACTCGTGTTTTGATTTTCTTTAGATAAATCAAACCATCTAGTGAGATTACTGTTGATAAACATTTTTTTATTGAATTATGTCAATATTCGCTTTTATATTTCTAATGCTGTTAACGAAAATACAAGCGAATATCCATCTTCTAATTTAACAAATCTCGACTTTCAAATACCCGCTGCCGGGAATAGAACCCTGGTCCACCGGCTTTGAATCGGACACGCTCGCAGTTCATGTGCAATCAAATTAAAGAAGAAATTCGGTTACTTGAAAGGAGCAAAGTAACAGGAATCACTGATAATAAATGGACATGAAATAAATAGAATGCGATAGGAAATTGGCAATGTTGTTGGCATGGCGCCCCGGTGGGTTAGGGCAGAACCCTCACGTGCTATGCCTCACCCCAATCGAAGGCTAATTTACTCTCCGTTCCTTTTTCATTTCGACTAGGAAAAGGTATTCCCAGACCACTGCAGGCAGTTTAAATTGGGTTTCGGGAAGAAAGTATTGCCAGGAGTTCAATGCACGTCAGCAAGAAACCCAATCGGATCGGAGCCTGTACACACGGCATTATTTAGTGTACCGCACTTTGTGCACCCTAAATTCATTGAGTAAAGTTGTAAAGAGTGCTTTCGTGGTGGAAACAGTAACTGGATGTTACTGCCAATCTACAAAGACTCTTGTACAATCTTTATGCGGACGATCTACAACTGTACAGGATGTAAGGGGTATAAGTGCCGTGCTTTTCACAGTCGTCGGGGACGGTCTACAGCAGTCTTGCGATGGTGACTAATAATTGCGAGCGAGAGCTCTTTTTATGCCCGCTGCGCGCGCGCGGAGCTCTTTTACCTGTAAACATTGCTAAAGGATGTACAGATCTTAGAACACAGCGCATCATGACGGAACGGAAGCGCTTAAAGCTTTCAAGGAAGAGTAGAAGATGCTTCGAACATGGTGATGAAGTCCAGTGTTAGTTGTGTAAAAAAATATCATTTGCAAAAAAGGCAACATAAAACGGCATTATGAGACACATCATGAAAAAAAAAATAGGCATTATTCAGGAGAAGAGAGAAATAAATTGATTTCGGAATTGACATCGAAGGTAATAGTAATATGCGTTACAAGAGCGGTATGTTGAAGTTTTCATATTCGAGGAATAGTTTGAAAAAGCGAAACGTTGTTGAGCTTTTTTAATTTCCGAGAATTGAAAGAAAACATACCGTTCGTGTATCGTACATTATTTTGTGGAAGATCGTTTATTACATATCTGGAAGAGGAATTTCTAATTAGTTGCAATGAAATCTCCATCTTGGTTTCTGTTCCATGACGGCAAATTTGCAAAACAAAAATATCTATCTTCAACATTGTTGCTTTAAAATGTTTTCTGTGTTTACTATACTCCAGCAGGCCATGATATACGTCTGTCTTTTTTTTCCCCAGTCTATGATGAGTCTGGAATCTTGTTGATTTTTTCACGGCTTCCTTAATGTTACTTGCATCACGAATGCAGTAACTTTAGTGGAGTTGTAGAGTTTACTTAATTTTTGTAAATATTTAAAAACAATAATTAACAGTGCAATTTAGGTGAAATTGCAGTGACAAGTTTCCAATTTATAATTATTACTATATTGAACGTCTCTAAAAATAATATGTTAAAAACCTAAAGCAGTAAAATCAGTATGTCACTTAAGCGGTAAGAAGAGGGAAATTGTTATGTGTGTTAGGTTGGGAATACTGAATGTGGGATTTTAGACTTTCCGCGGATTGGTTTTGTGCGGAAACCAAGGAAATACGCACGATCTCGCACAAATTAATTTACATTTGGGTCAGTAGATTATATCTAGATTCCTTTTATTTCTTTATTTTAAATGTATTGTTGATGTTTTATTTGTTGCTTGTTTCTGGATATTTACTTTTATTAGACTATATGTTTCCTTAATTTAGAAATAATATTTTATCTGTGATTGCACTTTAACTTATACTATTACTAAGCTCAAAATGCTAATTCACTTTTATTCCAATAACAATTTTCAGGATTTTGAGCAAATATGAACTAAACATTTTGAAAACTTTGATGCAAGGAGCTTTTTTAGTAACGTCAATATAAAATATACTTAAAAATATAATTTCAAAACTATTAGACCTAATTGCACCAACTTTTGTACAGATGATATTATTATAGATCTGTTTATATAGTTTAAATTTCACAAATTTTGGTCGAAATTGTGGAAGTTTTGAAAGTCATACATATCCCCTTAAATGATTGACCCCAAAAATTACGATGGCTTTCAATATCTTAATTTGATCAATTTGTTTTTTCGTGTTATGTGCATCTCACAAATCACTCTAAGAAAACTCATTACATAATCACGACTGGAGAGTAAGGACTACATTTTCACAATCCCACAATCAATATACTCTATTTCAATCACTATTGCCATTATTATTTTTTTAACAAATACTCAAAAGTACTTAGAGATCACACACGTGGAGCAGGTAGACCCTATTAGTTTCTCCTAACCAATGAAGTGAAGTATTTACATAATAAATAATTGCTTTTAACAATAAAATGGTTTACATAAATTAACTTTTCCTATTCCTCTTTTTGTTCCTAAAAAAGCCCTTCCCTTTGCGATTTGTTTATATATGTACATGTATATTAAATAACTTAGTAATTAGCCCTATTACATAGCCAGAAAATTAGTAACGCAAGTTATTGTAATAATTGCTGCCTTTATTCGCTGCATGTGCATGTACATCCCTGTTGTCTACGTTACAGTGAATGCGCTATGCGCTCGTGATCAAGGTCGAGCTCTTCTACCATGATTGGGAACCAATATCGTCTCATCCCTGGTCTACAGGATCAAAAAATTTCCATACAACACAGGTAAAAACTTTATAGTTTTCCCAGAAAAAGTATTTCTTTCCTCATTTTATTTGCGTTATACTGAGGCGTTCTCGACCTTACTGTCTATCTATCTAGTCTTGCTGGTTGGAATACAAGACAATTAGATAATAAAATAACCCTGCCATGAATCGTTATGATCAGGATGGTAATCTACGTGTCGAGGTAGTCAAGTGACAACACACACTCACTATGTAAAACACAACTATTTATTAGAACAAGCAACCCAAAATAAATTCGTAGCACAGGAAATATCATCTTCACAGAGTAACGTAAACCAAATCCAGCTAATTACCTTACATAGGTAGGTACTTCCCCACGCTGGCATCCATCTTGTCATACATACTTGACATAACCATCACTCAGCACACACATAGCCGTTACATACAAATTGGCCACCCCTCAAACGTCACACAACAACAATGGCTACCTTCATCGTAAATTCCATACTCTTTAAATTCGTTCTACTGCAATAACTAAATAAAACATAAGCCAAAACCAACTCACTGAACTCATTGTATATTGGGGTTGGCTTTTATTTATATCACAGCTAGAAAAACGATCCTCGGAAATAAAAATACCGACCAGTATTTGACCAGAGTAGACTGAACGCAAGCCAGTCAGGAAAATGAAAGGAGTTCAAGCTAATAAGTACATCCCAAAACTCGCCGTTAAATTCCACACAAATATCTTCTGCAATACACTCGCAGGTTCCCACAACACCGCGGACTATGCAGCTTCCAGTAGACTTATCAAACCCGGCCTACGTAGGAGCTCGTGCCCGTATCCTCAACCGCCGGCACACATCCGACCTGAAGGAGTCCATCAACCAGACTGACGCTACTATCGAAAAGAAACTCACGCCACCGTCTTAACCAATCAGCTATTATAAAATAATGACTGCTCCCTCGATAAAATAATAACTGCTCCCTCGGTATCAACTCATCACAGGTAATAGGAACAGAACCAGAGAAAACGAAAAAAAAAAAAATAGAAAGATGAGAGGAAGTAAGTCATCTATGAAGCGTAAGAAGAACTAGAACAGAAAGAAAAAAAAAACTACAACCATCTATGAAGAGTTAGAATAATTAAGACTAACAGAGAAAAGTATAAAGCTAGAAAAATGTAAAAGAAATAGAAAGGAAAAGAAAGACGTGCCGAAATATAAACGGCACAATACTACTTATCGTTTGAGATGGGCAGGGCATGTAGCACGTATGGACGAATCCAGAAATGCATATAGAGTGTTAGTTGGGAGGCCGGAGGGAAAAAGATCTCTAGGGAGGCCGAGACGTAGATGGGAAGATAATATTAAAATGGATTTAAGGGAGGTGGGATATGATGATAGAGAATGGATTAATTTTGCTCAGGATAGGGACCGATGGCGGGCTTATGTGAGGGCGGCAATGAACCTCCGGGTTCCTTAAAAGCCAGTAAGTAAGTAAGTAAGTAAGTAAGTAAGTAAGTAAGTAAGTAAGTAAGTAAGTAAGTAAGTAAGTAAGTAAGTATTGCTTATGTCGTTAGTAAAATTCCGAAGAAAAATTACATCAGTAGGTATATCTAGCAAAGAGTTAATATTAGTTTAAATAAATATTTGCGTGTTCTATTAAGTTTTCGTGAAATCAAATAATAATACGTACTTAAATTTGTTAATATTGTGGTGTGAGAGACGTAGCTACATGTATAGCAGAATTCATGCTGCTGACAGCTGTCTGCACAGACCAAGAAGGCTACATAAAAACATCTCATCAGATACATTTCGATCGAATTACTGTAGATCAAAACGTAAAGTATTCAATGAATTAATTAGGTACGCAAATTATTTGGTTTTTAACGTTCTTTATTACGCTACAACCTCTGTAACTCCAAATTTTATACCATGAAACTTATTTAACATTCACAATATCTGTTGAATTCTTTACTTTTTACGTAATTACAAAATAGTAAAGAATTTACATTCTTTTAAACAAAATCATTTCCATAGAGATAAAAAAGAAGAAAGCAAACAGAAAAGGAAAACGAAAATTTGAAAAAGGAATGGCAAGGAAAAGAGAAAATGATTGAGAAAGAAAGAGAAGAAAAAAGGAAAGAAAAAAGTAAAAGAAAAAGAGAATAAAGAGGAACGATAGATAAGAGGAAGGAAAAGAGAAAAATTACATGAAAATGAGAAGTTGAAGGAAAAGAGTAAAAGGAGAAGAAAAAGAAGGGGAGAAGGAGAAGATAAAGAGGAGAATGGGAAGAAAAGAGAGAAGAAAAAAGAAAAGAGAAAGAAGAAAAAAGATAAGAAGGGGAAAGCAAGAGGAAAAGGAAGAAATGAGAGAAACAGAAGGAAATCCAAAACTGAAAAAGAAAATACAGATTAAGTAAAAAGAAAAGAGGGAAATATAAAGAAAAAAGAAAAGACAAAAGATAGGAGAAAAAGCGAAAAAGGAGCATAAAAAGAAGAAATAGAAAACAAAAAGATAGAGACAGCAGACACAAACGAAAAGAAGTAAATGAGAATAACAAGGTGGAAGTGAAATAACCTTGCAGATTGAAATTGACGATAGGGTACACTTAAACGAATGGAAAAACTTGATTACGTTTTGTGATTAAATGCACGGTTAATTGACTGGCTCAGTGCCAGGGTTGCCTAAGCCACAATTACCCTGGAAAAAGTTATTGAAGTCTAAACTTAGACGTCGTTTGTTAAAATTATATGTTCTCAATTGGAAATTATTTCTCATTTACCATCATCTAATATTTACCTAGTGCATGTACTTTGGCACACATATAAAGATAAATTGCAATTATTTTATGTAGAAATTAGAGGCTTTAAAATTTGTGGGTTAGGCAACTCTGGCACTGAGAAAAATTGAGTTGGAAATTTCAGCAGTCTGACAACATCGCCTCTAATACAGTCATCTTTCTTCTCATAATACAGATGGAAGAGGTCAACGAACTTAGGTCTGCCTCCCTATGCGAACCTTCCTCTATGACTACAACATTGCTAGCTGGTTGCATCGTACAGTGGTTTGAAATCAGTGATTTTAAAATTAAATTTACACGAAAACAGTCCAAGCTATTGAAATACGCCTTACTTACTTACTGGCTTTTAAGGAACCCGGAGGTTCATTGCCGCCCTCACATAAGCCCACCATTGGTCCCTATCCTGAGCAAGATTAATCCATTCTCTATTATATCCCATCTCCCCAAAATCCATTTTAATATTATCCTCCCATCTACGTCTCGGCCTCCCTAAAGGTCTTTTCCCTCCGGCCTCCCAACTAACACTCTATATGCATTTCTGGATTCGTCCATACGTTCTACATGCCCTGCCCATCTCAAACGTCTGGATTTAATGTTCCTAATTATGTCAGGTGAAGAATACAATGCGTGCAGTTCTGTGTTGTGTAACTTTCTCCATTCTCCTATAACTTCATCCCTCTTAGCCCCAAATATTTTCCTGAGTACCTTATTCTCAAACACCCTTAACCTATTTTCCTCTCTCAAAGTGAGAGTCCAAGTTTCACAACCATAAAGAACAACCGGTAATATAACTGTTTTATAAATTCTAACTTTCAAATTTTTTGACAGCAGACTAGATGACAAAAGCTTCAACCGAATAATAACACGCATTTCCCATATTTATTCTGTGTTTAATTTCCTCCCGAGTATCATTTATTTTTGTTACTGTTGCTCCAAGATATTTGAACTTCTCCACCTCTTCAAAAGATAAATTTCTAATTTTTATATTTCCATTTCGTACAATATTCTCGTCACGAGACATAATCATTGAAATACGCCTGGAAGATAAATTATTTTTTATTAGATTTTCTATCGATATGGACTAAAATCACGATTCTACTCGCGATAGTTACCGAATAAGAGGGGTTAAATGGTTGGGAAAAACATTTTTTTCTCTGAGAAAACTATGAAATTTCCACCAATATCGCATTACACTTATATATACATATACAAGATGAGTTATTCTCTCTGAAAATCTGCAGAATTATTTCACTTGCGTCCCGTATGTCTGCTAAAGAATACGAATATAAGAACGAAAGAGGACAAAGAAAGGATGAGTAGAGGAGACAAAAAAGACGAAGAGCTGGAAATGTAAACGGATGGCGTGTTGCAAAGGGTTGTGATATTGCTATATTTTTATGACTCATGAAAATAACAAATAATTTCACGGAGTATAATTCCAGTCCGAATATTTTCATTCCTGTGTGTGTATTACATTAAATTTACTAACATGCATGGTTGGCCATATATCTCCTGTATGCAGCTTGCTATTGAAATGTTTACGATAAACACTTTTCACCGCTACTGCGTCCATTATTTTGAACTGGACAATTTTGACGATGCAGTCGGCCCCAGCTGAAATGTACGTACGTCATCGCGCGTGTTCTGCTACTGTCAGAAAAGTGATTTACAGAAAAAAAAAGTTTACGTCCGGGGGATGAACGTATATGGCAGAAAGAGAGAGGCCTTTGATACTTGTCCCTATCCCGCATACAATTTGCGGTTTGCCTTTATGCATTAGTACTGTGGCAATTAAAAAAAAAGTTAAATTAGTTTCAGTTTAAATTATTCAAGTTCGCAGATAGAGAAAAAATTATGTTTCCAATTTTAAGATACGATATAGTACAGTAGCGTGCAAATTAATCCGAACAACGTAATTACTTATGCAAAAACACTCAAACGGGATAGAAAAAGGATCTAAGACATACCTCAGTAATCTATGTGGCCTCCCTTGTTCCTAATAACAGCTCTGAGACGATTTGACATGGATTCCACTAATTTCCCACAAATATTCTTCATTTATTCATCGCTAAACCATACACCAATGAGGGCAGAAATCATCTTCTCCTTTGTAGAACAATCCATTTTTTGCATTCTTCTTTTGCAAATTGACCACAAGTTCTCAATGGGGTTGATGTCGGGTGAGTTGCCTGGCCAGGGGCGTACCTGAATTTTCTTTTAGTTGAAGAATTCTGTAGTTTTTCGAGACATATGGCATGGTGCCAGGTCTTGTTGGAACACACCTCTGCCATCCGGAAATGATTTTTGCAACTGGGGTACGATTCTGGTTTCCAATAAGTGAATATATTTGTCAGAATTCATCATTCCCTTGATAGGTATTAATGCTCCAGGCCCTTCATGTGTAAAACAACCCCAAAACATTACTTTAGGGGGGTATTTGGGTGCTTGTTGGAGATGAGCTGCTGTTACTTTTCCGGATCAGTTCCGTACGTAAGAAACACGGTGGCCGTGGACCTCGAAATGAAGACTCATCGGAAAAAAGTACATTATTCGAGTCATTCACTGTCCAGTGTTGATGTAATTTTGCCCACATTAAGTGTTTCTTGCACATAACAGTTGCTTCTTAATAGGCTTACGAGCCCTTCGTCCAGCTTCCAAAAGCCTACGCCGCACTGTTGTGACGTGAATATTCGCCCCAGTGCGTGGTAGCCATTAACTCGCGGGTTAAGTCGACAGCAGTTAGTCTAGGATTTAATTTACTTTTCCTGACAATTAAACGATCATCTGCAGGTGAAGTCTTCCTTTTCCGGCCACAGTTTCCTTTTTTCTGGGGTGTGATGGATCCAGTCTCCCTGTATCGTTTTATGATCGAATTAACAGTAGCCAAACCGATGTGACATTCTGCAGCAATTTGCCTCTGTGTCATAGAAGAATGCTCTGCTAATTTTATAATTTTAGACCGTTTTCATGGAGTTGTATCCATTTGTGAAGACGACAGAATGTACACAGGATTGCAGTATTAAGTCTTCAACACAACTGAAATGCTTATAAGTACAAAACGACAGGCAAAATGTCACATATTATAGAAAAAAATAACGACAGACCTTCAACAATGGAATTACACGTACTACAGATGTCAATTAAAGCGGTATGAGCAGCTGTGAGGCCAACAATGACAGAAAATGTAAAAATATGTCGTGTTCGGATTAATTTGCACGCTACTGTATTATAAAGGAAAATGGAGAGGAAGATAGTTGGCGTTTCACTGAAAGACAAGGTCTGCAACACGGCACTGCAGAAAATTACAGCTTCTGAGAACATCACAGAAAAAGCCCTCATAACGAAGTGGAAGTGGGGTGGTCATGTAGCAAGGCAGCAACAAGGCAGATGGGCGCGAGAAACCAGCATGTGGGACCCGTACATAGGAAGGAGAACACAAGGCAGGCCAAGAAGAATATGGGCAGATACATTCAAGCAGCAGCTGGGAGGGAACTGGTCAACCATCGCCCGCAACAGGAACGAGTGGAGACAGATAGTGAACAAACTCATATAGATCTAAAATTTGACAAACTCTAGTGTATCTCACATAGTGAATGTGAATGTGAATATTGTTCACGTGAAATAGCTCATCATGTGAACCACACCAACCGAGCTTCCCCTCCTGTAGGAGGCCCTAGCCCCTCATGGGACACAGTGGCTTCATTCATAGTATTATAGATGCTATGTTCATCAACCAAACGGATAAAAATCTAATTGATAGGTCTATCTATCAGATCAGTGTATCTAGAAAAACTTTCTAGGATATACAGAGTAAATCGTGAGAAATGTCATTAATTTCAGGGAGTTATTTTTCGAGATATTTCAAACAAAAAAATTGAATACAGTTTTTCTCGTTTTTGCTTCATTTTTTTTTAGATAAAAATGATTTCATATGAAACATTTCACAGCATGTTTTGGGAAAGCCATTGATTGAATTCCCAATCAGTCAATTTAAGAGAGCAGTGTATTGTGATAATAAAGTATTGAAAGAATTTTAGTTTTGTCCTTTAAATGTGTAGAAATTTGATACGAACAAATGTAACTTTTCGTTATGAAAATAAATTGTAAAATATTATATTTGTTCGAATTAAATTTCTACATATTTAAAGTATATAACTAAAATTGTTGAATGGGTTACATCAGCTTCTTGTCTATGCGGATGACGTGAATATGCTAGGAGAAAATCCACAAACGATTAGGGAAAACGCGGAAATTCTAGTTGAAGCAAGTAAAGCGATAGGGTTGGAAGTAAATCCCAAGAAGACTAAGTATATGATTATGTCTCGTGACCAGGATATTGTACGAAATGGAACTATAAAAATTGGAGATCTATCTTTCGAAGAGGTGGAAAATTTCAAATATCTTGGAGCAACAGTAACAAATATAAATGACACTCGGGAGGAAATTAAAGGCAGAATTAATATGGGAAATGCGTTTATTATTCGGTTGAGAAGCTTTTGTCATCTAGTCTTCTGTCAAAAAATCTGAAAGTTAGAATTTATAAAACAGTTATATTACCGGTTGTTCTGTATGGTTGTGAAACTTGGATTCTCACTTTGAGAGACGAACAGAGATTAAGGGTGTTTGAGAAAAAGGTTCTTAGGAAAATATTTGGGGCTAAGAGGGATGAAGTTACAGGAGAATGGAGAAAGTTACACAACGTAGAGCTGCACGCATTGTATTCTTCACCTGACATAATTAGGAAAATAAAATCCAGACGTTTGAGATGGGCAGGGCATGTAGCACGTATGGGCGAATCTAGAAATGCATATAGAGTGTTAGTTGGGAGGCCGGAGGGAAAAAGACCTTTGGGGAGGCCGAGACGTAGGTGGGAAGATAATATTAAAATGGATTTGAGAGAGGTGGGATATGATGGTAGAGACTGGATTAATCTTGCTCAGGATAGGGATCTATGGCGGGCTTATGTGAGGGCGGCAATGAAACTCCGGGTTTCTTAAAAGCCGGTAAGTATGTATAGAACTAAAATTATTATGTCAATCACTTATCATAACACACTGCTGTCTTAAGTGATTAGGTACAGCTTACAACAGTAACATTTTTGGAAATATCTAACATTTTTTTCCTCCATTACTGTATTTTGTATAATAATGAAAATTGGTACGTGTAAAATACTGCCCTCCTGCTATATGAAAAAATATTTTTTCGATTTAAAAAAGTATTTATTTTTTTAATTCAAAATTTTGGCAGTTCACTGTGCAGTGATGAAGCGTTCCTTCATAACTCATAAACTTGTTAACTTTTTCATGTTCTATCTCATTTATTTTATTGCTGAAGTTCATGTTTACAATGTCATGCTCTTTGAACTACATTCCTTAATAAATAATATACATTCCTTAATAAATAATATTTTTTTTATTTTGTGTTAGAAAAAATACTGATATTTGACCATTTTTTAAATGAATTTATCTTTTATCAGACACTCTATCTAAGGTAGAGAAGTGATCTTGCATCATATTGTAGATATGAAATGCATAAATACACACAACAAATTTCATCACAGAATGTTGGATAATTTTTGAGTTATGTGTGAAAAGCTTCATCACTGCACAGTGAACAGAATTTGGGGAAATTTAAATAATTTTTTTAATTGAAAAAAAAAAAGAATTTTTGTCATATAGCAGAAGGACAGTGTTTTACACATACTAATAATCATTATTGTACAAGTTACAGTAATGGAGGAAAAAAATGTTGAATATTTCAAAATTTTACTGCTGTAAGCTGTACCTAACCCCTTAAAATGACTGAGCATATCGAGAATTAAATCAGTGCCTCTCCCAAAACATGCTATGAAATGTTTCATAGAAAGCAATTTTTATTTCGGAAGGGAAGCAAAAACGAGCAAAATTATATAAAAACTCTTTGTTTGAAATATCTCAAGGTTTTTTTACGACGCTGTATCAACATCTCAGGTTATTTAGCGTCTGAATGACATGAAGGTGATAATGCCGGTGAAATGAATCCGAGGTCCAGCACCGAAAGCTACCCAGCATTTGCTCGTGTTAGCTTGAGGGAAACCCCGGAAAAACCTCAACCAGGTAACTTGCCCCGACCCGGAATTCGAACCCGGGTCACCTAGTTTCGCGACCAGACGCGCTGACCGTTACTCCACAGGTGTGGACTGAAATATCTCAAGGAATAACCCCCTTATATTAATGGCATTTTTTACAGTTTATTATACAGACTGTAAATGAGCTGTAGACATTTTATTTGAGAATATGGTTGAAAAACATAAATAAAGAAAATGAAATACAGAAGAACATTCGACAACCATAACCAATCCTTATGAGAAACAACGATTGTAATGCTAAATGTTAGAAGTTTCTATACAGTGGGTGAAAAGTCCCAGTACGCTGTTTGTTTTCCTTTTGAAACAAATCTGTGCATGAAAAATATTTCGGTGATACTTGTATGACATCTGGCGGACGTATTTCGAGGTGTGATTATGGCGGGAGACATCTCGCGGACCTGAGGGAAACCACAACACACGGAAATTCCCAGCCGGTCCAAGAATGCAATATGGCGAGGTGGATACGAGAGTTTTCAGTGTGGAGGAGAGACTTGCGGTTTTCGCTTGGGTCCACGAGTCATCAGTGACCACATACTGGAACAAATTTGAGTTGTGCGATGTCGGTTTTGAACGGATATTTTAGAAAAAGGCTAGCAGCAGTAGATATGGATTATCTTGAAGAGCAGGAAAAGGCATAATAAAGATGTTAAAAATGTAATGTTAATGAGGTCATAAATTCTTTTCTTCAACACAACAAGTGTTGAGTAGTAATTATGGACCAAGACTATACAATTCAGTATTGAAAAATAATCCATACCTAAGCAATTTACACATTTTTAAGTTTAAAAATAAACTGAAAATGTTTGTATGATATTTGTTAAATTTTATTATTATTTTATGTGTTACTAGCATTATATGTTACTAATATTTATTGTATTTATCTGATGCATGTAGCATATAAGATAAAACATTGTAATAAATATAAATAGATCACTTTATTAATTAATAACAGTGCATATCTCCAATAAATGATTTCTTAGCATCACCACAGATACACTTGATTGTACTTGTCACTATCTCTGTCACTAGAGAGTTCTTGAAATTTATATTTTCCCCGCCATTCATAAAATATTTGGATATGATACCTCTTGCACAAAAGGGGAGATCTATAACTGAAACTTGATTAATACATTTCAGTATTATTTGTATTTATCCTGGTAATAATGAACAGTTTGACTCGTAGACATTTTGTTTTTCAGCATTAACTTCACATGATTCTATGAGAAGATTCGAAGAGAACGGCAGTTACGTAGACCTTCGCCCCCCCTATTACCAATAATGCATAACACACTGTCAATACGGCGGTTGCTGTCGTCTGCGTTACAACGAACTTTACTGTTGATTTTCGAGTTCATTTTTTTTCCTGGCTATTATATACTTATTTAAATTGTGTTAACTCTCGCCAAATGGTTTTATATTTTATTTTATCTGTGCCGGGAAAATATCTGGACAACCGTTGTAGGCATTGCCACAACGAAGTTGAAACTCTTGCACACGTCCTGGGATCCTGTCCGCACGGCGAAGCTCTGCGAAACGCTAGACACCACCAAGTATGATCAATTATAGCCACTGCCCTTAAACATGCCGATTACAACACCTTTGAAGAAGTACATGGTCTCTCCGTCACTGGCAGTACACGGCGCATAGATATAATAGCTTTCAAGGAATCTACAAGATCTGGATACATAATTGATCCCACTGTGCGTTTCGAAACGGATGAGGAACAGCCAGCAGAAGTGGATAATGAAAAAAAGAATATCTACAATCCTACCATTCCCTATTACCTCAAAAAATACCAGCTAAAAGAGCTTGAAGTAATCGGACTTCTGGTTGGAGCAAGAGGTACCGCTATTCTCTTCATGAAAGATGTGTTTAAGAGGCTTGGAATACCTACATCTATTATTCCGATTGTAACCTTAGTTGCATTGAAAGGATCAATTGCTCTTCTGAAGAATCACCTATATTCGAAATCAAACTAAGTTCAGTAGCATTCTTTACTTTCTTGCAACACTTACCTTTCTAAAAATAGGTATATTTTCACTAATCTAAAAAAAAAATTATTTGCAGGAAATTATTTGTAAGAATTTCATTGTTAAAACAAAATCAATGGTTTTCCATGAACTTATAAAAATTTCTATGTTTAAGTACTCTTTGTCCCTTGTGGCAGCTCACGAATGGTGAGAAGATTTATAAATTATAAATTATTATTATTTATTTTATTATTGCAAATATTTTTGTTTTATTGCTATTATTATTATTATTATTATTATTATTATTATTATTATTATTATTATTATTAATGAATTAATTTGTATTACTATCTTTGTATCATCTCCGTCACGGTTATTCTATTATTATTATTATTATTATTATTATTATTATTATTATTATTATTATTATTACTAGCCGTACCCGTGCGCTCCGCTGCACCTGTTAGAAACAAACATAAAGTAATTACATAATTAAAATAGGACATTTGATCCAGGGAACATTCGTGTTTGATAGAAGAATTAATCGTTTAATATGTTACTTAATTTAAATTGCATCCAAATAATTAAAATGCGATCATTTTGGTCCAGAGACCACTCATTGGTGCAATGACAATTCCTTTAACATGTTTCTAATTTTTATTACATGCAACCATAGTTTAATGAACATTGACATCATTCAGATTTAATGTGTATATTTAATTTTACTTGTTATAGGTTTCCATTGAATTATGGTAATAACTTAATTTTAACCTTTGTTTTCTACGTATTCAGTAAATGGCGCTTGGCCTACTATGGTTCTGAACCCTTCAAATAACTTAAATTATATTATATGATATTACTTTACATACATTATATTATATTATATTATATTATATTATATTATATTATATTATATTATATTATGTTATATTATATTATATGCCTATTATATATTATATTATATTATATTACATTGTATCATATCAGAGGTTACTGTAATAACATTTTAGCATTATGTCCATCTAGAGAAACTACACTTTCCAATGGTGAAATAATAATTAATTATACAAATCGGTCAATTTAGCTTCCGATATTACTTCATACAACACAGAAACATTCTCTGTAGGCTAGCTTTCATAGCTTTCGATTGTTGTTGTCCAAGGCCCCTTATAGACGAAGTCATTTGTTTTTATTTCATTATACGGCCTTAGATGGCAGTTATTTTAATTTTAAAACTCATTTATCTCATTAAACATCAGTCCTATCAAAATTTTTCAAGGAATAAAACTTATCGCAAATTACTTTTAAAGAATCTTTTGTTATGTAACATTTTTCACAAAAATCAATAATAAGCGAGATATTTCGATTTATTTAATTCAGGCCCCCTTATAATCCCCTTTTTAAATAATGTATTTTGAATGCCATATAGCCTAAAATCTAAGTTACAACGAACTTAATTTACATTCCAATTTTCATCGAAGTCCGTCCATTCATTATGGCGTGAAAAGGTAACAAATATACAGACAGACAGACAGACAGACAGACAGACAGACATACAAACAAAAATGTCAAAAAAGCGATTTTCGGTTTCAGGGTGGTTAATTATATATGTTAGGTCCAATTATTTTGGAAAATCGAAAATTACTAGAAAAATTTCGGCTACAGATTTATTATTAGCAGGAAAGGATTTATATGTAAATACATATTTACTTATAAAGCTAATATAATTTATATTTTGCATTATCTTTATGTTTCACAATGTGTAGGGTTGAAAAATCCTACTTTTATTTTCCATATTTTTCCATATTTTAGAGTTTAGTACATATTTTCGTTAATTTCCATATATTTTCCATATTTCATATAAAACAGTCCATATTATATTAGGTTTAACAATAAAACAAAACAAAATTCCATTAACTTTTAAAAATACATTTCAACAATAGAGATTTAAACACATGTTCAGTAATCCCTTTAACATCAGAGTTATTTGAAAATTAGCAGTCCTATCAACAATGGGAAAGTAAGTTACAAAACTGTATTAATTTAATTTAAAATTTTTAACAGACTTCAGTTGTGCAGCTCAACAGTTAAATGCCAGTCAGAGTACACATAGGTTCAGTTTTGTAAATCATACTATAAAGACGGTAAATATGCCAAAAGTACGTCATTCAGTCAATTTAAAATCAAAACTAACAAGTTACATTTCAGAATTTAAAGAAGATGGTTTATCAACTGACAATAAAATATTATTTTGTAATTTGTGTCAGTGTGCAGTATCATCTACACAAAAGTTCCTGGTGCAACAACACATTACAACTAGTAAACATCAGGCCAACAAACAACTAAATTCCAAGCAGAGACAATTGTTTTTAACACAACCAACAACATCGAATGTAAGATCTGAGTTTAACATCGACCTGTGCCGTTCTCTCATCTCTGCTGATATTCCTCTCTACAAACTAAAGAATAAGGTCTTCAGGGAATTCCTTGAAAAATATACTCAACATACAATCCCGGATGAGTCAACACTTAGGAAGACGTATGCTCCATCCATCTACGATGAGACAATACAGAAGATAAGAGATGAAATTAAAGATAGTTCAATTTGGGTTTCCATTGATGAGACTCCCGACAAAGAAGGTAGACTTGTTGGTAATGTAGTTATCGGTTTGTTAAGTGAACAATATTCTGAACGAATTCTTTTACATTGTGATGTTCTAGAAAAGTGCAATAACAAAACTATAGTTAAACTGTTCAACGAAGCTATGGGTATCCTGTGGCCAAAGGGTATTATGTACGATAATGTGTTATTCTTTATTAGCGATGCTGCCCCTTATATGGTCAAAGCTGGACAAGCATTATCTGTTGTATATCCTAAATTGACTCATTTTACTTGTGTGGCGCATGCATTTCATCGTGTGGCAGAAGTGGTCAGAGACAATTTCCCTAAAGTAGATTTGTTGATTTCATCAGTGAAAAAAGTATTTCTCAAAGCTCCCAGTAGAGTTAACGTGTTGAAAGAAATGTACCCTGAAATTCCATTGCCACCAAAGCCAATTTTAACTAGATGGGGTACATGGCTAGAAGCAGTTGAATATTATGCCGAACGTATAGACTCTATTAACAATGTTCTCCTTGCATTGGACTCTGAAGATGCAGTCTCAATTGATACTGCGAAAACAGTTACCTGTGACATAAGTGTGAAGAATGACTTAGCTCACATTCAGCATACATTTTCATGCATCATAAAAACGCTCAAAAGTCTCCAAAATAGGCACCTTTCACTATCTGAAAGTTTTGAAATTATAAATAGTACTGTGGAACAACTGAATCGTGGTAGAGGTAAAGTTGCAGATGCAGTAAGAGCTAAGGTGGACACTGTACTTTCAAAAAACCCTGGATATGAAGAACTACAAAAGGTTGTTGCTGTGATGAGTGGTGAATCAACAGTGAAGATTAACTTGGACTTATCCCCAGCAGACATTGTGAAATTGAATTATGTACCAGTTACTTCTTGTGACGTCGAACGCTCTTTTAGTCAGTATAAATCTATCCTCAGAGACAATAGAAGAAGATTCACTTTTCAGCACTTGAAAGAAATGTTTGTAACCTATTGTTATGGTAACAGACAATAAAAATTGTGTTTTGTTGAAACTACATTGGAAGATAAGGTACGTCCATTATATTTTTGTTTAGTTTGATTAAAATGTACCAATATTTAACGTACATAGTCATTTTTTTATAATTTTAAGTCCATATTTAATTCCATATTTTGGTAAAAATCCATATTTAATTCCATATTTTGGTAAAAATAACTACATATATATTTACATATTTCATATATTTTTAGTCCATATAAATCCGTTCCCTGATTATTAGTATAGATTATTATTTTTATTATTGTTACTATTATTTCTATTATCAACATTATTATTGATCTCTGTAAAATTTATGTAGACTACTGGACTGTACCCGAGCACGAGCATATGCTCATTTCGGGTATCAATTCATATGTATTATTTAAAATGTAAATTGTGAATAAATTAGAATTGAAAATGTAGGACCAAATGCTTCTGTGAGAGAATAGAAATTATAAACGATGGTTCTTCGTAAAAATGAAAGCTGCTCTTGGCAAAAATGTAATTCAAGAAGGAAGACTTTGTAGTATAGAATTGTCACCAGGTGGTTGGAAGCCTTTTGAAAAGGAAGGAAATCCAAGCCCTATTATATCAGACGGTAAAGTTCTCCAACATCTGCCTGCCACAACTGACATAGGCCCATATCATTACGAACTGTTCTTGAAAATTGGAGAACCACTGCGGGGCATCCGCTTTCAAAGAAGAGACGAAATTCTAACGGCTTCAGAGCGGTCTTTGAGGAAAATTAACGCAAAAATATGGGCACACAAAGTATTCAATCTTTCACTGGCTTACCAACGTGTCTTTAACACGAAAGTGGGCGACATTTTATTTGTGTAATATTAAACATTTTACAAATAAAAATTATGTATGAGAACTTCAAAATTCCTTACAAATCAAAAAGAGGAAATATTATATGGAGACAATAAATTTAGGAGTGAAACAGCGCTACAGCTTATCGTCGACATTATTTAGTTTATATATGGACGAAGCTCCGTATGTAAATGAAATTACTGGGGATCATCAGTGCGGTTTTAGACGTGATAGATCGACTACTGATCAGATTTTTTGTATTCGACAGATATTGGAGAAAAAATGGGAGTATAAGGTACAGTACATGAGTTATTCATAGATTTCAAAAAGGCATATGACTCAGTTAAGAGAGAAGTTTTATATAACATTCTTATTGAATTTGGTATTCCCAAGAAACCTTACTTACTTACTTACAAATGGCTTTTAAGGAACCCGAAGGTTCATTGCCGCCCTCACATAAGCCCGCCATCGGTCCCTATCCTGTGCAAGATTAAGCCAGTCTCTATCATCATACCCCACCTCCCTCAAATCCATTTTAATATTATCCTCCCATCTACGTCTCGGCCTCCCTAAAGGTCTTTTTCCCTCCGGTCTCCCAACTAACACTCTGTATGCATTTCTGGATTCGCCCATACGTGCTACATGCCCTGCCCATCTCAAACGTCTGGATTTCAAGTTCCTAATTATGTCAGGTGAAGAATACAATGCGTGCAGTTCTGTGTTGTGTAACTTTCTCCATTCTCCTGTAACTTCATCCCGCTTAGCCCCAAATATTTTCCTAAGCACCTTATTCTCAAACACCCTTAACCTATGTTCCTCTCTCAGAGTGTGAGTCCAAGTTTCACAGCCATATAGAAGAACAGGTAATATAACTGTTTTATAAATTCTAACTTTCAGATTTTTGGACAGCAGACTATTCCCAAGAAACCAATTCGATTAATTAAAAAATGTGTCTCAATGAAACTTACAGCGGAGTCCGTATAGGCCAGTTTCCATCTGATGCTTTTCCAATTCACTGCGGGCTAAAGCAAGGAGATGCATTATCCCCTTTACTTTTTAACTTCGCTCTAGAATATGCCATTAGGAAAGTTAAGGATAACATAGAGGGTTTGGAATTGAACGGGTTACATCAGCTGCTTGTCTATGCGGATGTCGTGAATATGTTAGGAGAAAGTCCACAAACGATTAGGGAAAACATGAAAATTTTACTTCAAGCAAGTAAAGAGATAGGTTCGGAAGCAAACCCCGAAAAGACAAGTATATGATCATGTCTCGTGACCAGAATATTGTACGAAATGGAAATATAAAAATTTGAGATTTATCTTTCGAAGAGGTAGAAAAATCTAAATGTCTTGGAGCAACAGTAACAAAAATAAATGACACTTGGGAGAAAATTAAACGCAGAATAAATATGGGAAATGCGTGTTATTATTCGGTTGACAAGCTTTTGTCATCTAGTCTGCTGTCCAAAAATCTGAAAGTTAGAATTTATAAAACAGTTATATTACTGATTGTTCTG
>JAJSOF020000021.1:27445102-27477602 GCA_025594305.2 Periplaneta americana
CAAATTTTAACTAAAAATTACACCATTCTTACGCACTTATCACAAAAATTGTTACAAGTCATACGACTTTAGGAACTTGATTCTTTACAGTTTAATTATGCATCCTAATGTATAGTCTTGAAGAATTTACAAGAGTGGTGCGATTTGTAACAATTTTTGTAATAAATGAGCGAGAAAAATATAATTTTGCACTTAAAAATCGAAAAAAAAAAAAATTGTGTACGAAGGAATTATGGAATTTTCAACTCAGTTTTAGCCTCAGAATACTAGCTAATTAAAGAAATCATACTTCTGAATAGTTCATTCTTTATCTGTAATATTCTTTTACCTTGAAAAAACTGAAGAATAATGGCATTTTACAAACAACTTCAAATTAGTGTAACTCTGAAAATATTGAGATTAGGACAAATGCTTATACGACATTTTTTCCTCAGAATGTCTTCGGAAATAAAGTCTGTAAGTGGCGGTAAATCCTCGTGAATCACCCTGTATATATCATATAATATATAATATTATGTACAGAGTGGATGGTAATCTCTGCACAAAAATTTAAGATTCTACACGTTAAATATAACAAAACTTCCATTACACTTTTCCTTCGATGAAGCAACGTTGAGTAGAAAAAAATAGTCTTATATGCTTGTGTATTTATTTTTTTTTTCAATTTCTTGGTTTAAATACAAATTAGAAGTTCTTTGGGAGTTAAAAACATTGTTATCCTTCGTGTTCTTGACCTAGAAATTAAGTTAAAGGAGTACACTACTCACATTTATTTAAAATCATCCGTTTTCAAGTGAGTTTGACCACTGGGATCCGGAATTACAAACATAAAAAGATAAATGAAAATGAAACGAGCAAAATAATTATTTGATTTGTACAGTAAAACAAAAATTTATGTGTTAACATATAAGTGATAGTGTAGAATTTGAAGAGAGGCCTTCAGAATTTCTATTACAATCTTCTGAACCTCATAAAAGAGAATTTTAAAGGATTTAAGGATATTACGTGTAAATTTTGGTAAACAACCCCTCGCTCCAAATAGTAAGCCTGTAACATCCCAGTTGTAAAGCGAAATGCCATTTTTTCACTGAGGTATGTTATTAGTCATGAATTGCAGAAAACTCATATGTTCAGGAAATTCATATTTCTTTACAGAAAAGAAAAAAATTTCAATTTCATGTGGTATGTCAAATACTACACATTATTATTATTATTATTATTATTATTATTATTATTATTATTATTATTATTAAATAAAAAATAGTTATTTCGAAATACCAAACGCTTATATTTTATTTTTATTATATTGGGTTATTTTACGACGCTGTATCAACATCTAGGTTATTTAGCGTCTGAATGATATGATGGTGATAATGCCGGTGAAATGAGCCCGGGGTCCAACACCGAAAGTTACCCAGCATTTGCTCGTATTGGGTTGAGGTAAAACCCCGGAAAAAAACCTCAACCAGGTAACTTGCCCCCGACCGGGATTCGAACCCGGGGCACCTGATTTCGCGGCCAGAAGCGCTGACCATCAAACGCTTATAAGATAGCCTAATCCCTTTTTTGTGGTTCCCGAAAAATTGGCTGAAATAGATATGCGGGGTTTCTGCTATTCATGATTAATTCATATTCCACGGGCAAAGTTTATAAAATGGGCGTATTATTGTAAGTTTTGAGCGAAAACGACAAACATCATCGTGTTAATATTTACGCTTCTTTGTTTGCTCGTTGTCGTTCAGATTAACAGCATCAATAATTTCTGTTGCAGATTGTTACTGGTGACGGAATATGGTGCCTTTAATCTCCTGAGTCTTGTGACTTTGTTGTTTTATTTTTAAAGTTCAATATAATTTCTACACTTCAAAAAAAGTCACTGAAATGAAGAAAAATTTTGAAAATATTCTGCAGGTCACAGTTAGGACACAAATGCAGGTATATTATACTATACTTCGGATCTCTGCACATACATTTTATATCATAATCATGTATGGTTGTTGTTGTTTAGTCAACTGTCCGAAGACAGGTTTGAACCTCATAAGTAGACTTCGTGGAATTGCCACGAGAATCGTAAGGTTTACTACGCACGCGATATAGACTGTATGAGAAAGGGGACGTGCAACGGATGGAATATGCCTCTAATGTAAACACTGAACAGTATATTACGGTTACAATAAAAACTGCATCCTGCATTCAAGAAATATAATAAATGATCACTGAAGTAGGAAACGTCTAAACATGTAAATATACAATTATTTTGTAGTGAGTTATATTAACTCTTAAAATTTAATGTAATATACTCACATCATTCTTGAATATGTGCATTGCAGTGAAGAGTTACGTACATTTTGAGCGACTGCAAAGTGAACCTCCTCCGATGGTCACTCAAACAGTTTTTATATTGGAAAAATGTATGTTCAACAGCGCACGATGTAATAGGAGCATATTTGAAGAACGGAAAGTCACTACTTTTTAGTACACCAACTTCAGACGTCTTGTCGTGACCTGATGGTACATCATTTATAATACGAAGTTGTGAATAGGCAGAATTTTTAGCAATAATGTTTCTCAACTTACATTTCACTTTTTCTGAAATTAGTAAATTGTTATTTTGAATAACGGTTTGTGATACTTTATACACTATATTAAGGGCTACTGAGAGTTGTAGTTTAGACGATTCTAACAGGGTGATGCTTTTGGACACGATTTTAAAATTAGAATCAATGAACAGAATATCTTCCAATAGCTGTTCAGAAGGCAATGATTTTACAACAGCAACAGCGGAACTGTCTGTGCTATCCAATGCATCAATTACCTCCATTATTTTGCTGTAATGTTCTGCATAATAATTAACAGCATCCAACCACGTTTTCCAACGGGTCAAGACTGGCTGCGGGAGTAAGGATATTCCAGGGACAATTATTTGGAACAGCAACACTCTCATTGTAGTATGTTTGATTTAATTCTTGTCTGCACTGAACAAATGTTAAGCTTTGACTATTCCAACCACAGTAATGCAAAAACAAGTGCTTACATAGGTATACATTGGCTGTAGCTGCTCTAGCTATTTGGACCGGTCACAACTCTTAACATGAACTGCTTATACTACGCGACCGGGCGGTCGCTCACCTTCTCTATACTACCGTACATCGGCAACCTGATTGCATGCTGCGTGTGGCAATTCAACGAAGTCTACTCATAAGTAACACCAACCAATAAGGCATCACTCATGCGGCAACTAGACCAGGAGATAATGTGGTAGGGTGGCCAGTTTCTTTCCTCCTCCAAAGAAGACATCGCCGATTATCTACATATTCCACTAATCAGACTTCAGCTGATGTATACAAACAATTGTTCTTCCTCTGACACATATTGTCAAGTGAGACGCACTGCCTGGTAATAGATATATTACACATATGAAGTATGGTATAGTATACTATACTATCATGACTCAAGAGGTTAAGTCAACATTAAGAGTAGAAGGAAACGGTTCAGCCATAGCAAAAAAATAACCTTCCCGTGCAAAATCATTTATTAAAAACATTTTAATATAAGGATAATGATGAAATCCATACCTTTGCGTGAAAAATATTAGGAACATATCGATCGTCTAGTTCAAAAGTGCGACAACTCAAAAAAACAAGTTTTGAGATATCTTCAGTTGAAAGTTTCAAATAAATCACTTAGAAAGGAACAGAGTTTTAGTTCATAACCACGACAATTAGAAATGAGTCAGTATTCAGGACTTTATCACAATCTTTCAGTTCATTATTAATACATTACGAAATGCATTAATAGCGAATTAGTAAAGTCCATAGTTATAATTATTTCTGAAGAAATTTTTTTAGTTTTTTTTTTCTTTTTGGTTGCAAATATGACTTATCTCAATACTGAATCGGAAAGAGCTCCGTAGTATAAATAATTAAAAAAATAGCAATTTTTTAGTTATCGCACTTTTGAACTGGACGATCGATATATGATAACTGAAAAAAATTCATCCAAAATTTTGGATATAAATTACTATTAATTAAAACAGTTCTTCGAAAATATTAAAAATTCAGAATAAAGCCGAAGGAATGTATTGCAGTTATGCTAAATTTCATTTCATCAGCACTCAAAGATACTGAGATATAAAATATTAAATTACACTTAATATATACAATTGGAAAGGTACACGTCCTCCCTTACAGACAACAACAGAGTTTCAATATCTATGCTAATGACAGAGGGGAGCCCACTAAAAGCGTTACGCATTGCAGGAACAAGAAGAGGCCTTGGCTGCTGATACCGAAACATGCCAAATGCACATTTCGTGTTTTTGCATGCTGTAGCGACGCAACTTGTTGATTCCACCATACAGCGAACACAACTAGACAGATTACGAATGTTTTGTAACGATTTTGTACAAAATCGTACGAAAGGTGACACAGACATTTTCTACTACTCATATCTCAATTCCATGCCTTCCAACCACAGATTTGTTGTTCTTTGTCCGACACTTTTGGGGAGTGTCTGGGATCAGCTGGTCTAAGCTGAAGACAGGTGTAAATATACAACGTGAACCGTAAGTAATGTCACTTAATTTCAGAGGGTTATTCTTTGAGATATTTCAAATAAAAATGTCAATACAATTTTGTAGATGTGGTGGAGACTGAAACGTGTGAAATGAACAGACAGAATAAGAAATGAAGCTGTGTTGGAAAGAGTGGGTGAAGAAAGAATGATGCTGAAACTGATCAGGAAGAGAAAAAGAAGGAATTGGTTGGGTCACTGGCTGAGGATGCACTGGAAGGAATGGTGAACGGGAAAAGAGTTCGGGTTAGAAGAAGATATCAGATCATAGACTACATTAAGATATGTGAATCGTATGAGGAAGGCAGAAAATAGGAAAGATTGGAGAAAACTGGGTTTGCAGTGAAAGATCTGCCTTTGGGCAGAACACTAAATGTAACGAAATACAATTTTGCTCGTTTCTGCTTCCTTTTCGGGATAAAAATTGTTTATATGAAACATTGTTTTGGGAAAGCCATTGACTTAATTCCCAATATGCTCAGTCAATTTAAGAGAACAGTGTATTATGATAATGAATGATTGAAATAATTTCAGTTTTGTCTTTAAAATGTGCAGAAATTCGTTGAGGACAAATGTAACTTTGAAAAATTCTTTTGCAGAAGGAAAAGTCATATTTGTTCGGATCAAATTTCTACACATTTAAAGACAAAACTGAAATCCTTTCAATCTTTCACTATCATAATATACTTCTCTCTAAAATTGACTTAACATATTGTGAATTCAATAAACGCCTTTCCCAAAATACGCTATGAAATGTTTTATATAAAACCATTTTTATCTCGAAAAAGAAGCAAAATTTTATTAAACTCTTTTGTTCGAACGGAAACGACAACGACAACCAAAATATTTGACTATAATTATATGTGTACAAAACCGCCTTTGCTTATCATAAAATAAATAAATTTTCATTAACTTTTCGATACTAGTATCATCTTCAGATGTGAAATGTTAGATTAATATGATGAAAACCTTGTCTATTAGATGGAACTTAATGTGGTAATTTCGGGTCATAAATCGGCAAATACAGCCAACATATGTTCAACGTAATTATAATTTTTCAAAGTGATTTTACAAAGTGTTCACATTTCAATGACTACGCTAATAGTGGTTACAATTCTTAAACAGTTTTAATTTTTATATATTTTAGATCATATCACATGACTTGCAGTGATTTAAATCGGCAAATACAGCCAACACATGTTCAAAGTGATTTAAACTTTTAAAGTGTTTATACAAAGAGTTCACATTTCAATAACTTGGACGCTAATAGTGGTTAAATTCTAAACAGTTTTATTTTATATTTTAGATCATATCATATGACTCAGTGATTTAACCTAACATAGCATGTATATCATAGATCAACCTATCTTAAGTCCAAGCAATCACACTAACATGACCCGAAAATTACCACATTAAGTTCCGTCTAATAGGCAAGGTTTTCATCATATTAATCTAACATTTCACATCTGAAGATGATACACATGTATCGAAAACGTTAATGAAAATTTATTTATTTTATGATAAGCAAAGGCGGTTTTGTACACATATAATTATAGTCAAACATTAATAGCTTATCGGCAAACTTCAACATGAAATTAACCAAAATATTGTTAAAATATTACGTTTAAAAGTGAGCATTCACAGTTAACGAGAAGCTTGCCGGAGCCCGGAACGGAAACGTGAAGTTGTCCAAGTTTTAATTTTTCCGTTCTAGTTTCCGACCACAGCCTACTACTGTAGATTCATTCTGTTGTCTTCAAAAAGCTATTTGATCGCCGTATATTTTGTAGCAAGTAGGCTGTGACATAATTTCTTCTTGATCCATTACTTTTAACTAACCCAGAAATTCAGTAAAATCAATTTCAATATATGCTACGTGTATATGTGACCAGACTTAAATATTCCAGGTCTTGCATTTCGAAGTTGGTTAACCTTTGTTTGTGTTGGCTGGCTTGTACTCCGGAGAGAATCCCATTGGTCATGTCTACACAAATAACATCAGAATGCGTAATATCGACTTTACATATCGTTATTGACATACATATCGATATGCATAGCCGTTTCCGTTCTCGGTATATTGTCAATGAATATTCTTCACGTTCACGTCCTCCACTTCCCGTTCTCGTTTACATTGGACCAGCCTTAACAACCACGAACAGCATAAACGTTTATTACAGTTATAGGGTTTCGATTAATCATCTGTCACTTTTGTTTTGGTCGCATTTTGTTCGCATTGAGTATTTCAGAGTCAATTTATCTGTGAGCAAGGCACGTGAAATACAATAATCTAACTATGTGTTACGCAGATTACGGTACCATCAATGATGCAAAATACCTATTCAGAAATGAAGTGAAAAAATCCATAAATTTCAACAAATCACACCCGGCTGTCGATTTGTTTAATATGTACTCAAAATACATTTTAATATACAGAGTGTTTCAAAAATGATGGCCAAAATTTAGGGATGAGGAGTAAAAGCGAAAAGAAACAAAAAGTTCCAGTAAACATGTGTCCGCAAATTAATCGTTTACGAGATAATGCCATTTTCTTCATCCTTAAATGTTTGACCATCACTTTTGAAACACTCTACTGGGTGTTCCGTTCAAAGTGTGTCATGGCTTGCTGTATGCCGTCATGTGGCTAGCCGATGAGCCTAGAGAATTCAATTTTCCTACACTTCCGCAGAGCTGTATTACCTATGTGTCAGAGAAGTTGCCTAGAAAGTACGGCGTTCATTCTGAAGAGTACTTACCGATACGTACGGTAACGCCGGTAGTGGCAGGAATGTGAACTATTTCGAAACATGTACTGAGGTGAGTTTTTTTCTTACTGTCGAGATATGGGGAGAGGGTTAAGACGATTACTTACGTATTTGTTGACATTAATTTCGACGGTCAATATGGACACGGAGCATTTAATTTGTGTCGTGGAATGTTGCCGTACGGAACCGATGATAACAAATACCCCGCGTACGACTTGCCCGCGCAAAACACAGTTCGAAAGAGGTTATGGTAGCACACAGACCGTATAGACTGCCATCTGTTGCTACGACGTTCAAGTTATACCGTACATGTTCTCAAGTTCAGATTGAACGCCTTGATTAATAGGCAATTTCTCTGACATAAAAGCTGAAACTCGCTTCAAATCGCTGACTCATCAACAGTGACGTCATGACACACTTTGAAATGAACACCAAATATATGTGTATGTACAGGCTGGGGAGTAATCCCTTTACATGTTATTAGTATTTTCAATTGTTGAACAGATTCAATCATTATTTATTATTCAGATTATTTTTATCAATGTTACTATTGTTGAGCAGATTCACTCTTTATTTATTATTAATATTATTGTTATTATTGTTGTGTTACACATTATTGAGGTACGCATTGTAGGATTTAGTATGTTATAGATATTTGTTATTCATTAACAAATATCTATAACATACTAAACCCTACAATGCTCGATATATCTTTCATTCGATACTGAAATACGGTATTAGCCGAGACCTGCGCGTTACTGCACTTCGGTAGGGGGGGAAGGAAAAACGTGATCCACTCCATTTTGAGCGACAGTCCGCACACGGCTGAATGAATTGTTTCCAAACCGCTGGATTGGACGTGGATCACGAGACCTTCCTGCACCGTTGCAATGGTCTCCACGAAGCCCTGACCTCACCACATCGGGCAATGCACTCTGGGGCATAATAAAAGAAGACGTTTGTAAACAACGATTAACTGAAAGACAGATGGCGAAGTGCATCAACATTGATTAAAAACGCGGTAATCATAGATTACGAAACGATGGTTAAACAGTAGCCGTGGTTAAAATGTAATTTATGTGCACCATTCATAATCACCGATTACTAAAACTTGGCTAGCTGACACCTCATTTAACCAGAGTAAAGTCTATGATGGTACATTGTTTCTACAAAATGACTAAAGGAAAGCATCCATACCGCTGCAAAGATAATAGTCAAAGTCTAAAAACGACTGCGCTCACTATGTTCTACATCGAAATGAACGTATCCTACATTTTCGCGTTGCATTTGTTTGTCTTTGGGCTCTGTTATATTTGTGAGTTCCATTTCTTTGTTTTTCAGTACTTTTAGGTTAAAATCGTACAAAATGGAAAATTGAATCCAAAAATGAATTATATCCCAATGTTAGGTTGAAGTATCGATAGACTTAATTACTAGATTTAAATGTAGGCCTATTATATAAAAAAGATGGAATATCCATAAAGGAAAAGGATGTAGAAAATTGGTAGGAATGTGTGTACGTTCTCGGACTACACCAGGGAATTGTGCATTATCCTAAGATCCATCCATTACCTCTCTTTGTTCAGCCAGTGACATAGAGAAAGAGATACTGGTATTCGAGTATTCCCTCTTAAAATACAGAAAATAATAGTTACATAGAATCGTAATATAAGCAGCCGATCTGTAGGAGAAATATGATTGTTCTTGTGTTATTTCAATTGATCCATTTGTAGATTTTGATAAACGAAATCCCTCCTGAAATTTTCTGTCACCTAATTGCTCGCAAGAATTCTCTCTTTCCACTAAAGAACCTTCACGCTCACGCTCCATCCAAGTAATTCAAGTACTGCACAATAATAATCGTCTTCGAAATAATCACCTGTGGTTATGGCCGCCATTTTGCTTTACTTGCTCTACTAATCGCTGGTTATCTCCTTTAACCGCTCATATTTGGCCGGTTAGAGATTATTGTGGTTAACTTCCTATTTAAGTCGTAACCGAGGTCGATCCACCGTAAAAATGCTTAATCGGGGATTAGGTCACAATTTTAACCGATGGTTACACTAACCGACGTTGATGCACGTGGGCAAGAGTTCGCTTAGCATTCCAAACGATCACCAATGTTATGCTGCAGCGGATGAATACAAGAACGTGGCGACTCATCAGTTTTTGCATCGAACATGGAGGGAAGCACACAGATTAATGAACTTTTGGACAGCGTTATTCATAAAATTAAATACACACATGTTTTTTGAATTCATAACAATATTGATCTACATGTCTAACTGTACTATGCTAATAACATGTAAAGGGACTTCTCGCCCACCCTGTATGTTTAATCAACAGTCAGAAGACTAGCTGGAACTTCATAAGGTACTACTTATGGGACAACTAAGCCAGAAGATAATGGTGTAGAGTGGTCAGTTCCTTTCCCAATACATTGTATACTCGGTGACTAGAAACCTGGTTGGGTTTTTCCGAGGTTTTTCCCAAACCAAAAGGCAAATGCCAGGTAATGTTTTGGCGAATCCTCGGACCTCACCTCATCTCACTAGGGGAGAGTCGGGTAGTATTGGACATCGGGTAATATCGGACAGTGCGTTTCTTTCATCTACCAACATATGGTAGATGAAAGAAACTCACTGTCCGATGTTACCCGCTGTCCGATACTACCCGACTCTCCCTTACATCTCGCCAAAATATTGTAAAAAATTGCACAAAATTGTAAAAATTGTAGAAAATTACTAAATTGTAAAACTATAAAAATTTTTTAAAATATTGTAATTGTAATATTGCAAAATTTTGACTTGTTCCACATCTTAAAGCTTCATTGCTCATGTAAGATCTATGGAATAAAATAAATGAATGAATGAATGAATGAATGAATGAATGGATGAATGAATGAATGAATGAATGATTATAGGCCTAGTTCTAATCAGACTTGAGATGTATGCAACAATTTTATTGTTCTTTCTCATGACACATATCAAGTGAGATGTACTGCCTGGTAATAGAATTATGTATCACCCAAAAGCTTAAGGGGAGTGGGTAGTGATGCCTGTGCTATTAAAAAATTTCGGTACAAACGTTTAGTTCAATATTTCTAGGCTTTTAGTATTCAGAGTGGAATAAAAATTTCCAGGCTTATACAATCAATCATTCTGAATTCATTGGTATATAAGACAACTAATTAGTTTCAAATCCAAGTGTAAAAGAAAGGGCCTAACTGATAACCTGTTTTCCCACTTTGATAAGTGTACCTAATTCTTCAGGTGCACATTACTTGTTACATTTTTCACTCATATATCTTGTATATTTTTAAGTTATCAAGTAATGTATATTGTAAATTCTAAAGCAAAATTTTGTTAAATATTTCACTTTTAGTGAAACAGAAAAAATATTGAACTTTGCTTAACATTTTTTTTCAATTTTTTAATGCATATATATTTTTTTCTCGTGTTATGTGTGTGATATTCTTAAACCCGTAGGTCTACTATGTATAACACAGGCTGCAGAAAACACTGTAAAAATTTCATATAAACTGATTCAGTAGTTTCAGAAAAAAATGCACTTAAGTTTGAAAAATTTCAACTTATGGAAAACTCCATTTAAAAAAAAAAGATTTATGAATTACATACACCGCCAAGTTTAAGGAGGCCGTTTGAATGGCTTATCTGCAGAAATACCTCCCACAATATTTATATTGTTTTAAACGGGAAGTTTTTACTTTTTTTTTTAAACGCAAAATAAATAATCGGATTTTTGACCCCCAATCACTACCTGGTTCCCTTAATCAGAGGTAATTTAATTTAAACTCTATGAATTCTTGTTTAGGAAATAGGCCTAGCACAGCATTTCATCAAGCAAAAATACAAAGAAACACAGTTTTGGTTGGTCTTCACGTACAAGTCTTGTTAAAAGAGAACCGTCTCTGGTTATACATCTCCGCTGTGCAGTTCCGCTAGAGATGACAAGAGACGATGGGATTTGGGGCATATGACAGATATTAGAGACAGGGATGCGTCGCTAAGGCAGTGGGACGAGATTTCGCGCAATAGAAATTCTCCTGTGATACACAGCGCGCAATCCATCTCGGAGGCTTTAATACACTGGCTGGGCTCATTTCCTTGTTCTCTTGAATACAGAATGATTAATGACATAGTTAAAGGGCCCCACGTATTAGATTCAAAATGGAATTACGGTATTCACATTATTATTATTATTATTATTATTATTATTATTATTGATATTCTTATTAAATTTGGTATTCCCAAGAAACTAGTTCGATTAATTAAAATGTGTCTCAGTGAAACATACAGCAGAGTCCGTATAGGTCAGTTTCTATCTGATGCTTTTCCAATTCACTGCGGGCTAAAGCAGGAGATGCACTATCACCTTTACTTTTAACTTCGCGCTAGAATATGCCATTAGGAAAGTTCAGGATAACAGGCAGGGTTTGGAATTGAACGGGTTACATCAGCTTCTTGTCTATGCGGATGACGTGAATATATTAGGAGAAAATACACAAACGATTAGGAAAACACAAAATTTTATTTGAAGCAAGTAGAGCGATCGGTTTGGAAGTAAATCCCGAAAAGACAAAGTATATGATTATGTCTCGTGACCAGAATATTGTACGAAATGGAAATATAAAAATTGGAGATTTATCCTTCGAAGAGGTGGAAAAATTCAAATATCTTGGAGCAACAGTAACAAATATAAATGACACTCTTGAGTCTCCAATTAAACGCAGAATAAATATGGGAAATGCCTGTTATTATTCGGTTGAGAAGCTCTTATCATCCAGTCTGCTGTCCAAAAATCTGAAAGTTAGAATTTATAAACAGTTATATTACCGGTTCTTCTGTATGGTTGTGAAACTTGGACTCTCACTCTGAGAGAGGAACATAGGTTCAGGGTGTTTGAGAATAAGGTGCTTAGGAAAATATTTGGGGCTAAGCGGGATGAAGTTACAGGAGAATGGAGAAAGTTACACAACACAGAACTGCACGCATTGTATTATTCTTCACCTGACATAATTAGGAACATTAAATCCAGACGTTTGAGATGGGCAGGGCATACTAGCACGTATTTCGAAAGAAATGCATATAGAGTGTTAGTTGGGAGACCGGAGGAAAAAGACCTTTAGGAGGCCGAGACGTAGATGGGAGGATAATATTAAAATGGATTTGAGGAGGACGGTATGATGATAGAGACTGGATTAATCTTGCTCAGGGACCGCTGGCGGGCTTATGTGAGGGCGGCAATGAACCTTCGGGTTCCTTAAAAGCCATTTGTAAGTAAGTAAGTAAGTATTATTATTATTATTACTACCATTACTATAATAGAATAAGTTCAAACTACCTGTTATTTGCTGTTGATCTCAAAATCTTTCGCTCAATAAATAGTTCTGCAGATTGCAAACTCTTCAAAATGATATTAACTCTATTGAACTTTGGTCTGACAATAATGGAATGAAAATTACTTACTTACTTACAAATGGCTTTTAAGGAACCCGAAGGTTCATTGCCGCCCTCACATAAGCCCGCCATCGGTCCCTATCCTGTACAAGAGTAATCCAGTCTCTATCATCATAACCCACCTCCCTCAAATCCATTTTAATATTATCCTCCCATCTACGTCTCGGCCTCCCTAAAGGTCTTTTTCCCTCCGGTCTCCCAACTAACACTCTATATGCATTTCTGGATTCGCCCATACGTGCTACATGCCCTGCCCATCGCAAACATCTGGATTTAATGTTCCTAATTATGTCAGGTGAAGAATACAATGCGTGCAGTTCTGCGTTGTGTAACTTTCTCCATTCTCCTGTAACTTCATCCCGCTTAGCCCCAAATATTTTCCTAAGCACCTTATTCTCAAACACCCTGAACCTATGTTTCTCTCTCAGAGTGAGAGTCCAAGTTTCACAACCATACAGAACAACCAGTAATATGACTGTTTTATAAATTCTAACTTTCAGATTTTTGGACAGCAGACTGGATGATAAGAGCTTCTCAACCGAATAATAACAGGCATTTCCCATATTTATTCTGCGTTTAATTTCCTCCCGAGTGTCATTTATATTTGTTACTGTTGCTCCAAGATATTTGAATTTTTCCACCTCTTCGAAGGATAAATCTCCAATGAAAATTAATGAAACAAAAACTTTTGTCATTTCGTACTCACGAAAAACTACTTCCATAAAATTTAATTATTCTCTTAATAACGTCTGTATTATTAGGAAAAATTCTATTAAAGATCTTGGTGTATTACTAGATTCTAAATTATACTTTCACGATCATATTCAATATATTTATAATCATTCAATAAGAATGATTGGTTTAATAAGATCTATAACTTATTCTTTTTCTACTCCAGAGCCTCTATTAATTCTATACTTTACTTTGGTTCGATCTAAACTTGAATATGCATCTGTAGCCTGGAATTCCATTACTTCAACTGATTCGGTTAAATTGGAAAATATTCAAAGAAAATTTATTTCCTTATGTGCTTTTCGATTTATAGCCAATTCCTCTGACTTTAACTATGAGATTACCTGTAAATATTTTAACTGTTGTAGCCTTTATTCTAGACGTCAAAATCTTGATTATCAATTTTTTTGCAAAGTTATCAAGGGTGATATTGATTGTGAGTCTATCATAAACAATATCAGCCTTCGTATTCCTACAAAAGGTTTAAGATTTCAAAAAAAAAAAATTATAACAGAAATTCAAAATCACTTTCTCCAGTCTGTAGATGCATAAAATATGCCAATTTGCATGGCCACAATTTAGATCCTTTTAACGTATAGTTTCGTTTTGATTATTAGTATTTACTGTTCTTGTTCTCAATTTTATTTATGTATGTTTTTGTTTATTTAAGATATTATTTATTTATTTTTGCACCTTTGTATCTTCTGTTTGTGTATTGTGCTGAACTATAATTGGCCTCTGGCTGTTGTTCAGCACACAAATATTAATAATAAATAATAATAATTATTATTATTACTATTACTATTAGACTACTATTGTTATTATTATTATTATTATTATTATTATTATTATTATTATTATTATTATTATTATTATTATGTGACATTAATTCAGTCGCTAAATGGTCGGAAGACAATGGTATGAAAATTAACGTATCCAAAACAAATGTAATAACCTTTTCTAGAAAAACTTCTTCACTGAAATTTAATTTTTATCTAAATAATGTACTAATTAACAGAACGGATTGCGTAAAAGATTTGGGAATATTCTTTGACAGTAAATTGTATGTTCATTCATTGATCACATTTACAATCACGCAATCAGAATGCTAGGAATAATACGGTCAATAACTTATTCTTTTTCCACGCCCGATTCTCTTTTAATGCTATACTATACATTGGTGCGATCGAAACTCGAATATGTATCTGTAGTTTTGAACTCGATTACAACTACGGACTCGGCTAAATTAGAAAATATACAAAGAAAATTTATATCCTTATGTTCATTCAGATTTCTGCCCATTAATTCCGGGTATAGTTATGAGAGAAAATGTGAATATTTTAATTGTCAAAATCTATATGCTAGACGCCATGAGCTAGATTATCTGTTCTTTTGTAAAGTCCTCAAAGGTGATATATCCTGTGACTCTTTCTTAAACAATATTACCTTACGTATTCCAACAAAAGATATGAGAGCCCACAAACTTTTCTATATTAGAAATTCAATAAATTTCTTTCACCAGTCTCCAGATGCATTAAAAATGCCAACATGCATGGCTGCAATTCGATCCCTTCAATGTATAGACTTAGTTTGCTCTTGGCAACGATTTATCATTTATGTATTCCTTTAAGGCATTATACTCAATTAACATTGTCTCATAGTATTCTTAGTTATCCATTCAAGTCATTATTGTAATTGTAATTATATTTATGTGTAATAATTATTTTTGTTTTATGTTTTTGTTATATTTGTGCTGAACTGTAATTGGCCACTGGCTGTTGTACAGCACATTAAATAAATAAATAAAAAAAATATATTATTATTATTATTGCCTACTTATTTGGCTTTTGTAGACCTTGAAAAAGCCTTTGACGGGGTGATAAGAAGGAAATTATGGAATGTAATGATAGTAAGAGGTTACCGCACTCAACTTATAGAAGGAATAAAGATATTATATAATGGCACAAAAATCATTCTGAATTTAGATAATTATACCGGAGAAGAAATTTTAACTAATCAAGGCGTCAGACAAGGGTGTACACTATCACCTACTCTTTTCAATATATATTTTGATGATATATATAACATATATATATATATATATATGTTTTAATGTAAGCAGACGATCTGACGATCTGGTAATAATACAGATATCAGAAGATGATTTACAAAGAGCCATTTATATGTTAAATCAATTAGGACCTGAATATAATTTTAAAATATCAACATCAAAAATAAAAGTTAAGACATTTCAAGGCAAACTACCTTTAAGAGCTAAAATAGTTATAAATGATGAAACAATAGAACAGACAAGATATTTTAATTATTTGGGGTCGATATTACGTTTAATTATGACAGGGATATACAAAATAAATTGAGCCGATATCAGATGATGTGTGGAACTATACGAAGAATTCTTCAAAGAACTAGAAGAGAAACACAACTTAGGTTCTACAAGGTGATGGCCGTTCCAGTTCTTCTATATGGAGCAGAATCATGGGTTTCAAGACATGTCTCACATTCAAGCTACCGAAATTAAGTTTTTAGGAGCCGTTAAAGGATTTACAAGGATGGATACATAGTATAATGAGTCTATAAGAAATGATTTAGGAATATTTTCTGTGTAAGAAAAATTAATTGAATATAGACATCAATGGAAAGAACGTTTAGACAGAATGACAGAAGTAAGACTAACCAAAATAATTACTACATACAAGGGAAATAGTAGAAGGGATCCAGGACGACCGAGGAAAAGATGGGCTTGAAACCAGAACAGGTTATTGGTGACCTAATCCCGCAGAGGAAGAAGATTATTATTATTATTATTATTATTATTATTATTATTATTATTATTATTATTATTATTATTAGGCCTACAATTACTTAAAAATTGCACGGAATTATGAAACTTACTTACTTACTTAAAAATGGCTTTTAAGGAACCCGAAGGTTCATTGCCGCCCTCACATAAGCCCGCCAGCGGTCCCTATCCTGTGCAAGATTAATCCAGTCTCTATCATCATACCCCACCTCCCTCAAATCCATTTTAATATTATCCTCCCATCTACATCTCGGTCTTTTTCCCTCCGGTCTCCCAACTAACACTCTATATGCATTTCTGGATTTAGCTACTAATGTTACCCCTCCTGTTCTATAAAGACTAGTTACGTTCCAAGTGCCAAATCTCAAAACCTTATTTCTTTGCTGTGGTCGTGCCAGAGAATCAGTCCTATTCCGAGGCTTATTGTAGGGATTCGTAACAAGCTGTTTTTTTACGGTGATGGGTTGTTAGCCCTTCGCCCAACCCCCAAGCTGGAGGACCACCCCTTATCGGCTGTCCACGACTGCTTATTCAATATATTCGCAGCTACCCTCCATATCTGGAGGCCGTCTCCTCTATCCGCAACCTGAGGACGCGCCATGCCGTGGTGATAGGGACCCACCATACATGGACGGAATTATGAAACTACATTATTTATTTCACAGTTCATGACACATCTCACCATCTTCAACTTCATTCGTACCGTTACCGAATGTATGTATATTTTGAAAATTTGTCTGCTGATAACACGTCGTAAGTCTGCAATGCTTTTGTTATTTTATAAATGACAAACGCAAAACAGTTCTTAGTTGGGTTTTAAAAAGTAAGAAATTTTGTTCTCTTGTACAATTTCCTCAAATGCAGTTTGAGGTTTTTAAAAGTAAGCCAATGGTATGTACAAGGGGCAATCAATAAGTTTCCGAACTGCTCTGAATGTAGGTAACACATATAGAACATAAGAAACGGAGAACCAAGGAAACGCCTGGAATCTATATTAAATGCATCACTTGAAAGGCAGAAAAGAAGATCAGCCATAAGGCGTATATGGAAAAAGCATTTAAAAATGTTCCATTTTTTTCTTTACATGATATTAGTTTACCTAACAACAGATATATCTACACAAACGTTACTGTAGTTGTCTGTCGTAGATTCGTACATACTATCCAGGTACACAAAACTTGCATCTTGTCTCTGCAAAACAGATGAACTCATACATATATAATATAGGGAATTTGTAGCAGGGAAGTAAAGTAAGAGATAGTGATGCCTGTCTCGAAATACACTGTCTTCATTTCGAATACATACTGTAAGGCAGCATCCTGGAGAGAGGTCAAGATGGCGTCACGTAGTGTCTACCTGATATTCCGCATGCTACGTCCCATCTCAAAGCAGCATTGCTCGTTTGTCCCCTGTCGCTCTCTTAAAATATGAACACGAGTTGCTTCAAAGTTCAAAATGTCTCTCTCCACACGTATTCGCAACTGAGAAAAAAAGATGTTGTCAAACTGAGTTTCTCGAGCCGAATGAGGTCCGTCAACCCATACTACAGGGTGATCCAACCAGGGCTAGACTCCGTACCGCACTTACGGCGGCTGATTCGTTCGTAACGACGCTACCATATGCGGAGGATTCGTTCCGTGCTTTTGCGGTTAGTATTGCGTAATGTTGTGCTTACCGAATTCACAATTCACGTTCTAAATGACGTCCTTGTGATATCTGGCACATCTCCTGAAGACATCTCCAGCAACTGCCGCAGTTCGTTCTCCGAAATGGCTCGAATTTTGTGCCGGATATTTTGTTTGAGTTTCTCAAGTGAATGTGGGTTATTCGCGCAAACTTTATTTTTAACCACCGAGGTTTTTTTAGTTGGTTATTTAACGACTTTGTATTAACAATGAGGTTATTTAGCGTCGATGAGATTGCTGATAGCGAGATGGTATTTGGCGAGATGAGACCGAGGATTCACCATAGATTACCTGGCATTCACCTTACGGTTGGGGAAAACCTCGGAAAAACCCAACCAGGTAATCATCCCAAGCGGGAATCGAACCCTCGCCCAAGCGCAACTTCAGACAGGCAGGCAAGCGTCTTAACGGACTGAGCCACGCCACTGGCTGATCACTGAGGTGGAACCATGCTTCGTCACTATAAAAATTAAAGTGGAGTCAAGCAGTCCATCTTACACTAATTGTTAGAACCAAATGCAAAACCTAAGTCCGCTCTGATAATAATCGGGTTCCGTTAACCTCTGAACTACACGAATTTTGTAAGGTTTCAATTTTAATTGTTTAGTACCTCTTATCACTGAAGACTGTAACACCCCTACGTACTGACCTACACAGCGGGATGATGTCGTAGGACTTCTCTCTAGTCAGTGGCCGATTTCATCTAACATCTCCTCGGTGAAAATGCGCTTCACACATGTTAGTGTCAAAACTGATCCAGTTGTAATAAATGTGGGAAATGCCTGTTATTATTCGGTTGAGAAACTTTTATCATCCAGTCTGCTGTCGAAAAATCTGAAAGTTAGAATTTATAAAACAGTTATATTACCGGTTGTTCTGTATTGTTGTGAAACTTGGACTCTCACTTTGAGAGAGGAACAGAGGTTAAGGGTGTTTAAGGATAAGTGCTTAGGAAAATATTTGGGGCTAAGCGGGATGAAGTTACAGGAGAATGGAGAAAGTTACACAACACAGAACTACACGCATTGTATTCTTCACCGGACATAATTAGGAACATTAAATACAGACGTTTGAGATGGGCAGGGCATGTAGCACGTATGGGCGAATCCAGAAATGCATATAGTGTGTTAGTTGGGAAGCCGGAGGGAAGGATGGGGACCAATGGCGGGCTTATGTGAGGGCGGCAATGAACCTCCGGGTTCCTTAAAAGCCAGTAAGTAAGTAAGAACCAATTGTACGACATTTGTTCAGTAAATTGTAAATCATTGCTTTAGAAGGCTCTGGCGAATCAGGGATTGACTGAACGAAATTTGTTACAGCTGTTCTCCAAGATTCGAATTTCACAAAGTTGTCGTAAATAAACACCCGTTATTCAAGGCTATATTTCATAATGGATACGCTGCTGCACTCTAAATGTACTGTATAAAACTGCACCCTCATTGTGTGAACGTGTTTAAGTAACTAAACACGAAACGTACGCGAGCAAGAGGTCTGATCACTGCGATGGCGCAGCTCTTACTATGCATACGACTTCCCGCTGACGCCGGTCTAGCCTTGGCTGACTCACTCTTTAGTATCCATAGCAACTATAGTAACATTTCATGTTTTAAGGTAAAATATACGTCTTTTTCCGCACTGATTGTGGGGACCCATTTCGGGATCCGTAAGAAACAAAAAATGACGCTTACTGTAACAAGACGAAGAGGCTCAGTCGAATACTATTATTATCAGTACGGCTTAGACAATCTTTTGAATATATTATACTTATATTAAAATACAGGGCGTCCCATATTTATGTCCAACTTTTTATTCGTTTATCATAAGTAAATGAATTAACATGACAGGATCAAAGTAGCATGAACTAATAGTACAGTCATCAGGATTGCTTAAAATTCCACCAGTATTAAAATTCGATGTAAGCACCAGCATTTGCTGCACATTTTTCCAGACGTGGCTGAACGTTCCGTACTGCTCTCACAAGCATTTCATTTGGCACCCGGCCACACTCCTCTCGTCTGACCATAGAATGTGTCGCAAAAGGTTAAGTTCCTCTTGAATCCATGCTGGTAGAGATTCCGCAAACTCCATTCTGATATCACAGTCCTCACATGACAGAACTTGCACAAAGTGTGGCTTCCATGGCCGCCAATTCATTTCCTATAGCAACCGCTGCACGGACCCATAGGATACACCAGATTCCCGCTGGTACTGTCGAATGAATTTCTTAGGACTTCTCTGGAAGGCCTCAGTAGCGGCTGCTTTGGCCTCCTCTGTGATCACTGCTTTGGTCAGCCAGCACACTTCTGTTGCGTAACTGAGCCAGTGCGAATCAAGTTGGCGTGAAGTCTCTTGATGGTCTTGTAGTCCAGAGTCGCATTTCACCATTCTCCACCATCTCTGCACCATCTCTGCACCATAATTGGGGACTGCCACACCTCCATTCGAGCAGCAATTCGTGTTCGATCGTACACAGACAGTCTTGTGGCCATGGTTAATGTTTTAAGATTTACACTACATTTTTCTGATTACATTAAATGTTTCGGACCGTACTGAGAACACAATAAAATAAAATGACAGCTTCTTTTGTACTTTTAATGGTATGGAACACGGTACATTTTAGCTGTGAAATGGACCACTTAACCTGATTGGTTTCGCTCTTTAGAAACTGCAATTTAATTATTAACAGAATTAATAAGCTAAAAGTGGTTTAATCTCAGTAAGGGGAAATTTTCAGGGCAATTTATACTAACTACTATCAGCATAATTACAGGATAGACCAATGAATCGGAAGATTTTTAAATAATAAAATGAAACTTTAGATATTATATTTAATTAATTTTTATTATAAGAAAATATAGAATATAGTATGTCGTTTGCTTATAGCCGCTACTTCTTGGCAATGACATCTTTCAAATGTCCTCCACCAAACGTGCATACATTCTTGTAATCACTCTTTGCAACATTTCGACCGTGATGTTTGAAATTTCCTCACGAATTGCTGTCTTCAGTTGTTCAATGTTTCCTGGTTTGTTTGTGTAGCCTGTACTTTAGTTTTAGATACCCCACAAAAATAAATCACACGCACTTAAATCGGGGGATCGTGCAGGCCAGAGACTGTCTCCGTTTCTCGATAGAACATGATTCCCAAATAAATTTCGCATTTCCATCATAGAGCTGGCTGCAGTATGTGCTGTTGCACCGTCTTGCTGAAACCAAGTTGTTCTGCATATTAATACGAAAATATCTTCTTCTCAATTGAACACTTAAACAATTTTAAAGCATTATCACATAACGAGTTGTATTAACAGTTTGAGCACGACCATTGGCATCCTCAAAGAAATATAGCCTGTTTCTTCTAAATTGCGAACCCCCAGGTTTTAATTTCATATGAAGATAGCACAGGATCGTGACGACGGAGTTTAAAGTGGCGGCAAAAATCCCTACGAGCAGCTTCTGTGCATTGACCATTTAGATAATAAGATTTTACAGCAAATTCTCGTTGCTCACCAGTCCAATGCTCCACGTTTAATAAATTTCAACAATGAGACTAAACAATGACAATGAATCTAAGCCTACTAAAATACAGTTTCATTTTGATATGATACCTCTTGCACAAAAGTGGAGATCTATAACTGAAACTTGATTAATATATTTCAGTATAATTTGTATTTATCCTAGTAATGATGAACAGTTTGACTCGTAGAGATTTTGTTTTTCAGCATTAACTTTCCACGATTGTATGAGAAGATTCTAACAGAACGGCAGTTACGTAAAACTTCGGCTCCCCCCTACTACCAATAACGCATAACACAATGTCAATACAGCGGTTGCTGTCGTCTGCGATACGACGAATTTTTCTGTTGATTTTCGAGTTCATTTTTTTTTCTGGTTATTATATGCTTATTTATTTAATTGTGTTAACTTTCTAATTTTCTTGCTAATGTGGTTTTATATTTTATTTTATCCGTCTTAGTATTTATTTTATTATTGAAACATACAGCAGAGTCCGTATACGTCAATATTAAATACATTAAATTCAGTTTCTATCTGATGCTTTTCCAATTCACTGCGGGCTAAAACAGGGTAGATGCATATCACGTTTACTTTTTAACTTCGCTTTAGAATATGCCATTAGGAAAGTTCAGGATAACAAGCAGGGTTTGGAATTGAACGGGTTACATCAGCTTCTTGTCTTTGCGGATGACGTGAATACGTTAGGAGAAAATACACAAACGATTAGGGAAAACACGGAAATTTTACTTGAAGCAAGTAAAGCGATCGGTTTGGAAGTAAATCCCGAAAAGACAAAGTATATGATTATGTCTCGTGACCAGAATATTGTACGAACTGGAAATATAAAAATTGGAGATTTATACTTCGAAGAGGTGGAAAAATTCAAATATCTTGGAGCAACAGTAACAAATATAAATGACACTCGGGAGGAAATTAAACGCAGAATAAATATAGGAAATGCCTGTTATTATTCGGTTGAGAAGAATTTATCATCCAGTCTGCTGTCAAAAAATCTGAAAGTTAGAATTTATAAAACAGTTATATTACCGGTTCTTCTGTATGGTTGTGAAACTTGGACTCTCACTTTGAGAGAGGAACATAGGTTAAGGGTGTTTGAGAATAAGGTTCTTAGGAAAATATTTGGGGCTAAGAGGGATGAAGTTACAGGAGAATGGAGAAAGTTACACAATGCAGAGCTGCACGCATTGTATTCTTCACCTGACATAATTAGGAACATAAAATCCAGACGTTTGAGATGGGCAGGGCATGTAGCACGTATAGGCGAATCCAGAAATGCATATAGAGTGTTAGTTGGAAGGCCGGAGGGAAAAAGACCTTTGGGGAGGCCGAGACGTAGGTGGGAAGATATTATTAAAATGGATTTGAGGGAGGTGGGATATGGTGATAGAGACTGGATTAATCTTGCTCAGGATAGGGAGCAATGGCGGGCTTATGTGAGGGCGGCAATGAACATTCGGGTTCCTTAAAAGCCATTTGTAAGTAAGTAAGTAAGTAAATATTTTTGTTTTATTATTATTATTATTATTATTATTATTATTATTATTATTGAATTAATTTGTATTACTATCTTTGTATCATCTCCGTCACGGATATTCTATTATTATTATTATTATTATTATTATTATTATTATTATTATTATTATTATTATTATTATTATTATTATTTCTAACATCTACATTATTATTGATCTCTGTAAAATTCATGTAGACTACTGGACTGTACCCGAGCACGAGCATATGCTCATTTCGGGTATCTATTCATATGTACCATTTCAAATGTAAATTGTGAATAAATTTGAATTTGAAGTTGAATTTGAATTTGAATACAAAAAGTTTAAGAAGACTCATTCAAAATAGATGTTTCACTCCTGTCTATACACTTTTGTCAAATCCCCTGATTTTTATACAGAGACCAAATGCCCGTGAAAAAAGAGGTTTGTTTTACTGTAAACCAAATCTCTCTATGTTTCTAAGTGTGGATTATATAACAATTTTTCTGTTATGAAAACTTACTGAAAAAATACATTTTTTGTAGAAAAAAATTAATTACTCCAGAATAGATGTACTTATATCAATGAATTTTGGGATACAGTTAGTTTTTATCTCAAGTTATTATTCCAAATTACGATAATCTGTCACTTAATGCCCATATTCACTGAATTTCGACCTATTTTCACTTTTTTTTTCAAGAATTAAATCTAACCTTTTCACACCTTTAAGAAACTTCACAATTGTTTACTATAAAAAAGAAGGAATAAGCTGATTGACAAGTTTTTACCAAATTCCACTGTTTTGATGTTAATGGCAGTGGCGGTCTCTGACCAATTTGCCGCGAATTTCAAACGCAATAGAATTTTAGAAACTGACAATTTTTCCTAAATAAAAGAAATAAAAAATCTGTATTACAATACGTGAAAGAGTTGTCACAAATGTTTAAAATAAAAAGTGTTAATTGCATAAGAAACATTTCAGATATGTCTAACTCTCTCCCAAAATTTACTCATCTAAGTACATTCATTCTGGAGTAATTAACTTTTTTCCTACAAAAACTGTAATTTTTCAGTAAGTTTTCATAGCAGAAAAATTGTTATATAACCCACAGTTTGAAAGATAGATTGGGTTTAAAGTAAAAACTTCATTTTTCACAGACATTTGGTCCCTGTATCAGGGAGTTTCACATAAATACAGGGTGTTTCCAGGCTGGTGTTACAAACTTTCAGGGATGATGGCGAAGGCCACATGTATCAATTTGAGGTAAGGAACCCTGGTCCGGAAATAACCGAGTCGAAAGTTATAAGCAAAAGTAGTTGTATGGAAATGGAATTGTAATTTGGCACTACGTGCTCTCCTTCCCTTAACCTTTGGAACAGTTTGGAAAGATGGTATGGGCCGGATGTCTCCTACATGGGTACTTGACCCGATACAATCTGTGAGCTTGTCTACTGTTCCTATTGGCTCATCAGTATTCGAAAATCAGGTCTGCTTATTCCGCTCTCGTATACTACTCCATTTCACTAGGACTGATCGACTGGACACTGCAACTTGTACACATACACTGCTATCTACAGACGTGCATATCAGGACCGACCATGTCCGTTACACATTACGCTATCTGAATTGCTTTAGTGTAGTTTCCTGTCCCCACCCCTGAGACAGCGCTCAGAATGGAATACTGTAAGTAGACAACGTAAACAACGTCAGATGAATACAGCATGTGTAAGATATTAATGTTATGTTTTATTTAACGACGCTCCAACCGCAGAGGTTATATCAGCGTCGGTTGTGCCGGAATTTTGTCCCGCAGGAGTTCTTTTACATGCCAGTAAATCTACTGACATGAGCCTGTCGCATTTAAGCACACTTAAATGCCATCGACCTGGCCCGGGATCGAACCCGCAACCTTGGGCATAGAAGACCAGCGCTATACCAACTTGCCAACCAGGTCGACTATGTGTAAGATGTACAGATAAATGCACATAAATAAGGTGTACAGAGGAATAAAATTATTTAATTTCTGCACAATTATTTTTGCTTGTAAGTTTCGACTCGGTCATTTCCGGACCAGGGTTCCTAATCTCAAATTGATACATGTGCCCTTCCCCATCATCCCTGAAAGTTTGTAACACTAGCCCGGAAACACCCTGTATAAGGACAGAAATGAAACATCACTTTTGATGGGGTGTCCTTAAACTTTTGGTAGAAACTGTAATCCATGTACTACCAACAACTAAATTAAAATTTCCTGTTTCTTTGGTCCACCTTGTATAGCAGTGAAACAAACTAAGCACCTAAAAATTGCTTAGTAAAGGTACAATTTTCAGGAAAATTTTTTTATTAAACAGTTTTCCAAAAAAATATATATCTCTACTTCTTTACCATTTTTGGTGGTCTTAGACTCTCCATTGTCCACATCTGTGGAGTAACGATCAGCGCACCTGGCCGCGAAACCAGGTGGTCCGGGTTCGAATCCAGGTCGGGGCAAGTTACCTGGTTGAGGTTTTTCCGGGGTTTACCCTCAACCCAATATGAGCAAATGCTGGGTAACTATCGGTGCTGGACCCCGGACTCATTTCACCGGCATTATCACCTTCATTTCATTCAGACGCTAAATAACCTGAGATCTTGATACAGCGTCGTAAAATAACCCAATAAAATAAAAATATATAACTCTCCAGTCAAATAAGGTGTTCTCCCCTTTTCTGTCTACCTATAGCGCACTCTAAATGATAAAAATTCATTTAATTTCATTGCACATATTAATTTAAATGTGTCTTTTGAATAACATCGTTCTGCATTTCAAAACTTATGTTCTGTTGTTTTCAATCTGAAATGCGATTCTAAACGAATTTTTTGTGCTGAATTCGAAAATAATCTCCATTTTTCCCCATCACGTCAGGTTTTCAGACAATTCATGAATAACTAGAAATGAAATTATTGCTTTGTGAAACGTCATAAAAATTGTTTTCAACAAGAATTTTTGTGAGAAAAATTAGGCCAAAATTTGCTATTTGCCACTAATTAATCATTAATTAATATTAATTAATAATTATAAACACTTTCATAACCTTACCTCAATATTGCACTTCAAATTTTCTCCTCTTTGACCTTCTCGCATGTTGTTCAGAACAGTCCCTTTTTAACATCCAGCAATAGTCCGAAATGTTTCCATTATGAAGCAAAACACCTTTAAGACTTTTCTGAGAAGAATCTATGAAGAACCTCCACTCTTTGGAATTGTAGTTTATGTTATACAATTTTAAGACGGCAATGATGTTTTGGCAATACACTAAATTTTCTTCTTCAGCAAAAAAAGGGACAAGTTCTTTCTCACGATGCCTGTACCATGAAAAATATGTACCTTGAGCCAAAACGTTCTTTTCTTTTAACCTAGAACCTAATAGTTCTGCTTATTCTTTAGGCAAATTTAAATCCCTCGCTAAATCATTAAGCTCTCTTTGATTAAAACATCTATCATCACCAGTATTGTCAGGTTCATAAGTATGATCCACTGGAGATTCAGTTTCAGTGCTATTGGATGCAGATGGCAATGTATCTGATTCAGGGGGTAGCGGAACGGGAATATCAGGACCACGAGGTACTGCCCGAATGGCAGAGGGAATGTAAGGATATAGAATCTCTTTCTTGTTTTTAGCAGTATATCCAGCTACCTTAACTGTACAAAAATAACAATCGTCTCCATGATTTGTAGATTCCCTCCAAATCATAGGGATACCAAATGGCAATGACTTCCTTTTTCCATTTTTCGAACTCCTCAACACAACTACGAACATATTTTGTGGGGGCACTAGGATTTGTCCTGGTCTCCTAACTTAATGCAAAAATATTGAAAGTAAGTATTCTTTACAAAAGCTGTTATATTCTGTCTCTGTTTTACTAACGTATATGACCCACATATATAGCAAAACAAATTTGAATCATTTACACAACCACGTTTCGACATTTCTATGAAACAACACTATTATGTTATACTCTCGAGAATAATGAGAACTCACACACTTCACTTTTACACGACAACCAACAACACAAAACTGAACATCTAATTTTAAAACAACTTTTAAAAGGGGGTAGTTTTATCATCTCAGTAAGGAAATCTGTAGCCTCATATGCTCGATTGCACTTCCATAAATAAATATAGGCTATATACAGGAACCCTATGTCATTTCCCTAATTCATTGTTAGTTTTAATAGCAATCTCTAAGAGTAAATATTTTCCTCATAATTTTTTATGACCTGAGACACTAAACATTTCAACTTCCTGTTTATAGATAACGTTGGGTGCAACAGATAAAAATCTCCAAGAATAAACAACGGATGTCTTAACCTCGGTTCATTTTAAGGGAGAGGATACAATTTTGTACATCTCCCAAGGGCGGATATAGTCAGTAGATTTTAATAAATATCAAAAACAAACATAATAAAATATATTATGTCACATTTTAAGTAATAAATTTTTAATTATAAGCTGTCCTGTCTTTTTAACAAACGACAAGCACACTGTAATATTACTATATTACGAAAAATATTGAAAACATAAAATTTTGAATTGTAAAAAATTCTGGCGTGGTATGCGAAAACGGATTTCATCTTTGCAATCAGTGTGAAATTGTGATTCAGAAATGCTCATTTATTTCAAAACAACAAAATCCATGCAGAACGGTGTAATAGTTCCAGAAAATAATATGTAAAACGTAATATCATTGGTAATATGACAATGTAAGTAATTGAATTGTTGCGAAACACGTACAACCTATATATATATATATATATATATACGTCTACTTTGTTGCACTAACTTTCTAGTATTTACATCGTTGTCGCTAACGACTCTTTACAAAGTTAGACATATTTTATTTTAATTTCTAACCTCTTACATTTTAAACGTAGTTTGCGCTCAAGAGTTCTGACGTTTTTATTCCAATAAAAGTCTCTGTTCCTCTCTCTATCTCCGTTGATCTCTCATGAGGCTTATTATTCTTGAGTGCCTTTCAGAACATTTCAAACGTCTCCATTCTTCGTAACGTACATTTGCCTCTCATTACGGAAAACCAGACTTTGTTCGAAATTAAAGAAGATATGTCACTCAAGAGAATGACCGAAATGCAAAATATCTGTAAGGAATTCACTAAATTGAAGAATTCTTTGGAAATGTAACTGTTACCAATATCTGTACTCCCTTCACGGGCTATTTTTAATTGCATGAAGTTCCTCTAGCCGTCTGCAAATTTTCCTTCCGACGCCTTTGGTCTAGCGTGCGTGAAAAGTGCTGTTAGATGATGTCGAAGTAGACAGAGTTATTCAGTAGACCTAATGTCATAATCTGAAATGTTGCTCTTCGGCTACGTGTTTTTATAACTGTGACGTCTTCAACATCGTGTACAACAGCTACTTAGACCTCCAGGGAATCTTACACAACATTAGGTGGAAAGGCCTTTTGTAAACGAATAATTAAGTGTAGGTACTATTAAAAATTGGCGGAAGATTTAAGGAAATTTCAACGATTTCGTGAAATGTCTCTAGGCCTACTCGAATCAAAGTAATGAAATGCATTATGTACTTCCTCTAACACTGTAGTCTTACTTACTTACTTGCTGGCTTTTAAGGAACCCGGAGGTTCATTGCCGCCCTGACATAAGCCCGCCATCGGTCCCTCCCTGAGCATGATTAATCCAGTCTCTACCATCATATTCCACCTCCCTCAAATCCATTTTAATATTATCCTCCCATCTACGTCTCGGCCTCCCCAAATGTCTTATATTCCCTCCGGCCTCCCAGCTAACACACTACATTCGTTTCTGGATTCGCCCATACCTGCTACATGTTCCGCCCATCTCAAACGTCTACGTCAGGTGAAGAATAAAATGCAAACAATTCTGCGTTGTGTAACTTTCTCCATTCTCCTGTAACTTCATTCCTTTTAGCCCCAAATATTTTCCTAAGCACCTTATTCTCAAACATTCTTAACCTCTGTTCGCCTCTCAAAGTGAGAATCCAAGTTTCACTACCATACAGAAAGAGGAGCATCTTCTGCGGACCTCTGGAGAAAGAACTAAGGAAGAGACTAGTGAAGTGCTTTATGTGGAGTGTAGCATTATATGGGGCAGAAACATGGACATTATGACGAAGTGAAGAAAAGCGAATAGGAGCATTTGAAAAAATGAATATGGAGAAGGATGGAGCGTGTGAATGGACAGAGTAAGAAACAAAGCTATGTTGGAAAGAGTGGATGAAAAAGGAATGATGCTGAAACAGATCAGAAAGAGAAAAAGGAATTGTCTAGGTCACTGGCTGAGAAGAAACTGCCTACTGAAGGATGCACTGGAAGAAATGGTGAACGGTAGAAAAGTTCGGGGCAGAAGAAGATTTCAGATGATAAACGAAATTAAGATATATGGATCATATGCGGAGACAAAGAGAAATGCAGGAAATATGAAAGACTGGAGAATATTAGCAAAGGCAACATCATTAAAGAAGAAAAATTAAATGATGTTGAGAAACTTCTAACAAAACATTTCGGTGATGGATGTAAAAATCATGCCGGATTATCTTTCTACATAAACCTCCTGAACACAAATCGTGCTGATGAAGCCCAGAATGTTGAATCAGATGTTGACTGCTGCGGTGAAGCAGTTCATTGTACTTAAGAACATTTGGGAACTTTTTCATTATGAGGGTATTTTGCATTTTTTGAGTAAGCTGTCATTTTTTTGGCCTCAAACTATTTTATTAATAATGTACAACTTTTGATTCGAAGCCTTGTAAATCATAAGTTAATTTACATTGAAGATCCTTCCGTTTTTCCAAATCATGCCTTATCCAACTACGTTGTTTCCAAAACTTGCCTTCTCCAATTTTAACATTTAAATAAAATCATTACTAACAAAGTGACGTAATGAGTAGACAGTGTATGCGGGATGACTTAAGGAAAAGTGAAGTTGTTTCGTATCAGAGTATATGGCACGTGCCGCGTCGTCCGTCTTTAGTGTACGTGGCGAGTACAGCACCGTACAAAAGGAAGGAACCCCGGTCCGTTCATAGTAATATTGCAACGCAATGTGTGCAGTTGTGTTATCCTGCTCAAGTGTTTAGTACGCTTTGAATAGTGTAGTGTTGATCCATTCATAATGTCGAAGTCAAAACGTTCAATTCGCTCAGAGATACGAAGTGCAATTAAGAGGTATGGGAGTGACATTTTATGTATTAACGAAGACAATATCGTGCGTAATGTAGGCTATGTAAAAAAAAAAACAGAACAGCGCAGGCTATAGAGAAACATTGCAACAATACATTGCACAGGAAATGCATTGAAATGAAGTCTGAGGAACCATCTACATCATCATCATCATCATCATCATCATCATCATCATTTAGTTGTGCGGGTCTAAACGAAACGTTTTGCAAAGACATGTGCAACATGATGGTCAGTGCAAATATTCCTCTAAAGAAATTGAGTGATCCCCATTTTAGAGGTTTTCTTCAGAAATTCTCTCGATACAAAAACTGTTTAAGCGATAGGCGAAGACGATTCAGCTTCGACAACTTACGAGAAAATATCGTCGTTTACTGCAACGCTAGTAATTCCATCAATGATGACGATGACTGAACTTGCAAGGTATGTGCTACAGTACGTCATTTTTCTTTTCCTTCTGACTGTACGGAGATACAGTAGCATGTTGAAGTCGTCTGTTTACGTTTAAAACCTGTTGAGGCAATGGTCTGAATAACAAAAATGTAACATATAGTAAATGTGCACCTACATTCAACGATAAGTCATCCCGCATCCATTGTCTAGTAATGAGCTTCTATTCCTGATTTATATACCATAAAATATTTATTTTAAAGTGTGAGAAAATGTTTATTTTAACATAAAAAATGGAAAAAATATTTTCTTGAATTGTGAAAAACATCAAAGTGGATAAGACATTTTTCGGAACTATAGGACTCAATGTTCGTTCATAATGACCCGAGATATAAATAAAATGAAAAAGTTTCCATCATATTTTCTGTTTCTTTGACAACATTTTCCAAACGTCCTGTATTGTGGACCATATAGACCAGTCATGTCAATTGATGCCCATAGGGGCAAGCGCACGCTTTAGAGTTCAGGAGAGCCTGAGCGGAAGGGAAAGAGACAGACGAAAGAGGCAGTATATGCCGCTTGGTCGAGCTATATTCAGGGATAACCAGCACTGATTCAATGGATAAAGGGAAGAGAACTTTTTAAAACTGTATCCATGTTAATTTTTAGATTTGTCTGAGAAGTATAAGTGCGTTATAAGAATGTAAGTTTTAATTTTAATGCTCATTTCTCACAAGTTTTTTTTTATTGAAAAGAAATATTTCCTCAACTTTTTTTATAGAAAAGTGAAATTTTCAGATATAGGCTTATTTATTTAGTAGCCTTACAGAATGTTTTCGTAAATCTACTATACCGTAAATACGTATTACTCAAGATAGTGTACTGAAAATTTTGAAAATATTCACATGGAAATTGTTTGTAAGGAAATGAATTAACAAAGCAACTACTGTTACATCATAAGCAAAAGATGTGTGCCCATGTGTTGGAAAAATATCAGCTCTATAACTTCAGTACATTTCGAGAAAATAATTTAATATTCTGATGACAGGAAGTTGCTCATCATTATCACTTTAAAAGCATAATGCGATAAGAGTTTTGTTATGTAATATTAGTTAAACTTAAAACATATAGAGCACCTAGGTAACTTTGCTTTGTACTGTAATATTGTTTTGATTGGTTTATTGATTACTTTTATAAGGCTGAAGGTACTATCAATATCAATTCTAACTTATCATGTCATACTCAATCTCTTTCTTTGAAATATCACTTTCTTTATGAATGATGAGTTTCATCCACTTAATACAGTATAATATTATACTACTATGGAATTTAAGTGAATATTCCTTCTTAACTCTTTATTATGTTATTAGCATTTAAAACACAACTGCAATATTAAGAAATTGGTAATAGTACTTTTGTTTTACAGACAATATAGATAATATTAAACAGAAAGAAGTCATATAAAAATAACGACATAAAATTTCATGTTCCGTTTGAAGTTTGTGCACCACTGTTTTCTTAATCCAACAGGCTGCTTATTCATATACACAACCCTTCCTCTTTCCATACTTAGCGCTTGATGCCCGCGCACGACGTCAAGGTCAGAAAAATGCGCTTGCTTTGACATCACTGATATAGACAAAATATATGTTCATATATAAGATTTTTCCTTACGGATCACGTCCCTGACATCCCTAACGATGCCAGATACGAATAACAGGCTGTTAGCAAAGCTGTCTGTCAAAAGACGACGTACAAACGCAGAGCTTCTGTAGGGCACATCTCCTTGAGTGTAATACACACATTTTATGTCGACC